>JAECXO010000007.1:0-567500 GCA_018152825.1 Scaptomyza hsui
TTTAAATTTTTTTGTATTCTATGTAAAAAAACCAAATTTAATGAATATACAAACATATAGATTAAATCATAACATTTATTAAATTTTTCAAGTTTTGTGTTTTAAACGAATACAGAAATAGTTTAAGAACGTCTTTAAAATAGAAAATAAACAGAGAACTCATAAATATATAAATTCTAATTCATAAATTGAAATGTTAACTCTTAAAACTAACCGTCCATTTGTCGGCGATGTTGCATTTGAAGTTCAAATCATCGATTTGAGCGCACTCCGCGAATAAGCTCGCTTCTCTTATCCTTTGTGGCGGCGCACAGTGGGGCCTTTGCTCATTTTACATTGCAAAAATCATAACTTCTACACTAATGAAGCGATTTCAAAAATTTAAAAAGCACTTGATAGAAAACTTCTCAAGCTTTAAAATGTTAAAATGTTCGTCGAGAGTTCTTGGTATCCGTGCTGCTTAAATATTCAAGGTCAAAGTCAAGAAATATTTTCGAGCATATTTTGCCTGTAAAATTCAAATAAACATTTTTTTTAATTATAACTGAAATAAATTTTTAATGATTTCAATAACTATATAACATTTTTAGTTGTTTTAATTCGATTTGCTAACTTAAATACATACATAACATTTAAATTGGTATTTTTGCCGATTTTTTGAGGTTAATTTTTAATATTTGCTATTGATGACTGATTTTCTTCAAAATAATCATCTACATTAATGTTCATGTCTAATAAACTTAACATTTCGGAACTATAGTTGCTTCCTTCCAAATCCTTTCGTGATCGCACATGTCTAAGCGATGCAAGAAGTGGATCCGATGAGGCTGCCAGCATGTTAAAAAGGTCTTCATTTTGTCGAGCCCGAGAAATTTTGCACGTATTAGTGTATCTGAACCCTTTTGTAGTCCTTGTTTTTACATTCCTGTGCTTCTTCAGACAGCTCTCCAATTGGTAAGCATTGATACTCTATTAAGTCCTTTCCATGAGCCAAAATCCTATGTACCGTGGGGGTCTTTGCATCATGGGTTTGCCGCTGGGGCACTAACAGCTGTTTGGGCTCTGGTTTTTCAAACTTCGTTGCAATTCGGCGGGCACGAGTTCGGCCCTAGAAAATATTTCTCTAGATATACATACTCGTTGGTTAAACATACGTTGATATTTAAATTTTTTTTGTATTCTATGTAAAATAACAAATTTAATGAATATACAAACATATAGATTAAATCATAACATTTATTAAATTTTTCAAGTTTTGTGTTTTAAACGAATACAGAAATAGTTTAAGAACGTCTTTAAAATAGAAAATAAACAGAGAACTCATAAATATATAAATTCTAATTCATAAATTGAAATGTTAACTCTTAAAACTAACCGTCCATTTGTCGGCGATGTTGCATTTGAAGCTCAAATCGTCGATTTGAGCGCACTCCGCGAATAAGCTCGCTTCTCTTATCCTTTGTGGCGGCGCACAGTGGGGCCTTTGCTCATTTTACATTGCAAAAATCATAACTTCTAAACTAATGAAGCGATTTCAAAAATTTAAAAAGCACTTGATAGAAAACTTCTCAAGCTTTAAAATGTTAAAATGTTCGTCGAGAGTTCTTGGTATCCGTGCTGCTTAAATATTCAAGGTCAAAGTCAAGAAATATTTTCGAGCATATTTTGCCTGTAAAATTCAAATAAACATTTTTTTTTAATTATAACTGAAAATTTTTAATGATTTCAATAACTATATAACATTTTTAGTTGTTTTAATTCGATTTTCTAACTTAAATACATACATAACATTTAAATTGGTATTTTTGCCGATTTTTTGAGGTTAATTTTTAATATTTGCTATTGATGACTGATTTTCTTCAAAATAATCATCTACATTAATGTTCATGTCTAATAAACTTAACATTTCGGAACTATAGTTGCTTCCTTCCAAATCCTTTCGTGATCGCACATGTCTAAGCGATGCAAGAAGTGGATCCGATGAGGCTGCCAGCATGTTAAAAAGGTCTTCATTTTGTCGAGCCCGAGAAATTTTGCACGTATTAGTGTATCTGAACCTTTTGTAGTCCTTGTTTTTACATTCCTGTGCTTCTTCAGACAGCTCTCCAATTGGTAAGCATTGATACTCTATTAAGTCCTTTCCATGAGCCAAAATCCTATGTACCGTGGGGGTAAGTTTTTTCTGAGGATACAAATCAGTCAAAAGTTGAGCTGTTTGCGATGTGTATTCGCCAAATTTTGCACCATTTATCATTTCCTTGCAGTTTATAACATTTAGGATAACAGCCAACCTTTTAATGATCTCATGATTAACACCTGTTATCAAAGATGACATTTTATCATTTTCAAAAAATCGCCTTGAAGTATTTCCGTCATTCATATTTCCGTATCCATGCTTTGGGCAGTCAACTTTCAATCCCAACTTCCGAGAGAACTCAGCTTGTATAATTTCTTTTCTACTCTGTATATCCTCACGAGGTGTATTATCCGTTGCTGTTTCTCCTGGCCGAGGAAGTGTGTAGGCTAGCTTCAGAATAAATTCCATACACTTTATTCTGCAATGCAAAGGAGAAATTCCATATTCGTAGCAGTTCTCGTCACTCGTTGAGTCGTCTAAATTGTGAAAGTCCTTTTGAGTTTTTTTTACAAATAGGACACCTTAAAGTTGAGGAGGTGTTTGTAATTTCATTTAAGACTTTTCCATCAATCATTGTCAGGAAAAATTTAAAGTTAATCGTGATTTTTTTCCACTTTTGGTTTGAAAAACAGTAGGCTTCAGTTGGCTAATTTGATTCTGTATGTCGCTTACAGTTGATTTAATCAACTCAGAGGACTCCTTCGCATATTTAAAGAAAATAGGGCGACAATAATGAATCGATGATGGTCGAAGATTTTTCCAATGTTCAGAAGTTTTACTCCTCAGGCGTAAGGGAACAACAGAAGCCATAAACATATTTTCATCGGAAATAGTTACGTCATCTGTGTTTATAATTTGTTTGTATGCGCTTTGTCCAGACGATCCATCGCATCCCCACTTATTGAGTAGGGTCAGGTTTTCAGGAAGAAGCTCGACCTCTCCATCTGGCAAACTTTTAATCAGACGCATCGCAGTGTGGTCCATTAAATCCTGGAGTTTTACTTCTACAGTTGTCTCTGTTATTATTGTATTAGGTGGCACTGCTTCCTTTTTTGCAAATCCAATCTTTTTATATCCGGGAAGAACGTCGACGTTATGTTTTTCTTAAGGAGCCGCATAAAATATTATATTTCTCCTTAGTTAATCCCAAGTCCATAAAAAGGGAAAACGCTTCTTCACCAGTGTACTTAATGGCGACTGAGTTTGGGGGCGTTGGAATACTTTCCTTAATCCTATTTAGCCGTAAAGGACTGGCGATCTGTACAGCTTTCGTGATTGTCGCTTTTGTCCTCTCTTGTTCCTTCACATACTTCGATGAAAGTGCTTCCGACAGATGTTCTGTTCTAATGCTGTCCGTAGCATCCTCAAGTTTACGTTTCCTTGTAAAAACTGAACACTCTTCCATAGTTTTATGCGGCCTTCCTCTTCCTCGGCTAGTCGATGGGTGAACTTCTTCCTCTTCTGAATAGCCGAATGTTGAATATTGCTCAAGCCAATTTTCATTCTTTTTTTTGAAAGATGTCAAATGTCTATGGACCAAGTTCCATTTTTGCTTCAAGTTAGCGTGAATGGATTTAATGTTTGCTTTAAGCTCCGTACTAGCGTTTTCGAGTACGCCCATCTCTTTAAGCAATGCCATTTCGAAATCGTTTTTATTTTCAGAGGCACGAAAAAGTTCAAAAATCGTAGAATTTTTTACATTCATTATTGCGCTTTTAAATAAAAAGTTAGTGAATTCTATTGAAAAATACTATTCAACCGGGAAATTGCTTGTAGTGTTTTCTCTTATGAAGTTAAAAAACAACTGTCGCAATCTAGTGAAATTTTTTGCACTATATACCATATATTTTGGGTTAGCTAGGTAAAAAAGCAAAAATGGTATAAGCCTTTTCCAATGTTTTTGGTAAAAACCCAAAAAAAACATGAGGTATTGATTTTCATTCAAAATAGGTAAACAGGGAAATTCCAAAAAATTACCTGTAATTGCGCAATTTTCCATCAACTAAAACTATATTTACCTGCCTTGCACACCCTTTTCAAGCCGACTCAACATTTCTTAAAGGGGGTACATATAGTCAGGTAGTACTTATAATACAACATATAGCAATGTTATAAATAAACAACACACCCGCTACAGCCAAATTTGCATGCGCTCTTCTTCTTCCTTATACCTGCCGCGTGCTTTTAACGCGAGGTACACCTAGTTTTTTGGATTTATCTCGATTTCCGCAGATTTCCGCAGATTTAGACCAAAAACATATGAAAGGTATATATTTCATCTATCACATGCAAGTGGTCCCACAATTATCCCGTATCATCCCTGTGAGTTCTATTCCACGAAAGTTCAAAAATAAGGGAAATTTAGTGTATTTTTTAAACGTTTCTAGTTTAATAAGTATTTCAGTTATATTCAAAATTTAAACAACAAAATACTAACATTGAACATACTTTTCATATAAAAAAAAAAAGATCGAAGATCGGTTGTTTATATCGCCCAATATTCACTTTAAAAGTGGTGAATTTTCGTAAAAATTGTCATTGATTCGTACTCACGAAAAATTTCTCAACTTTGATAAGCTCTAGCAGCCATAATTTTTAACCGATTTCAAAAATCTTTTGGATCCATTATTTTTGAAGTATTACTACAAAACAAAACTTAAGCGAAAGCGAATATGAGCACCCTGTATGTATATGCGCATTTACCATGACTACCAATGCTTGTAAAACTGTGCCTACGTGACCGCGTATGTGGCTGCATAGAAAACGACAACAGACTAGGCTAACGGCGTTTTTCCCGGCCGCCTTGCAACATGTGTACGTGTGTATATGCAGCTGTATGGACCCGCTATGTTAATACCCCTGTCGGACCACTGCCTATTGCGTACCCCTGCAGGACCGCCACCTCTGATTTTCTGCTTAAAAAAATCACTACCTATGCACGCTTTTCCTCGCTTTAGCTTTTTAGACTATTTCGGTGTCCCTTTCCGAAAAATATATATATATATATATAACACCACAATCCCAGAGTCCCTGCTCGGGCGCCACCTGTAAGGTAGCTTTTTCTATGGCTGAGGTAGTTCAGTCTCTCCAGGGCCACCTTACAAGAAATTTGTAGGTTGCTGGGATCAGGAGAGTGGGGAACTGAGACACCGTGCTCGGATAAGATGCGTAGTGAAGTTAGGGCCGACACCGGTGCTCCGGTGATTCGTCCAAGTGCCGTTGCGGCAGTGTAGCCACCCCTGCCGACTCCGACTCGAATGCCCCTGGTATTAACCTAGGCTGCACCAAGTTCGGAGATAGGCATGCGCCGCTTGAAAACTTTGCGGACTGTCGCGGTATTGACCGGCGTACAGTCAGCGGAGTCTCAAGCGGTGGGTAAGCCACACGCGCCGTATTTTGCACTATCACTTTCTCACTTTGCTTGACTCGTTAGAATTAATTCTTGATAGCACTGGTTTCATTGTTATTCTTTAATTTATTTATTTTTCTTTCACAGGATTTCCTAAGGCCCTACCTATTCGCACCAGACAAAGTCGTGAATATACAAACATATAGATTAAATCATAACATTTATTAAATTTTTCAAGTTTTGTGTTTTAAACGAATACAGAAATAGTTTAAGAACGTCTTTAAAATAGAAAATAAACAGAGAACTCATAAATATATAAATTCTAATTCATAAATTGAAATGTTAACTCTTAAAACTAACCGTCCATTTGTCGGCGATGTTGCATTTGAAGCTCAAATCGTCGATTTGAGCGCACTCCGCGAATAAGCTCGCTTCTCTTATCCTTTGTGGCGGCGCACAGTGGGGCCTTTGCTCATTTTACATTGCAAAAATCATAACTTCTAAACTAATGAAGCGATTTCAAAAATTTAAAAAGCACTTGATAGAAAACTTCTCAAGCTTTAAAATGTTAAAATGTTCGTCGAGAGTTCTTGGTATCCGTGCTGCTTAAATATTCAAGGTCAAAGTCAAGAAATATTTTCGAGCATATTTTGCCTGTAAAATTCAAATAAACATTTTTTTTAAATTATAACTGAAAATTTTTAATGATTTCAATAACTATATAACATTTTTAGTTGTTTTAATTCGATTTTCTAACTTAAATACATTCATAACATTTAAATTGGTATTTTTGCCGATTTTTTGAGGTTAATTTTTAATATTTGCTATTGATGACTGATTTTCTTCAAAATAATCATCTACATTAATGTTCATGTCTAATAAACTTAACATTTCGGAACTATAGTTGCTTCCTTCCAAATCCTTTCGTGATCGCACATGTCTAAGCGATGCAAGAAGTGGATCCGATGAGGCTGCCAGCATGTTAAAAAGGTCTTCATTTTGTCGAGCCCGAGAAATTTTGCACGTATTAGTGTATCTGAACCTTTTGTAGTCCTTGTTTTTACATTCCTGTGCTTCTTCAGACAGCTCTCCAATTGGTAAGCATTGATACTCTATTAAGTCCTTTCCATGAGCCAAAATCCTATGTACCGTGGGGGTAAGTTTTTTCTGAGGATACAAATCAGTCAAAAGTTGAGCTGTTTGCGATGTGTATTCGCCAAATTTTGCACCATTTATCATTTCCTTGCAGTTTATAACATTTAGGATAACAGCCAACCTTTTAATGATCTCATGATTAACACCTGTTATCAAAGATGACATTTTATCATTTTCAAAAAATCGCCTTGAAGTATTTCCGTCATTCATATTTCCGTATCCATGCTTTGGGCAGTCAACTTTCAATCCCAACTTCCGAGAGAACTCAGCTTGTATAATTTCTTTTCTACTCTGTATATCCTCACGAGGTGTATTATCCGTTGCTGTTTCTCCTGGCCGAGGAAGTGTGTAGGCTAGCTTCAGAATAAATTCCATACACTTTATTCTGCAATGCAAAGGAGAAATTCCATATTCGTAGCAGTTCTCGTCACTCGTTGAGTCGTCTAAATTGTGAAAGTTCTTTTGAGTTTTTTTTCAAATAGGACACCTTAAAGTTGAGGAGGTGTTTGTAATTTCATTTAAGACTTTTCCATCAATCATTGTCAGGAAAAATTTAAAGTTAATCGTGATTTTTTTCCACTTTTGGTTTGAAAAACAGTAGGCTTCAGTTGGCTAATTTGATTCTGTATGTCGCTTACAGTTGATTTAATCAACTCAGAGGACTCCTTCGCATATTTAAAGAAAATAGGGCGACAATAATGAATCGATGATGGTCGAAGATTTTTCCAATGTTCAGAAGTTTTACTCCTCAGGCGTAAGGGAACAACAGAAGCCATAAACATATTTTCATCGGAAATAGTTACGTCATCTGTGTTTATAATTTGTTTGTATGCGCTTTGTCCAGACGATCCATCGCATCCCCACTTATTGAGTAGGGTCAGGTTTTCAGGAAGAAGCTCGACCTCTCCATCTGGCAAACTTTTAATCAGACGCATCGCAGTGTGGTCCATTAAATCCTGGAGTTTTACTTCTACAGTTGTCTCTGTTATTATTGTATTAGGTGGCACTGCTTCCTTTTTTGCAAATCCAATCTTTTTATATCCGGGAAGAACGTCGACGTTATGTTTTTCTTAAGGAGCCGCATAAAATATTATATTTCTCCTTAGTTAATCCCAAGTCCATAAAAAGGGAAAACGCTTCTTCACCAGTGTACTTAATGGCGACTGAGTTTGGGGGCGTTGGAATACTTTCCTTAATCCTATTTAGCCGTAAAGGACTGGCGATCTGTACAGCTTTCGTGATTGTCGCTTTTGTCCTCTCTTGTTCCTTCACATACTTCGATGAAAGTGCTTCCGACAGATGTTCTGTTCTAATGCTGTCCGTAGCATCCTCAAGTTTACGTTTCCTTGTAAAAACTGAACACTCTTCCATAGTTTTATGCGGCCTTCCTCTTCCTCGGCTAGTCGATGGGTGAACTTCTTCCTCTTCTGAATAGCCGAATGTTGAATATTGCTCAAGCCAATTTTCATCTTTTTTTGAAAGATGTCAAATGTCTATGGACCAAGTTCCATTTTTGCTTCAAGTTAGCGTGAATGGATTTAATGTTTGCTTTAAGCTCCGTACTAGCGTTTTCGAGTACGCCCATTTCTTTAAGCAATGCCATTTTGAAATCGTTTTTATTTTCAGAGGCACGAAAAAGTTCAAAAATCGTAGAATTTTTTACATTCATTATTGCGCTTTTAAATAAAAAGTTAGTGAATTCTATTGAAAAATACTATTCAACCGGGAAATTGCTTGTAGTGTTTTCTCTTATGAAGTTAAAAAACAACTGTCGCAATCAAGTGAAATTTTTTGCACTATATACCATATATTTTGGGTTAGCTAGGTAAAAAAGCAAAAATGGTATAAGCCTTTTCCAATGTTTTTGGTAAAAACCCAAAAAAACATGAGGTATTGATTTTCATTCAAAATAGGTAAACAGGGAAATTCCCGAAAAAATTACCTGTAATTGCGCAATTTTCCATCAACTAAAACTATATTTACCTGCCTTGCACACCCTTTTCAAGCCGACTCAACATTTCTTAAAGGGGGTACATATAGTCAGGTAGTACTTATAATACAACATATAGCAATGTTATAAATAAACAACACACCCGCTACAGCCAAATTTGCATGCGCTCTTCTTCTTCCTTATACCTTTATTTATCTCGATTTCCGCAGATTTAGACCAAAAACATATGAAAGGTATATATTTCATCTATCACATGCAAGTGGTCCCACAATTATCCCGTATCATCCCTGTGAGTTCTATTCCACGAAAGTTCAAAAATAAGGAAAATTTAGTGTATTTTTTAAACGTTTCTAGTTTAATAAGTATTTCAGTTATATTCAAAATTTAAACAACAAAATACTAACATTGAACATACTTTTCATATAAAAAAAAAAGATCGAAGATCGGTTGTTTATATCGCCCAATATTCACTTTAAAAGTGGTGAATTTTCGTAAAAATTGTCATTGATTCGTACTCACGAAAAATTTCTCAACTTTGATAAGCTCTAGCAGCCATAATTTTTAACCGATTTCAAAAATCTTTTGGATCCATTATTTTTGAAGTATTACTACAAAACAAAACTTAAGCGAAAGCGAATATGAGCACCCTGTATGTATATGCGCATTTACCATGACTACCAATGCTTGTAAAACTGTGCCTACGTGACCGCGTATGTGGCTGCATAGAAAACGACAACAGACTAGGCTAACGGCGTTTTTCCCGGCCGCCTTGCAACATGTGTACGTGTGTATATGCAGCTGTATGGACCCGCTATGTTAATAGCCCTGTCGGACCACTGCCTATTGCGTACCCCTGCAGGACCGCACGCTTTTCCTCGCTTTAGCTTTTTAGACTATTTCGGTGTCCCTTTCCGAAAAATATATATATATATATAACACCACAATCCCAGAGTCCCTGCTCGGGCGCCACCTGTAAGGTAGCTTTTTCTATGGCTGAGGTAGTTCAGTCTCTCCAGGGCCACCTTACAAGAAATTTGTAGGTTGCTGGGATCAGGAGAGTGGGGAACTGAGACACCGTGCTCGCATAAGATGCGTAGTGAAGTTAGGGCCGACACCGGTGCTCCGGTGATTCGTCCAAGTGCCGTTGCGGCAGTGTAGCCACCCCTGCCGACTCCGACTCGAATGCCCCTGGTATTAACCTAGGCTGCACCAAGTTCGGAGATAGGCATGCGCCGCTTGAAAACTTTGCGGACTGTCGCGGTATTGACCGGCGTACAGTCAGCGGAGTCTCAAGCGGTGGGTAAGCCACACGCGCCGTATTTTGCACTATCACTTTCTCACTTTGCTTGACTCGTTAGAATTAATTCTTGATAGCACTGGTTTCATTGTTATTCTTTAATTTATTTATTTTTCTTTCACAGGATTTCCTAAGGCCCTACCTATTCGCACCAGACAAAGTCGTGAGAAGGGGGGGAATAGTCGCTTGGACTCGCTTACCCTGGCACCACGTGTAACAATTCTGTGTGTGTGTGTGTGTGTGTGTGTGTTCAGTGTCTCCCGCGTGCCGTGCTTGTGTGTGTGTGTACGCTGGCCCTATGGTTGCGGTGTGTGGATCCTTGTCCAGTATATCCTTCGTTGTCCTGCTCTTCGTATTACTCGTAGTTCCCTCGTAGTTCTTTGCTGTTCTCCTTGTCTTGACTCTTGCGCCGCGTAACTTTTCGGACTTCCAACCACGGCCACCCAAACTAGACTGGTCGCTCTAGAGTGTCGATGGCGATCGCCAACCGTTTTTGGCATGCCGTCGCTGCGGCCGCTGCCCGCACCGTTTGGCTCGTGCCGATTCTGCTGCTGCGGGTGGCTTCGCTCTCGCTCTCTGCTGCGCTGTCATCTGCTGTGGCCGCTGCCCGCGCCGTTTGGCTCGTGCCATTCTGCTGTTGCGGGTGGATGCGCTGTCGGCGTCGTCTGGCTGTGGTCTCGGCTTTCCTCTCTTCTGTATTTACTCTGTTAAAGGGGTCCCGTTTCTAAATGTAGGCAACTACTGTGGGCCTGATTCGTATAACTAGCTCAAAATATATATAACTTAACCTACTAATTTATCCTATAAAATTGTGACTCGTCACACTATTGTACATTTTGCTTCCGTTTAGGTAGCACAGCTACCCCTGAAATTTTGGCCACGGTACGGGCCTGAAGAGAGCTCATCGATATCTCAAAGCAATTGAATCGATTTCTATATGAATAAAAACAGCTAATTAGTGCACATTGTAGCATTGTAGGCGATATTTGTGTACGATGATTTTCATCGATGGACACTTACATCATAGATTAATAAACTTAACATAGATTGGAAATTAACAGTGGCCAGTTTACGGCCCTGTTCATTAAAACCAACGAGTATGTATATCTAGAGCATGATACAATTAACAGGGTAGTGTCATCCGAGAGAGCCAGATACCAATGTATGCGACAGAGACCGGCACGTTGCTCTCTTGACTTTACTCTCTTGCCTCTGTTAGGGAATTGTTTTGTAAGTGCGAGTGAGTAAGGTATAAAAAGTGTTTTGCTTGTATGCGGCCGACGCAAATTTGTTGCGTTGTAAAAAGAATAATTAATTTGAAGTTTGAATAAAACGCTGACGATTAAACAAATTAAGTACTTTTTAATAACAAAACCTAAAAAATACAATGTATATAAAAACAAACATCAACAAAAATAACAAACAGAATATAAATTCGTCCGCATCAACGTCTTACCCAAACGACAGGCACTTTGCGACTGTCGATTGGTATCCGAAAAAAGAGAGCGCTCTCTCTGTTGACACTACCCTGTTAATTGTATCATGATCTAGAGGAATATTTTCTAGGGCCGAACCATGATGCAATAAAATGTTATTGCATCATGGGCCGAACTCGTGCTCGCCGAATTGCACGAACTTTGAAAATCCAGAACCCAAACCATGATACAACTAGAATTAGTTGTTAATAGATTTTTTTGATTTTTTCATACCTGTAATATACTTTCTTAATCTATATTTAAATTGAAGCGGAGTCGGATGATCATATTGTCCACCCCTTGACCGCATGGATCCAAAAAAATTTTCGACTATATCCTGGTTAAGTCGACTTGTCAGTACATAATCAAATTTATATTTATCGCGTAAATAAATAAACAAAGCATCAAGGGATGCGTTATTAACCAGAATTCCAGTTTGAAATGGGACCCTATGTGGTTTCCCAAGAATTTCCGTGCTCATAAGCTGAGACATTCTTTTTAAAATGTCTCGTTGAAGTTCAACTTGCTTTCCGTAAGCCTGAGTCAACTCCAATGTATTTGCCGTTGACAATTTTGAATTAAAAACGTCAAACCAGTCGTTCAAAAGTTTGAAAAGGTCTGCAGTCTCGCAGGCGTTATCCACTTCATATCCCATCGAATAACAGCGTCGGATGGAGCTGGCGGTTGTGTTGGAAAAAAGTTGTGTTGCCAACTTAACTTTTTGCTTAGCCATCGAGCGAACTTTTATATGGTTCTCTGTTATTTTGAACATTATTGACAGATCTGACGTGGAACTGTGGGTAAGTGCCTGTTGGACTGTCGTCTTTGTCAATTTTGTTCCATCCACGAATAAACCAGAATCCACATAGTGGTTACGGACCAGCTTTATTAGATGTGGTGTGTCAGAGAACACAAAGATCTTTAAATGCTCATCCGCTGGATGGCTAAACCACGTTTTCCCTGAAAACAAAACAAAATTAACACTTATTTGTTTGTTATTCTTATATCGCACTTACCTTCTGATATACCAAGCTCCCTCCATAATCTCTGGTTTCCAGGACCCAAATCAGAAACAATTGCGACAACTGGATATCCTTGTCTGTGCAGCTTATTTATTATCGAATGCAGTGTTTCCACGTCCATTCTGGTGTTAAAATCAAAGAAAACTGGCTGCTTCCAAGACTTTTTCAACCCACGAACAATGGCCAGTTGAACATAACTACTGGGCTCGTAGACGACGTCCGAAGAGCTGTCATACTCGTAAGCAGCAGCAACCTTCATTTCGTCGAACGCCAAGACGCAAAGTTTATCGGCATCTTCCATTTCGGGATTGTCCATAAGATCTATGACCACATCCAGGGTACCTGTCCTTATTTCCACATCTGATAACCATCTGTATAAAGTTGCACGACTAGGTAAAGGAAATCCTTTTTATACAGATGGTTATACGCCCGAGGGCCTGCGGTATGAAGACAAATAGCCGCAGACATGTCATCTGAATTAAATTTTGCGCGCTGCCCACCATTTTTTAATATTTTTATTTGGGTCTTTGTAAATATTTTGCCCAGAGACTCTTCGAGTTGCCGTGATTCCTCAAGCTGCTGGCGTAAGCTTTTCAACTCTTTCTCCATATCGCAAATCTTTTGCCTCAGGTTACCTTCGTCTCTACAATACAGTTACATTAGTGTTAACATATGTATACATATTTTTACACGCTTAACTTACTCTGTTTGCGTGCTCGAACAGGCGTAGCCATCTTTAAAAATTTTCGCTTGACGCTCTATCTCTCGTTTTGGCATGGCATCTTCGTTTAATCGCCTCCTTTTGTAAATTTTACCCTTTTTTGATGCAAGCATAAACTCAGATTCATCAAAATGAGTTTCGCAGATTCTGGAGTTTTCGCCAAGGCTGCACCCTAGGCTTTGCTCCCACAACTGCCTCTTAACACTACACTTCGGTGCGTGAATAGTTTTCACCCCCGGTACATTTTTATGACAAAAATAGCAATAGTTCATTTTATAGTGGTCAGCTAAAGGTTAAAAATCACAAAAAAATTCGTCCGCAGACAACCTTTCCCTTCAACAAGCACGAACGCACTGAAGCTAAGACAGTAAATCGGCTCGTTTCTGCTGCCGACGAGACTACCTTGTCTAGTTGTATCATGACCCAAACCGCTGTTAGTGCCCCAGCGGCAAACCGGTTGTTGTCGACTGCGCTGCGTGCGATTAGGGGCAGAGCTGCAGCCGACAACGAAGGTTGGGTCACGCCGCTCTGCGCTTAAAATGAATTTGCTTACAAAATTTTACGTAAATTTTAATGATGATGATTTTTTTTTTACAGTGCCCTGCAACTGTTTATAAGAACATGACATACATATATTTAAGTGTCTTATTTAATAAATTAAATAATTCAAATTACATAAATAAATGGAAAACAATTGTCAAAATTTTATTAAAAGCAATGTCTTAATCAGATTACATAAAAGTGTTTTTTATTTATAATAAAGTCATATCAGCACAATATATGATAGATAAGGGTTGTTTTGTTGAGTAATCACCCAACACATATGAATGTATGTGTGTGTATGCATGCATGTTTTTATGCCCACAAACAGCAACACAAGAATTTGTATTTTCAGTGCCGCACCTAAACTACTCTTACTTGCTACATTACCAAGTGTACTTAGTCACATTGTAAATAAAATTAAAAGAGTATTCACAAGTGTGTTTCTGCGATCGCTAAAAACTTGTGTGCGTTCATGTAGGTAGAAATTTGTCGCGAGCCAGACTCTTTCTATCATACATGATACACATACACTTTGATGTTGAGGCAGGTCAACAAATGACAAACAATTGTCACTCATACATTTAAACGTTCTGTATATGCATACATGACACACACACATGCACAAATGCTGGGTACAGAAAAATACAAAAATCTTTGCATCATGGGTTTGCCGCTGGGGCACTAACAGCTGTTTGGGCTCTGGTTTTTCAAACTTCGTTGCAATTCGGCGGGCACGAGTTCGGCCCTAGAAAATATTTCTCTAGATATACATACTCGTTGGTTAAACATACGTTGATATTTAAATTTTTTTTGTATTCTATGTAAAATAACAAATTTAATGAATATACAAACATATAGATTAAATCATAACATTTATTAAATTTTTCAAGTTTTGTGTTTTAAACGAATACAGAAATAGTTTAAGAACGTCTTTAAAATAGAAAATAAACAGAGAACTCATAAATATATAAATTCTAATTCATAAATTGAAATGTTAACTCTTAAAACTAACCGTCCATTTGTCGGCGATGTTGCATTTGAAGCTCAAATCGTCGATTTGAGCGCACTCCGCGAATAAGCTCGCTTCTCTTATCCTTTGTGGCGGCGCACAGTGGGGCCTTTGCTCATTTTACATTGCAAAAATCATAACTTCTAAACTAATGAAGCGATTTCAAAAATTTAAAAAAGCACTTGATAGAAAACTTCTCAAGCTTTAAAATGTTAAAATGTTCGTCGAGAGTTCTTGGTATCCGTGCTGCTTAAATATTCAAGGTCAAAGTCAAGAAATATTTTCGAGCATATTTTGCCTGTAAAATTCAAATAAACATTTTTTTTTAAATTATAACTGAAAATTTTTAATGATTTCAATAACTATATAACATTTTTAGTTGTTTTAATTCGATTTTCTAACTTAAATACATACATAACATTTAAATTGGTATTTTTGCCGATTTTTTGAGGTTAATTTTTAATATTTGCTATTGATGACTGATTTTCTTCAAAATAATCATCTACATTAATGTTCATGTCTAATAAACTTAACATTTCGGAACTATAGTTGCTTCCTTCCAAATCCTTTCGTGATCGCACATGTCTAAGCGATGCAAGAAGTGGATCCGATGAGGCTGCCAGCATGTTAAAAAGGTCTTCATTTTGTCGAGCCCGAGAAATTTTGCACGTATTAGTGTATCTGAACCTTTTGTAGTCCTTGTTTTTACATTCCTGTGCTTCTTCAGACAGCTCTCCAATTGGTAAGCATTGATACTCTATTAAGTCCTTTCCATGAGCCAAAATCCTATGTACCGTGGGGGTCTTTGCATCATGGGTTTGCCGCTGGGGCACTAACAGCTGTTTGGGCTCTGGTTTTTCAAACTTCGTTGCAATTCGGCGGGCACGAGTTCGGCCCTAGAAAATATTTCTCTAGATATACATACTCGTTGGTTAAACATACGTTGATATTTAAATTTTTTTTGTATTCTATGTAAAATTAACAAATTTAATGAATATACAAACATATAGATTAAATCATAACATTTATTAAATTTTTCAAGTTTTGTGTTTTAAACGAATACAGAAATAGTTTAAGAACGTCTTTAAAATAGAAAATAAACAGAGAACTCATAAATATATAAATTCTAATTCATAAATTGAAATGTTAACTCTTAAAACTAACCGTCCATTTGTCGGCGATGTTGCATTTGAAGCTCAAATCGTCGATTTGAGCGCACTCCGCGAATAAGCTCGCTTCTTTTATCCTTTGTGGCGGCGCGTCCCCCCTTAAACATTTCCATATGACGTTGCCGACGAGCCTCCGCTTTATTGTTCTGAGCAGTCTCAGCCAGCGGTCTACTCGAAGTGGAACTAGACGTGGAAATAATGATCTTGGGAGCTGGTGCTGGAGCTGATGAAGAAAAGTTGAACGCCGGTCTTGTGGCTGTCGTCGTCCTTGTTGTTGTTGTTGTTGTTGTAGCTGATTTCCCCGTTAAAATACGTGATGTTCGAAGATTGCTTTTAAATTTTGATGGCATTACAACTTCAATAATTTTTTTCGGTGTCGGCAGCTGCTTCTGTCGTTCCAATTCACTGGGCGTCGGCTTCGGTGACATAAAATTTTTGGGCATTTCAATCTTCTTCACAACTCGAGGTCGCGGACGTTTTATGGCCACCTTTTTCGATGTTGATCCAATTGTTTCCTGTTGTTGTTGCTGTTGTCGCTTTAGGGCTGCGCTTGTTAGCTGTTTGGCACGCATTGCTTTGCGTTCCATGTGATCCATCTTGCCAAAGTGCTTTTGATGAATGGCCGCAAAATCGGGTAGCTTAGTGCGCGTCTTCAACTTGTTGCCCGGTGTGTCGACTTTCACAACAGCTGCTGCTGGCGGATATTGTTCTGCCTTCCAATGGATAAGCTCATCTAATGCTCTTGGTTTTCGCACAAATTCTTTTGGTACAAAATTACGTAAGCTGACCAATTTTTCAGAAACATTTTTATACCCCTAACCCATAAAATGGGTAAAAGGGGTATAATGGTTCTGTGCAAAAGTATGTAACAGGCAGAAGGAAGCATCTCCGACCCTATAAAGTATATATATTCTTGATCAGCATCAACAGCCGAGTCGATATAGCCATGTCCGTCCGTCTGTCCGTCCGTCTGTATGAACTCGTCGATCTCAGAGACTACAAGAGCTAGAGACTTCAGATTTTGAATATAAGTTCTCCTATACCATGAGCGGAACAAGTTTGTTTCAAATTATCGATAACTATTCTAGTTTCCGATATATCTATTTTTAACATGCAATCGATTACAAAAAAATCTCGAATTTGAAAAATGTAAAAATGGGGGTTGAAATAATGGAAAACGATAGAACTTTTCTGAAAATTTCATCGAAATCGGCTGAGATACACCAGAGATATCGAAGATTGAAGTTTAGGTCACAGATGCATACAGACAATGACTGTGCGCGTTAAGTATAGGGTTCGGGGTATCTCCTAGTCGGGAAATCTCGACTAGAGCCTTCTTACTTGTTTTTTATTTATTTGTTGAATATATATGTTTGTATGTATTTATGAGGTTCCTTATTGTTGCTGACTCCTTTGTTGTTGTAAAATTTTTTATATTTTTATTTAAAAATTTTTTGTGGTTTTCTTTTAAGAACTTTTGTATTTTTATACACTTGTTATACTTTGATACCGAAGGTCTCATATTATATTGGTTTTGTGCAATGTCCGTCTGTCCGTATGAACGCAACTTTTTTCGACACCCGTAAAGCTAGAGACTTGAAACTTTGCAATTATGTTTGTCTATAGGCGAGACAGATAAAGTGTCAAGATTGGGTTGCCACGCCCACTAGGAGGCGGGGAAATCGATAAATTCGATTACTGAAAACCGATAAAACCAAATATTTCTGACATTCTTACAGCTAGAATTACCAAATTTTGCACGAAGATAGCTTATCACGTCCCTGAAAAAACTGCATCACTCCTTCCGACCCCATCCTCCCTGCTCCTTGAAATTGGAAACACCTATAGATTTCAAATTTTTTGGGCTAGAGCCACCAAATTTTGTGTCAAGATAGGTATTGACGTTCCCCAAAAATATGCATCAAAATTTTGGATGCCACGCCCCCTGATTCCGCCCCATCCCCCCCTTCTCCATGAAATTTGAAACGCCTATAGTTTTCACATGTTTTGAGCTAGAGCCACCAAATTTTGTGTCAAGATAGGTAGTGAAGTTTTTCAACATACTGCATAAAAAGTTTGGATGCCACGCCCACACCTTTCGCCCCCACCCGCCGTTGCAAAAACGGTTATGCTTGTATCTTCCACATTTTTTGAACTACAGTCACCAAATTTGATAGGAAGATATATGGTGACATCTAGAAAAGATCTGCATAAAATATTTGGATGCCACGCCCACCTCTGCCGCCCACCATTTCAAATCGGAAATTTCGATATCTCTTACAGTTTTTAAGCTAGAGCCCCTAAATTCGGTAGAAGGATAGATGGCAACATCTACTAAAGATCTGCATACAAATTTTGGATGCCACGCCCACCCAAGCCACCCGCCTTATAAAATCGGAATCGGCTATATCTCTAACAGTTTTTGAGCTAGAGCCACCAAACTTGGTATGAATATAGATGGTGACAGCTGGCGATGATTACCGCCCGGCCCACTCCTTTGCAAGCAGACTCCTTACCACCCGTTATTTTACTGGTATCAAAGTATTCCGCAGTCGGTTGCCTCCGACTGCAACGCTTTTACTTGTTTTTAATTGTTTTTAGATTTATTTGTTAAGATTTAATTGTTTTTAGATTTTTAATCAAAATTTTAGAATGCACAGCACAGCGTGATCACAAATGCACTAAAACTGGCATAAATTAGCCAAGCATAAAGTCCTATTTAAATTGGCGCGAGGCCGCGAGGCGATGTTCGAAAGCGAGTGTCGCAAACATTTTCATTTCATGTGAGTCAATGTGATTGTTTACAATGGCGCTAGATATCACGCGTCTCTCGCTTTCAATTTCGAAAATATGAAAAACTCTCGCGTTGGTAAAGCGTGATAAGCAGCTGATCAGCTGCTGTTAATGTCAAATAATTTTTGTTTTTTGTAGCACAATGCAGAAATTAAATTGCCAGCAAATTGAATTGCTCATTATTTTAATAAAAGAAAAGACAATTTTATACGACAAATGAAATATTTTCTGTTTGCTTTTTTGGTAAGTGTTGCCATGTTATGGTGAACAGGGCTGCCATGTTTTATTAAACAGGGCTGCAAATTTAAACAAAAATAAATAAAAGCACGCCAGAAGAATCGCGTCAATGTAAATAGACATGTGATATTTTGCAGCGAGTGTCCACGCTATCGAATTCGAACGCAAGTCTCGCCTTGCGTCTCGCGCCAATGTAAATAGGACTTAAAACGCATAACACAGAAAACAAAATTCAACCGGTAAATATTAAAGAAGACAAAGGGATAACAAACAGTTACAGCACATAATTCGTTGTTGTGTTGGTGCTTGCAAATGCGCTCGCTAACTCTTTTCCTCTCTCTTTGTCTCTCTCCATTCGCTAAGGCATAGCAAAGAAATTGCTCTCGCTAATGGTATCAGCAAAGAGAGCACTGAACGCATAAAGATTATGAAAACGTTTTACAACTGACTACCGTCGCATTACTTTAGAACTAGTTGCAAAATAGCTAGTTGAAAACTAGTTGAGAACTATTTGCAAAATAGCTAGTTGCAAAATATTGTTGTATTTGGCTGGCTCGAGGTCCGAGAAATGAAAGAGTATATTTTTTAATCTGCTTTTCTTTTCCGATATATTTCGACTGCTCATCGGCAGTCGTCTTCAGGGCAGACTACAACGTTATAACATATAAATACATTAATACATTAAACACAAATAAATAACATTAATTTCACATATTATTGCAAAATAAGTAGTTTAGAACTAGTGGAGTTTTGGAACTGACTACAAAGTGAACTGGCGGGTTGCGACATCCGAGCGCGTTCCCGTTATAATACGTCACTGGTTTCATTTGAAGAGTTGCCACCGTATAACGTTTTTGTTAATAAAATTTATGCCATACAAATTATAAGCAAAACGAGTGAATTTTATGTAGTTTGGTAACCCTGAAAAAAACACTAAATGAAGTGCACAGTGGGCGGTTGCAGCCAAAAATACAAAAAAAAATGTAAGTAATTTGAATTTTAATTTAAACATGGAATGTGTAGAAATTTAATGATATAATGAATATAATGATGGTTATAAGGCACAATGTGCATTTCTTCAGATTTCCCAAAAATCCAGGGCAATTTAAAAAGTGGTGCGACTTTAGTGATAGCGGCAGGCCAATAAATAATATTGATCGTGTGTGCTCACTACATTTTAGAAATGAGGATTTTGAGCGAAGTTTAAAGTTTGAACTGGGTGAGATATAAATTAATCCACTTAGAAGCTTAAGGTGTTTAACACATACCTTTATGTAACCTACTTTTGCATAGGATTAGCTGAAAATAATGTGCCAAAACTAAAGCCAGATGCAGTGCCATCATTAAAACAAGTCAATGTTAATGCACCGGCTTTATTAGAAAATCGCGAAGAATGCAGAGTTTTGTGTAATACCGGTGAAAGACATCAAATTATGGCATTAGAGCGGGATTTGTAAGTACATAATCAATAAGAAGAATAGTGAAATTAAGCAAATTTTATTTTTAGAGAGGCGTTACGGACAAAAAACAAAACTGGACTCAAGTCGACATTGCCCATTCAATAACTTTATATTCCACAAGCGCCAAAGCTTACAAGTTGCTTAAAAGGAAAAAGTTTCCATTGCCGGCGACGAGAACATTGCAGCGATGGGCTCAGAAGCTTGATGTTTCAACTGGCATTTTGGAGCCTGTCGTTAAAATTTTTTCTGCAACGAGTCAAATGAATGAGATGGACAAATTGTGTGTGTTGAGCTTCGATGAAATGAAGATTAGGGAGAAATAGTCCTACGACCAGGCAACAGATTCAACAATTGCAACTGCGGGCTATGTACAGGTTGCAATGTTAAGAGGTTAGTTGTGTTAAGAAACAATGTTCCCTAATCTCACTATTGTATTGTAGGTCTAATCGCGAAATGGAAAAAACCCATTTTTTATAACTACGACTGTCAAATGACGAAGGAAATTCTGTTCACTATTTTAACCAAAATGAGAGACTGTGGCTATGTAGTTGTGGCGGTTGTGAGCGACCTTGGTGGTGGCAACAGAAGACTGTATGAGGATCTTAAAGTCAACTACGAACAACCATGGTAACTTTTCATTAAAAGACGTTATGTTGCATTTAGCCAATTTTCCATTTGTTAGGTTTTCCTACGATAGTAGACAAACTCAGTTCCTGGAGAGAGGCAGATCCAGCGGGTGCTGTCTACTTAGTCGGCGGGTGGTGGTGCTGTTGTCAAGCAAGTTAATAGCAAGCGGGTTGACGTGCCTTTCCAAACGATCATTGTGGATATCCCTGTTTGTGTGGTAAATGTGAGCATTCGATATAGTTCTGAGGGCTTTGTTTTGAAACTTTTGAATAACGTTGCGGTTACTAACACTAGCAGTGCCCCAGAGGGATATGCCATAGGTCCAGATGGGTTTGAGAATAACTTTGTAAACCAGCAGCTTGACACGAAGCCTCATTGGAGATCTCCTTCCCAGAATCCAAAGATGCTTCTTTAATTTGATGATATTTGACTGTGACGCTGCTGGGTATGGTTGAGCCATCCAAGAGTACCGGTGGGCATAGTCCTCTTCTTAGGGCGAAAGTTGTGAGTGTTTATTTCTCCGGGTTAACCATAATGTTCCACCTTTTTAGCCATGAATTTATGGTGTTCAGCTGCAGTTGTATTAGATCTGAGGCCGTTTGAGCCGAGACATCATTTGCCAGGAATGCAGTGTCGTCTGCGTAGTTGGCTGTCAGCAGTCTTGGGTCCGATGAGACAGGCATGTCAGCGGTGTACAGAGTGTACAGAACTGGGCCAAGTACGCTTCCCTGAGGTACACCAGCTCTGACTTCCTTTATGGGGGAGCAATCCTCGCTACACTTGACATAAAAGTTTCTGCCCGTGATATAGGATTTTAGCAAATTGTAGTAGGGAGCAGGTAGTGCGATTTTGACCTTGTACAGAAGTCCTATGTGCCAAACTCTATCGAAGGCTTGCTTCACGTCCAAGAACTTTGCTGAGCTGTACTTTTTCTCCTCGAAAGCTTCCAGTATTTTTTCAATAATCCAATGGCATTGCTCTGGAGTGCCATGACATTCCCTAAATCCAAATTGGTGACAAGGGATCGCACCGGCCTCCTCCAGTATTGGGCGGACTCTACGCAAAAAGAGTCTCTCGACTATTTTGGAGAGTATCGCCAGTAAGCTAATCGGGCGATATGACGCGAGATTGGCTGCAGGTTTCCCAGGTTTTTGGATGAGGATGATTTCAGCGCATTTCCACTGGGTGGGGAAATGTCCTAGCTGAAAGGATTTATTTATGATGTTTAGGAGGAGTTGGAGTCCTTTAGGGGGCAGAGCTTTGACAGCAGGGACGTCGATTCCATCGTAACCGGGTGACTCGGAAATTTTGAGCTTTTTAATTTCAGAGGTTAGTTCCTCTAGCTCGACGACAGGGAGGGGTTGTGCCATTTGGCAAGGCACATCGAGAAAGCGTGCTGTATCATCTGCTTCTTGCTGGGAGCATCTATCAAATGGGGAAAATGCATCATACAGATGATTGGCAAATGCTGCTGCCCTTTCGCTGTCAGAGCGGCACCGTGAACCGTTGGCGTTCTTGACAGGCTCCTTCCTTTTAACTGGCCTTTTAATACCTTTGGTCAGCCCCCAAAGGTTGTGATGCGGGTGACCTGGCTCCACTTCTTCCAAATACTGCTCAAGGGATTGCTTGCGCAGATGGTGAAGCAGCTCTTTGAGAACTTTGGCAGCTGTGTTGTACTCCGTTTTATCCCTAGGATTGCGAGTGTTGTGCCATACTCGTCGGAGACGCCTTTTTACGGCAACCAGATTGGCAATTTCAGGTGCCCAGAGGTGGAGGTCTTTGTGTGGGGTGGTGATTGCCGGTCTGCTTGGAGGTGTGGCGTACGAAGCAGCGTTGTGGATAGCAATGTTGAGATGCTCTACAGCATTATCCAGGTCATCGCCGTTGGAGATATCTACCGCAGGGTCTAGAGAGATTGTTGGAAGCGCTCAATGTGGGTATTGCTTTTAAACAGTCTGCATCTGGACTTTTTGGTGGAGGCAGGAATATTTAGAAGTATCCTAACCGCACTATGATCAGAGCATAGATCTAACACATTAATGATGTGAATTCTCTGCGTGTCAATTCCTTTGGAGATGGCAATATCCAGCAGATCGGGGATCTTGTTGGTGTCGGTAGGCCAGTATGTGGGTTCGCCGCCAGAGTGATGATTTATTCCACTATCAGTTAGGCATTTGAAGACCATTCTACCTCTGGGGTTAATTATTCTCGAGCCCCACCATATGTGTTTGGCATTAAAGTCTCCTCCAGCGAAGAAGCGCGGGCCTAGTCTGTCCAAGAGTTCCTGAAAGAGGCCTTGTCCTATTGTGTGCCTGGGAGGGCAGTAGACAGCCGCAATTGTGATATCACCGGTCAAGCTGGTGACTCTGACTGTGGCGCACTGAGCCCAAGGTTCCTGGTGTGCTGGGAGCTCAACGTATTTGAGTCCGCTTTTAATGATGACTGCCGCTCCTCCACGCGCAGTACCATTGGGATGATTCACAGCAATTATATCATACCCGCTGATGGAAAAATTAGATTGTGAGGTAAAATGGGTTTCAGAGATGAGAAGAATGTCGACCTTGTTCGTTTTAATGAACTGTTCGACCTCTGGCCTGCTCTTGCACAAGCCGTTCGCGTTCCACATGACTATATGGAGATTCATTTGCATTGTTGCGCCAAGAGAGACGTGAACAATTGCGTCATGGCTGCAATCTGATCGACCATTTTGTCCATTAAGGCCTCCAAGCGGTCCATTCTGGAGTTAACTTGACTGTGATCGGATGTGGGCGTGTCGTATTGATGCAAATGTGGAGGCTGGGGGCCACGAAGAGTGCTGGCGTAGGATAAGCCTGGCACCACCGAAGGTAGAGGGCGGCTGGCGGTGGGTGGAATAGACCTTGGCTTGGGCAGGTGAGTCTCCTTGGCCTTCTGGTAGACTTTGCATCCCTTGTAAGATGCAGCGTGATTTCCGTAGCAGTGGGCGCAACAGGCAGGTTCATCCTTGGGCTTGGTGCAGTCGGTTGAGCTATGGTCGCCCCCGCATTTGACGCACTTTGGGGGGAGTCTGCAGTACTTCTGGGAGTGCCCAAAGCCCTGGCATCTAAAGCATTGTAGCACGTCCTTGGTTTTTCGAGGGGGCTCTATGGAGATCACGCATTGACAGAGTCGTTTGATGTTATAAACATCCTTTTTGTTGCTGGCAGGCTCCAAGTTCACGAAGAACATGGTCGTCGGCTTCTTGTTGCTGCGGCTAATGACGTTTTTGACCTCAAAGCCTCGAACGTTATGCCCATACGAAGCCAAAGCTGCCTTGATGTCTGAGACGTCAGTGGAGTGGTGGAGGCCTTTCACAACGATCCTGTAGGCGCGCTCATCTTTGGCCTGAAAAGTTTGGTACAAGGTATTGTTCTTGTTAAAGTAGTTCTTTAACAGGGTGAAGCTGTCCTTTTCTTCGACCATTATTCGGACGCAGCCATCCTTTCCGGCCTTATACTCGAACTTGAGGTTGCCAATAGCAAGTGCGACGTCATTAACCAGACCCTGGATATCTCCTAAGTTTGGGATAAAAATGGGCGGAGGCTTGATCTTCTTAACTGGAACGGTTGGGGGAGCATCCTGGAGGTTTGAAGATTCAACTTCTTCATTGTCATCCGATAGCAGTGCAAACTTGTTGGCGTTGTTCACAATCGTAGTTTCCTTGGAGGTAGTTGGAATCTCCGCTTTCCTGGTGGGAACCTTTCTCCTTATCACCCCGGGCTCCGATCTGGAGGAATTGGAGTCATCGTCGCTCTCGCTTTGCCCATGATATGGTTTTTTTATTGGGGGGAACTTTGGTCAGTTTTGCCTGCTTAGCTACTTCCTTAGTAACAGGATTCCTTTTGGGAATAGTTTGCCATTTGGGCCTGTCAAAGTTCATTACGCTATCTGATGGTTCGTTGACGGCATTACAAAGTGCCTCGCCAAGAATTGCTTTATTCATTGTATTTTTATTCAGTTGTTTTGCTTTGTTGAGCTCAAAGCAACGAGATTTTCTCTGGTACTACTTGTCAGACAGAAGTTTTGTGTGCGTTACCGAGCACTGCACCGCTGGGCAGCGGAGCCCCACTTTGGGAAATTTTACTTTGGCTTTATTTTATTAGTTGGGAATCACTTTAACTTTAATGTCACTAATAGTGACTTGAGCGGTCACTATACACGGTTGTGCCACTATTATGGGCTTGTCTTAGATTAATAGCGACGAAAATGTAATTTTCACCGCTGTAGCTTACGTGCTGACGTGTTGCTCGCGCCAGTGTTGCCACTCGAATGAACTGGCAAGAATGCTACGAATTATTTAAGATGGTAAAACTTTAACTTATTCAAAATGAATTCATTTTAAATTCATGAATTTAATTGAGACGAATGATTGGTTCGACGTGTTGAATGTCAGGGTACCGAAATGTGACTCGAGGGAACGATGCCACGCATTTGGCTTAGAATTGGAAGTCCAAAATGGTATCTTAAATCAGATGTCAGAAATGATTTCGGAGATCAGAGTTATTGGAAAAAAAAACACTCCTACCATTTCAGCAAGGTATAAGTTTAACTTAAGTCCACACTTTAGCGCTCTGATTTTAAGTATTATAACTCTATGTAGGCATTCTTCAAACAAATAAGGCATTACAAATGCTTTACGCTGATTTGAGCCGGCGTTTTGGTGTTAAATATATATTGACATACCGCCTTAACAAGGACGTATTAGAAAACTTTTTTGGAATAATTCGAGCAAAAGGTGGCCTCTACGACCATCCAAGTCAATTAGAATTTAAATACCGGCTTCGCTCATACATTATGGGGCGGAACGAAGGCAGCTTGGATGGGAATGGAAATGTCGAAGTGGAAGATACACCAGGTTTTGCTTTTATCACGTAGTACAATTTTTTATAATTTTAGGTTTTCGAGCTACATTAAAAAGTTGCGGGTAGCGTGGCAACACTAAAGTGCATTTGTTAAGATGTCAGCTGGTTAAATAAACTGATCAGCTGTCATCTTAGCGTTGCCACCTGCTGATCTCAAAAGCATCAAATGCTTCGCGCCATTCTAAAGTAAAAGTAAATAGTAAAGTGCTAGTAAAAAAATGTCGCTGTACGATCGGCTATATAATGCACTTGTAAAATGCCACAAAGATTCCTTATCAATGCAGGCAATTCAAAAAAAGACAAATGAATTTTGGGTGCCTTTAGGAGATAAGCACAAAAAGAATTTAAAGGAGCTTGAGCGTCTCACGCAGTTAAAAATTGAAGAGCTAGGTCAAATTGCGACGAAGAAAAATGCTCGTCTCCTCAATTTCTTTGTAAAGCTTAGTACGCAGTAGCTAGAAAAATTTCTAGCTGTGTCAAACTCCATATAAAAAAACGCTAGAAATAATTTCTAGACATAATTTCTAGAGACGTTTCTAATGAGTATACGCAGCAGCTAGAAATGTATACTAAAAAAATGTTGAGAGTTGCCACATCGATTACATTGAAGTGGATCGTGTGGATTGCATTGAACAGCTGAATTTCTGCTAGAAAAAATGAGCAGCACATTATTTCTAGGCGTCAATGGAGGGTATTTTGAGCAGCAAAAAAAATAAAAGTCGTGTAAGACAATTTTTACACGAATATAAAATAAAATTAATCAACGCAGTGATGGAAAATGATTGCATTTGGGACCTTACACACGCAAAGCATACGGATGCAAATTTTATTAGAGCTGCATGGGATCAATTGGCGTGCAGATGGAGAAAAGCGGTGAGTACTTATCTCGTTGTTATTTACATAAATAATACAAATAGTTAGTTTGCTAACTAGCGGAGGACTGCAAGAATGCATGGGTTTCCATGAAAGAAAGCCTAAAATACCAACGTGCCAAGGCCAAGAAAAGTGGCAGTGCTGGAGGCACAAAAGGTTAAGCAATCAATAAATTGACAGTACGGTGATTTAATGGCGTTCGTTCCAAATATATCTACGGCAAGGCGGTACGTTGCGTGTAATTAACTTTAATTCTTGTTCTAAGTTTTGCATTGTTACAGCACGATTAACATGGGCATTTTTGAATGCCCTTCCTGCAGTTCCAGTGACATTTCAACTGGACCCCCTACACCAAATGTAGATGACATGTTAGGGGAGGAGCCGCCGTCAGCAACTTCGTCATTTAATTTTGAGTCTCTCGTTGACGTGACCTTTGATTCAGAAATTATTTTGCCCACCCCACCTACATATGATTATGTAAGTATTAAATGTACTTATTTATAGATTAAATTTACTTTAAATATTTTTTCACTGCAACCGCGCCCGGCCAAAAAACGTAAGGTCGAGAAGGTGATCAGCCCCGAGGAGCTGATAGTGGACATATTGCAAAGCCACTTGGAGGATAGTCAGAAGGAAAAAGAAGAGAAGGCGGAGAAGAAGAAGGAGGAGGAAAGGAAGGGGGAGAAGGAAAGGGAGGAAACTCGACCCATTTTTAGTTACTGGGCCACTTTATTTGCTCAGTTGTCACCACTGCAATCAATTGAGGCGGAAAGGGAGATGAGCGAAATACTGTATAAAAATTAATGAAAACAACAAAAGCGGCAAATAAAGTTATTATAGTTATTTATTATTATTGTTTATATTATACAATTCCAGCAAGCTCATCCTGAAATTCCAAGGAATCTTCCTCAGAATTAACATAGGTTTTAATATTGTTACGTATGTATAAACTTCGGATATTCTTCTATAC
Source organism: Scaptomyza hsui (assembly GCA_018152825.1). Taxonomy (NCBI): domain Eukaryota; kingdom Metazoa; phylum Arthropoda; class Insecta; order Diptera; family Drosophilidae; genus Scaptomyza; species Scaptomyza hsui. The sequence continues at coordinate 27,669 of JAECXO010000007.1, forward strand.
GTCCGCGGAAAACATCATGCATTGGCTCTGAAACGTTTGGCGGTAAATCATTAGTATCACCGTAGTCTACAGGGCCAGTACGCATTATGTAGTTGTGCAAACCACAACAATCTGCCACAATTTGTTGGGCTCTTTCTGGGTGACATAATAGTGTTCGTTGCGTTGCCACCCACCGCTTGGTCAAAATTCCAAACGTATTTTCAATACATCGGCGGGCTCGACTTAGCCTGTAGTTGAAAATGCGTTCGTCTCTCTGCAACTGCCGGGAGCCATATGGTTTTATTATGCGCTTGGCCAATGGAAACGCATCATCCGCCACTAAAAAGTATGGAGTGCGCACTCCATTTACCAAGCTGTCTCCTGGAAAATTGATTTGCTCTGATAACAAAGCTTTTCCCATTGTGCTGTGAGAGAATGCGTTCATATCTCCCTCGCTTCCATATGCACCAACATCATTGTATGTGAATTTATAAGAAGCATCGCAGACGCCCATCAGTATTATTGAGTGAAAGACCTTTAATATAAAGTTAAATGTAATTCTTGCATTTTTAATACAAATATGTAATTGACCTACCTTGTAGTTGTAAAAAGCACTGCCACTTTTATGTGGTGCCTGTATAGCCACATGCTTGCCGTCTATAGCACCAACACAATTGGGAAAGTCCATCGCTCCATTTAGCCTTATGCCCATTGTGACATGGACTCCTTATTCCATATCTTAAACTCCGTCCTCAGCACACTGCACAGTGCGCTGCATACTAATGCGATTATGGTTCCCAAATGTAGTTTGCTGATTCTGTATGTTGATCCTATATGGCGTTGCAAATCACATGATGCTAAATATCTTATATATAATAAGAAGTTACGCATTGTTAGTAGAGATATACATATGTATTTATGTAAAAAAAAAAGTAAATAGCATACTCAAGAACAATGGTAAACTTCGCTTTAAGGGGTATAGCGTCCGGCCGTGTGTTCCTTTTAGCGACCAGATGAGGCTCCACCTGAGCAAACAAGAGCTCGAATTGCCTTTCCGTCATATGGAAGTTTTCGTAAAACATACTTGGTACTTGCACCATGTTCTGAAACTTTAAAATATATATGTATGTGCTTGTGTTTATATATTTATGATAATTTTATACTAACATCTCTGCTAAAGCGTCCCTTATCATTTCTTTCTTGTAAGTAGCGATTGACCCAACACAGCCGCTTTCGCTTCTTATTTTTGTTTTTTTATAATAAAAAAATGCAGCCACTGCCGCTAATAACACAATATCTTCAGTCATTTTTATGTTTCACAATTCAATTTAAAATGTAGGCAATTAAATTTAAACACATGTGTGCCCGTATTACTCTTTTACGTTTTCGTTCTGCCATTTTTTTTTTTGCGTTTTTGGGATTTTTTCGGTATTTTTAACGGGCACACAGGTACTTACGATACACACTAGAAATAATGTGTAAATTTCTATCAGAAATATTTCTAGCTCCTGCGTACTAAGCTTAAAGGTAAATATTCGGAGCGTATTTTGTTGAATCAACTTAGCGTTGCCCAAGGGTGGCCATACGGACACAGTAGCCGTACGCTTGTAGTGCTGCTTGCGGAGTGGTACCCTTTTTACAGTTATCTTTTTTCTTCTTCTTTATTGTTTTTGTTTTCATACTGTGGGTCTTAAATATAAGAACGCTGTGTTAACATGCAGCCTTCTGGTAAATTTATAGAAAAAAACAACAATTTAAATGAATCTTTTAGCAGTGTACTGCTTTGGCTGTCATCAAAAAAGGGTGTACAATTGAAAGTAGTTAACTTTATAAATATAAGCAATTGAGATACAAAATATATGAATATTAACTATAATAAATAAAATATGTCAGTAACTTAGATAAAAGTAAGTTTTGCCTTCACTTATCCCTAAGTGCAAACAATTTTTAGCTCATAAATAAGCATGCAGGTCATATACTTTCTACAGTTTTTTTGCAAACAATCTATGCCTAACACCTCAGATTTCGTGGCTGAGTTCGCGGGCATTCAATTGGGCATCGCTACTTTAAAATTTGTATATTATTGGGATGTTTTTAAAGTATGTTTGTTCGTGACGTGTGTCTCGTATTTTTATACTTTGATACCGAAGGTCTCATAGTATATTGGTTTTGTGCAATGTCCGTCATGGTGTCTGTCCGTCTGTCCGTATGAACGCAACTTTTTCGACACCCGTAAAGCTAGAGACTTGAAACTTTGCAAATATGTTTGTCTATAGGCGAGACAGATAAAGTGTCAAGATTGGGGTGCCACGCCTACTAGGAGGCTGGGAAATCGATAAATTCGATAACAGAAAACCGATAAAACTAATATTTGTCACATTCTTACAGCTAGAGTTACCAAATTTTGACGCAGATAGCTAGTCATGTCCTGAAAAACTGCATCAAAATTTTGGATGCCACGCCCACTCCTTCCGCCCCCATCATCCCTGCTCCTTGAAATTGGAAACGCCCATAGTTTTACATTTTTTGGGCTAGAGCCACCAAATTTTGTGTCAAGATAGATATTGACGTTCCCCAAAAATGCATCAAAATTTGGATGCCACGCCCACTGATTCCGCCCCCATCCCTCTTCTCCCTGAAATTGGAAACGCCTATAGTTTTCACATTTTCTGGGCAAAGCCACCAAATTTTGTGTCAACATAGATATTAACGTTCCCCAAAAAATGCATCAAATTTTGGATGTCACGCCCCTTGATTCCGCCCCCATCCCCCTTCTCCCTGAAATTGGAAACGCCTATAGTTTTCACATTTTTTTGGGCAAGAGCCACCAAATTTTGTGTCAAGATAGGTACTGGCGTTCCCCATCAAAACTTGGGTGCCACGCCCCTGATTCCGCCCCAATCCCCCTTCACCAAGAAATTGGAAACGCCTATAGTTTTTACATTTTTGGGCTAGAGCCACCAAATTTTGTGTGAAGATAGATATTGACGTTCCCCAAAAATGCATCAAAATTTTGGATGCCACGCCCCTGATTCCGCCCCCAACCCCCTTCCCAGAAATTGGAAACGCCTATAGTTTTCACATTTTTCAAGCTAGTGTCACCGAATTTGGTAGGAAGTATATGGTGACATCTACAAAGATCTGCATCAAAGTTAGGATACCACGCCCACCTCTGCCGCCCACCTTTTAAATTTGGGAGTTAAGTTATCTTCCAAAGTTTTTGAGCTAAAGTCACCAAATTTGGTAACATGATAGCTGGCGATGTTTACCACATCGGCCACTCCATGGGCCACTGCATTCCCCCTTATCAACCGTTCTTTTACTGGTATCAAAGTATTCCGCAGTCGGTTGCGTCCGACTGCAACGTTTTTACTTGTTTTATTTGATGAATAAAGCTACCAGCACGAAAAGTTTCAGAGACGCAAGGTGATCTTAAACTTCTTCCTAACATCGAAGATGTCACTGATATTTCAGAAGTTTCTTTTCCTATTTCTCTAGAAGGTATATATAACAAACAACTTTTGATTTGTTATATATAGTCATATAGTGATATAAAATTGATTAAAGTTTTTTTTAGGCTGCTGTAACATTGAACCTTCTGCTTCAATACCTTCTTCATCGGTATCTAAAACAGTTTCGACAACAAAACTGGACGAAAAAACCGAAATTTCAGTACTTGAAGCCGAACTAAATGCCGCCGTAAGAAAGCGAGATGCAGGACTCGGATACGACGGTATTGATAAGGAAAAAAAAAATTAAGACGTGATACTGATGAAAAAAAAACAAACTTACTAGAAAAATTGCATTTGCTGAAAACATGCGAAAACTTAGAGCAAAACAAAAGGCTGAAGTTTTAAGCCTGAAATCCGCTCATCCCCTCGTACAAGCGTAGTCTATAAGAACTCAAAGGGGCGCCCTGCACTAGAAGAAAATCAGTCAGGCCTTCTTCAAGTAATTTGTGACTTAGCAACACATGGAAACTCAGCTGCTGATCGACGCCGCACGTTGGGGCGCCTAGAGCAAATTCCGCGCCAAAATTGTTTTTTTTTTTTGAGATATTGATGAAAGTTTAAATGCAACTTTAAAGATGATAAAATTTTGCATAATAATCTAAAAGGAAAATATTCTAGGATATTTGGTTTTCGCATAACACTTATTTAAAGTTAAACTTTCGAACTCGACTTTAAGCAATTCACAGAGTAGGTCATTTTAATGTCTGTTCGCAATCGTTTTTCATGAACATGAAACAATTATGGGGATATGTGGCAATTGAAAATTCATTAGTACAAATCAAGTTTTCATAATTTTTTTTTTTTTTTTTTAATTTTTAAAAAAATGTAAAAAAAACCAAATTTTTTTTGTTATTGATGGAAATAAAGTAATTAATCGGGCAAGATCCGTCTTTAAAATTTTTTTTAAAAACAACATTTAATATTCAACTTTATGTCCTAAAAAAATTAGCGTGCCCTTTTTTGCCTTTTCTGAGAAATTTTAATTTTAGTAGTGAAGTCATTTCCGAAATTCAAATGTCGCCAGCCCTGGAACCTTAGCGCGCATTTACAATACGAAGCCCTAATGAAAGGCATTAGTCAGCTGGTTTAAGCCCTGGTTTTGTGAGGAGCTGGGAATGCTTCTCACAAGAGGAGTATAATTCGGCTGGGTTGTTTTAGTATTGTATGAAATAAATATATATATGTGGTATACACACATATATATATTTATAAATACATATACAAAATAAACAAAGCCGGCGGCCGAAAAACACATACAGCGAGACAGGCCGCGGCCGGACCCGAGTCGCGGCGAATTCGCATGCTGTCTCGCTCTGACGCCCAATGTCAGCGCTTAGGTACGTGTCTCGCAGCTAGGATGGCTGGACACGTACCGTTAATGTGGAGGATAGAGTGCCGTTGGTGTGTGAGCAGTGCGATCACCGTTTATAGTGATCACTGTCATACCAACGGCGGGCGTGAGTCGCTACGGCCAGACACCGTTGTTGCCAAGGGCCAAAATGACCATCACACCACCTTTGCCCTTCCTTTGACATTGGCGCTGACAGGCCCCGATCCAGCGAGGCAGCAGCGCGTATAAAAGGAGCTGCCGACCGACGGCGCGGGATAGTAGAAACCAGAGCGATCAACGCGCAGCTAAAACACGGCCGGTTCGAGAGTTGCTAAAACGCGTCAAGTGAAGTACGGAAGAATATCGAGTGTCCGAGTGAAAGTGGAACAAGGATTACAAGGACATTTCAAGGACTTTACACTCCACACAAGGAGCCAAAGGTAGTCCTAAGCGTTTTGTGGACTATTATAAGTGCGCTAAGTTACAAAGTTGTAAATAGACTAAGTGCGGGTTCGTGACTGACTGAGGTCAAGCACTACGAAAGACTTGTCCTGAGGATACAACTTGCAAGGCGAATCCTTGCCATCCGCGCGTCGAGTTAGTGTGCCTGGCGTAAGACAAGGTGAAGCGCACGTACACCAGCGAGTAGGAGTGCTAATGGTAGCTTCTTGCGGAGACAAGAAAGCCAATAGCGAAACCTGGCGTAGCTGGCGTAGTACGCAACAAACCTAGTCCCGTAGGCGAGACTAAATTCGATCGTTGACTGGCAGGAGAGTCTGTTGTCGGGTGTTCCAAAGGCAAGGGTAATAGTATCGCGAGGCTAGTCCAGCACGCAGCCGAACTAGAGTTAAGCAAACAAGTGTAACTAACAGAAAAATACCGATTCAAATATAAAGATATTTCATATAAACTAAAAGCACCAAGTGTTCTAATTGTCGCAGCGCCACGAATACAAATTTGTTGGCACGTACCCTCAGCACCGCAAGAGCTAGCCCAGCTTATATTCGGGATAAACCGAAGGTTCGTTACAACTGGCGCCCAACTGTGGATTCTGCGATACTAGTGTACCAGGTGTTTAAAGTTATATAAAATATAAACAAAATGGTGCGTTCGTGGGTGTACAATTTAAAAAAGGAACAGTTAATAAAATATGGCACGGAATTTGGTCTGGAAATGGCTGGGACAACCGACATGATGCGGAAACACTTTGGAGAGTGGGTGAGTAAAAATGAGAGTTCTCTAATGCACGGCCTCCGTATCAGCGAATTGGCAAAGCGATTCGGTCGCCGTTCGCCAAGCAAAGAGCTCGAGTCGGCGATCGAAGAGGAGGAGGAAGAGAAGGAGCTTGGCGCTATCAACGTAGCGCGGCTGAGCATACCTTCGACCAGCGCAGCGGCTCGAGCAAAAGACTCCCAGGAGACTCACCGATCACCGTGGGATTCGATCCAACATCCGCAACATGAACCTAGTTTCGAGCGAAGACACGATCGCATAAGCACTGGCATGGAATACCCGAGGGTGGCAAAACAGGTACGGGAATGGGGTTTTAGATTCGACGGGTTGTCGAAACCTCTAGAATTCTTGGAGCAGGTGGAATGGTCAGCGGATACATATGGGCTGAACCTGAACCTGATCCCAAGAGCCATGCCGGAGTTGCTCAAAGGGATGGCATTAAAATGGTATATCGCCAACAACCAACACTGGACGAGTTGGGTGGGATTTGTGCAGAGTTTTCAAGAATACTTCCTACCCAGAGACTATTTTGAGAATCTGGAAGATGAGGTCCGCAGAAGTCGGCAGAAGTTGGAGGAGCCGTTCAAGATTTATATGGTCGAAATGCAGACACTGATGCGACCGCTGCGGTTAGCAGCGGATAAAGAGCTGTTGAAAATCTATAACAACAGTCTCCCCGATCTGCGCGCGTATGCACGACCCTACCAGTTCTCAAATCTGGGAGATCTGATGCACCTGGCAGAGGCATTTGAGGAGTTGGAGAAGGATCGAGCGCGACTGCGGCTCGAACAGCAACAACTCCAACCCCAACAGGAGCGGTATCACCACCCACCACAGGGTCGCGGAGAACAACACAACAATCGCGACCAACAGGCAAACCTCAACAATCACACACGTTTTATGGCAATGGAGGAGCATCACACCAGAGAACGGGGATCGGAGCCAGAAAGACCAAGACCGGCACCGAGACTGCAGCAAAACAACAGCCAAACATACATAGAGAACCCAGGAAGGGCGTGTCGGGTGTGTGGTCAGAGCGGACATTGGGCGGTGGATTGCCGAAACCCAATGCTCGACTATTGCTGGGTTTGTGGCCGAATCGGGCAGCGAACCGCGACATGCTGTAAGTCGGGAAACGACCAGCGGCGTCCGCCAGCGAGGGGCGAACGGGAGCCGCCGAGGACCACCCCTCGCCATTAATCGGGAGTCTACAGAACGAGGGTGCGCAACTGACAGCTACTGTGCGAATCGGTGACTGTCAGTACAAGGCAACCATTGATACTGGGGCTACAAGCAGTTTCATCAGCGAAAAACTGGCTTGTAGACTCAGCGGAATGTGCCGGAGAAGCGACACCAACAGACGAGTACGATTAGCTGACGGACGGAACAGCAGCGTCTTTGAAGAGCTAGAAGCGGAAATTCGCTTGGGAAATCGCCGACTGGAGGTGAAGTTGCTGATATTGCCCGGCGTTATCGACGACCTCGTGTTGGGGTGGGATTTCCTGACGGGTATGGGCACTGTGTTGAAATGTGCAGGAATGGTGGTCACCATCCCAGCACAGCACTATGAGCGTGAGAATCTGGAGGAGAGACTGTCGGTGGCAGTTGTCCAGACCACGATCGAACAGCACACAGAGGTCAGCCGTCAGGAGTCCGGAAGTAGCAACAAAATCCAACACGAAGACCCCGAGATAGCCGAATTTTTGGATCGCGAAATTGCAGCGTTCGGCCGACTAAAAGGACCATCGCAAATTACGGAACACAAAATAGTGATGACCGACGACAGGCCAATAAAGCAGAGGTATTTTCCCAAAAATCCGAAAATGCAGGCCGAAATCAACCAACAAGTCGACGAACTGCTAGCAAAAGGCTGTATCGAACCATCAAACAGTCCACACAGCGCGCCCATAGTCATGGTAAAGAAGAAAACGGGCCAATGGCGGTTGTGTGTAGATTTTCGACAGTTAAACAGCCGATCAAGAAAAGACGCGTATCCACTTCCGAGAGTGAACCACATTTTGGATCAGCTCAGGGATGCCCATTTCATCACAAGTTTGGATTTGAAAAATGGGTATTGGCAGATACCAATGGAAAAGGGGAGCCGACCACTAACAGCGTTTACAGTCCCAGGAAAAGGATTGTACCATTGGAAGGTAATGCCGTTCGGTTTGCATTCGGCCCCAGCAACTTTTCAGAGAGCATTGGATCGCGTCATCGGACCAGACATGATGCCGCATGCGTTCGCATATCTGGATGACATCATAGTCATCGGACGGACCAGAGAAGAACACATGGAAAATCTGCAAGAAGTTTTCAGGCGATTGCGAGCAGCAAACCTGTGCATAAACGTGGATAAGTGCGACTTTTTCAAAAGGAGTTGAAGTACTTAGGCCACAGGGTGACCGACAAGGGCATCTGCACAGATCCGGAAAAGGTTGCTGCAATCGCAGAATTAAAGCCGCCCGGAAACGTGAAGGAGCTGAGGCAGTATTTGGGAGTCGCATCCTGGTACCGGCGTTTTGTACCAGACTTCGCGACAACGGTACACCCGCTAAACGACCTGCTTAAAAAGGGAGCAAAATGGGAATGGTCAGAAGAACGACAACAGGCATTTGAAATTATCAAAAGCCGACTGACACAGTCACCTGTTTTGGCATGCCCCGATTTTTCGAAAACCTTTTGCTTGCAGACGGATGCAAGCAACTATGGCCTGGGCGCGATATTGACTCAACCTTCGGACGAAGGTGAACGAGTAATATCGTATGCCAGCAGAACACTCAACGGAGCCGAAAGAAATTATTCGGCTACCGAAAAGAGTGTTTGGCCATAGTATGGGGTATTCGAAAACTACGGCCGTACTTGGAGGGATACCATTTCGTCGTGATCACCGATCACATGGCTCTGAAGTGGCTCAACTCGATTGAGAGTCCATCGGGTAGGATAGCGCGGTGGGCGCTAGAACTACAACAATACGATTTTGAGATAAAATACCGAAAGGGTAATCTCAACGTCGTAGCCGATGCATTGTCCCGACAGCCACTGCAAGAGACATGTGGTAGAGTGGTCACAACAACGGAAGGCATGGACGAATCCAACACAGGATGCAAATGGATTCAAAAGATGCGAGAAGAGATAAGGAAAAATCCCAGGAAATACCCGGACTACGTAGAGGAGAGCGGAAACCTTTACCGGCACATACCGCATCGCGCAGGCAACGAGGAAGTGTCATCATGGAAACTCTGCGTACCGAGCAGCAAGAGGAACCAGGTGTTGCTAGAGAATCACGACGCAGCAACAGCCGGACACCTCGGTAGCAGGAAGACGATAGCGCGATTGGCAACTCGCTATTACTGGCCCGGCTTGTACAGAGACACACGCGCGTACGTACATCGCTGCGAAATCTGCCAACTGTATAAGCCAAGTCAGATGGCGGCCGCTGGGAAAATGCTAACGCAGATACCGGAAGAGCCATGGAGCACAGTATGTGCGGACTTTGTTGGGCCCTTACCCCGGTCCAAACATGGGAATACGATGCTCTTGGTGTTTGTGGACAGATTCTCAAAGTGGACAGAGTTGGTCCCTTTGAGAAGCGCTACAGCAGCATCGCTGCAAAAGGATTTCGCGAGCGGATATTGGCCAAGTTTGGAGTACCAAAGGTGCTTATAACTGACAACGGAGCGCAGTTTACAAGCAAGGCCTTTGGAACCTACTTGGAAGAATTGGGGGTGCGACACCAGTTTACTGCACCATACACCCCACAAGAAAACCCAACGGAAAGGATGAATCGGACAGTGAAAACTATGGTGGCACAATATGCCAAGGATAATCAGCGGTGCTGGGACGAGCTATTACCGGAGCTGTCTCTGGCCGTCAATTCCAGCGTAGCAGCGTCTACCGGATACAGCGCGGCGTTCATAACGCAGGGGCGCGAACCGCGGCTGCCAAAAGCACTGTTTGACGAAGTCACAGTAGGCACCGGCAGAAACACGCAGACGCCCACCGAAAATGCTGCCAAGCTAAAGGAGGTATTCGAGGTGGTACGACGTAGCTTGGAAAAGGCGGCCCAAGACCAAGCTCGGCATTATAACTTGAGGAGACGGGCATGGAAACCGGCAGTGGGCGACAAGGTGTGGGCAAAACAGCACCACCTGTCAAATGCAGCTGAGGGATTCGCTGCTAAATTAGCCCCGAAATTCTCTGGCCCATATACGATCACAACTTTCGTATCACCAGTTATAGCGAAACTAAGAAGCAAAACTGAGAAAAGGGAACGGACAGCTCACATTTGCGACTTAAAACCGCATAGCGAGGAATCGGACAAGGAGGGACGCAAAACACAACAATAAGTTTTGGTTAAAATTTTTTTTTGTAAAAGGGGGGATCATGTAAAATTTTCTAAAAAAAAAATTTTCAAGGCCCTACGATTGCCCTGCCTAATAATTAAAAAAAAAAACAAAACAAAAAAAAAGCACGTAGATTTCTGAAAGCAAAAGAGTAGGTTATTAAAGTCGTTAAAGTGATATACTTCATTTACTCACCTGAGTTTATACCTATGGAAAAATGAGGAAATCTGTATTAGTTAAAATCATGGAAAGTGGTTTTTGTTTTATAAAAAAAAAAAAAAGGAAGGGTAATACATGTGCCATTACTGGAACATGTATGGAAAAAAAAGGAGAGAGAAAAACAACAACAAACAACAAAGAAGCTAGCGCGGCGAATTTAAAAAAAAAAAAAAAAAGAACGGGAAAAATGCAGAGAGAGCGCTGACAAACATGGCGACCATAACGGTAAGGACACCGTTGATCACGCACTAACACAAACACACTTGAGTACTCACGAGAGGGTATAAAAGCGCTGGCTGCCATGCGTTCAGCCTCTTTGAGAAAAATCAGCCGAACCACTAACATGCCAGCTTACGCACCATTGGACAGCAGCGAGGGAGCGTCGACTCGCAATCAACGTGTTCGCGCGTTACTGGAAGCACGCCGAGTAGTTCCAGCGCCCCGGCGAGTCATACGGCGCAGGCGCGTACCACTACCGCCAGTGCGTCTACCGTTCCATCCGCGTAGACGAGTGGCACGCCGTCAGCGAGAGCCGTCGCCTGACGTGCTCGTGCTGATGGCGTCGCCAATGCGGGATACCAGCGACGAGGAACGGGTACGACAGGAGCGGACAGCGGAGGCTCGACGCCGGTTGAACGGGTGGTGTGCGGAACAAATGCACAAGAAGGGCATCGAGGAGGGCTGGTTTAACCGGAGGCGGTCGGAGTCGTCCACGGAGTCCGAGGCAGGCACAGGGTCCGAGTCGGAGGACTGGGGGCACCCAGCAGCTCCACCAACGCCACCACCGGAATCACGCCTGGCGAGGTCACCTTCGCTCACACCAAGGATCCGGGTGGAGGAGGAGGCGGTCGTGGAGATCTCCTCGGAATCGGAGGCAGGTGGCGGCAGCTGCGCCTCCGAGGAGTACGTCGCCGCGTATGTGTCGTCGATGGATGACGACGCAACCTCGGTCGAGGAGGAGAACGTTGGCGTGGTTAGCGCGGGCAGCGACGCGGAGGACCAGGAGGTGGCCAACGTCGGCATAGTGGACGCAGACGACGACGCGCCGGGGGAAAGAGCAGAGGCAGCTCGGGAACCCGAGACCGCAACCCCGCACGGCGAAGGGATGACGGCAGCGGCGACGAGGCGGTCACGCTACGACGGAGCGGGCTGGTGCCACGAGGTGACGGTGGTCTACCGGTGGCGCGAGCAAGCGACGTCACCCGCGGAAGGGTTCGTGTTGCGCGAAGCCACACCACCGCCGCGGACCCCGTCACCACCACCACCACCACCGTCCAGGATGCCGACGTTAGCGCCGCGGGAAGTTTCGCCGGACACCCTGGAAAAGGCACCGTGGGTGTGGCCCCAGCCGGCCAGTGAGACTACAGCGGCAGCCGAACAGCGCGTGCCGGGCTCGCCTCCGCGTGGTGAGTCACCGCCTCCGCCCCCACGCTGGTCACCCATCCGGGTGAGACCATCGTTGGGCCGGCAGGCTTCGTACCCGGGTCCCACACGGCCAGCCCGCCCGTCACTTCAACGCCAGCAGTCGGCGCCGAGCGGTCGCCCCACCTGGCGAGAGTTGAGCCCGGACCAGTGGCCACCCGTGGTTGCAGCGGCGATGGATCAGGGGCCGACCAGGCGTTCGTGCCGCCTGGTATGGATACACGGCCGACGTTACCGTATAAGAGGGTCGTCCGTAGGAACGCGTTTTCGCGTGCGATCCGTGAGCGCACGGATCCCAAGGAAAAAAAAAACACTTGAACGCACACAAAAAAATAAATATTCACAATAAAAAAAAATATATAAAAAAAAAAAATTGTAGGCATTTATTCAGAAACCTGGAAAGGAAAAAAAAAGAAGAAGAAATGTAACACCGGCCGACGCTGGTAAGTATTGAAGAACGATACGTACCTGAGGCCAAGGGGGAAAATAAAGCCAGCGGGCACCGCGGTGCCCATCCTAGTTAAAAGAGAGGATGGATTAGTAACGGCAATGGCAACCGTGGTGGGTTTTTACTTACTTTTTTTGCTTATATTTTCCAGCAACAAATTTGGTGCGTCATGTGGCGTCAGTGAGGAGTGGTTATCGATAGCCGGCACGATCGTCGCTATCGAATAAATATCGCCGATCAGGTACGACATTAAGCTCCTTGGCATGGCATACGATGTCAACGACAAAGCACGCAGTACAAAGCTGGTTGCTATGAGGGAATCGAGACACAGCCCTAAACCGACGGCGATAGGTTCAGTCAACGGCCGTTGAGTTCAAATCGGCGCTGCGGATGGCGCGCATGTTCAAATTTGGATAATGCAGTGGAAGAATCCACTTCCGTGGAAAGAGGGGAGTGTGAGGAGCTGGGAATGCTTCTCACAATAGGAGTATAATTCGGCTGGGTTGTTTTAGTATTGTATGAAATAAATATATATATGTGGTATACACACATATATATATTTATAAATACATATACAAAATAAACAAAGCCGGCGGCCGAAAAACACATACAGCGAGACAGGCCGCGGCCGGACCCGAGTCGCGGCGAATTCGCATGCTGTCTCGCTCTGACGCCCAATGTCAGCGCTTAGGTACGTGTCTCGCAGCTAGGATGGCTGGACACGTACCGTTAATGTGGAGGATAGAGTGCCGTTGGTGTGTGAACAGTGCGATCACCGTTTATAGTGATCACTGTCATACCAACGGCGGGCGTGAGTCGCTACGGCCAGGCACCGTTGTTGCCAAGGGCCAAAATGACCATCACACCACCTTTGCCCTTCCTTTGACATTGGCGCTGACAGGCCCCGATCGCCGACCGACGGCGCGGGATAGTAGAAACCAGAGCGATCAACGCGCAGCTAAAACACGGCCGGTTCGAGAGTTGCTAAAACGCGTCAAGTGAAGTACGGAAGAATATCGAGTGTCCGAGTGAAAGTGGAACAAGGATTACAAGGACATTTCAAGGACTTTACACTCCACACAAGGAGCCAAAGGTAGTCCTAAGCGTTTTGTGGACTATTATAAGTGCGCTAAGTTACAAAGTTGTAAATAGACTAAGTGCGGGTTCGTGACTGACTGAGGTCAAGCACTACGAAAGACTTGTCCTGAGGATACAACTTGCAAGGCGAATCCTTGCCATCCGCGCGTCGAGTTAGTGTGCCTGGCGTAAGACAAGGTGAAGCGCACGTACACCAGCGAGTAGGAGTGCTAATGGTAGCTTCTTGCGGAGACAAGAAAGCCAATAGCGAAACCTGGCGTAGCTGGCGTAGTACGCAACAAACCTAGTCCCGTAGGCGAGACTAAATTCGATCGTTGACTGGCAGGAGAGTCTGTTGTCGGGTGTTCCAAAGGAAAGGGAAATGATATCGCGAGGCTAGTCCAGCACGCAGCCGAACTAGAGTTAAGCAAACAAGTGTAACTAACAGAAAAATACCGATTCAAATATAAAGATATTTCATATAAACTAAAAGCACCAAGTGTTCTAATTGTCGCAGCGCCACGAATACAAATTTGTTGGCACGTACCCTCAGCACCGCAAGAGCTAGCCCAGCTTATATTCGGGATAAACCGAAGGTTCGTTACAGTTTAAACATCTGTTTTGTTTGTTTACTTTCTTGATATTTGCGAGTGGATTAAATTTGGAAACACTTTTCTATAAATAATCATGGAAAATGAAGCAGGTAGTGTTTATTTTGTGCTCGTGACGTGAGGTGTGATGTTTTTAATATGTTTAATATGTCTATATGTATATTTACAAGTGTTTAGAGCTTTCGTGATGTCACTGTGATATTGTCGGTAATTTGACAGCCTATGTGTGTATTTAATGCCACAGCAAAGTTGACAAGAATTAAGTTATTTTAGGAACAGATTCGATTTGCTATAGTCGACGAGAACTTTTTGGCATCATGCAAAGCTCGGGCAGTATATTGATGAGAGACAAGTTCGTACACCTGGAGGAAGAGATGAAGCAGCGTACAACATTTGCTGGGGATAATTTGATTGATCTTAAGCGGAAGCTTATTAGATTTATCTCGGAATTTAAAACTCGATGGACGCGTTCACATAGAGTGGAAGAACGGTTTCTCAGAGTCATTCAAACTTGGCTAGATGGAATTATCCCCTTCGGGTACGAGCCGAATCGAGGCCGCAAAGAACTATCTTTTGATGAAAGCAGTAACAGATCAAAGCTTCGAAAAACAAAAGATTTGCGGGACAGTTATTCCCAGAGTATGCTAACTTTTGCAACCGAAGTAGGCAATAGATAGACTGTTGTAAGATCGCAATGCGCGGACAATCAAATGTAAAAAGAAGAAGCACTAGCTGTCTTGGTCGAGGCTCGATTGTCTCGATTTCAATACAATATTGTTCGAAATTCGGCGCCAGAGAGATTCCCCTCTTACTATGCTGTTCAATCAGCGAAAAAGGATTGCTATCCACCAAGAGAGAGCATTCGTGTTAGTGAGACAGTGGCAGAAGTGAGCCTTCAAGCTCTTCTGAATCATACCGCGCAGCGCCTTGTGCTTTTAAAAAGTAGCGAGATCGAGCTGTTGAGCTTAAGCCAGAGAAAACAGATTTGTCTTTTCACAAAGTGGGGTTTCGATGGAAGCTCAGGACACAGTTCCTATAAGCAGGCGTTTCATGGCTCAGATACCAAAGATTCCTCGGTTTTTATTACATCCATTGTGCCAATTATTATGAGATGTGTAGACGTGGTTATTTGGCAGAACCCTCGACCCGGCTCTACACGGTTTTGTCGACCTTTAAAATTTGAATTTATAAAGGAAACACCCAGTGTTTTGCTGGCAGAAAATTATAGAGTCGAGAATGAAATTCAGCGACTTATTAATACTGTGATACAAGTTGAAGGCGCTGAAGTTGAAGTTAGCCATCAGTTAATTCTTTCAATGATTGACGGAAAAGCTTGTAATGCATTGACGGAGACCTCCTATCACCCTTACCGAAGTGAAAGAGGAAATCAAAGAGCTTCGCAATGGCAAGGCTCCGGGCGAGGACCGGTTTGATAATCGCTCTATCAAGCTGCTCCCTCGCAGAGCTTTGTTATTCCTCGTTTTGATCTTCAACTCCGCTCTTCGACTCGGACATTTCCCAGGCGCCTGGAAGAAGGCCAACATCATCATGCTACATAAAAGTGGGAAACCAGCAGATGAGCTTGATTCGTACCGTCCGATAAGCCTCCTGCCAGCTTTTGGCAAAATATTGGAGAGGTGCATTCTAAGAAGGATCCTTGAAACCAGGGCGATTAAAAAGGCAATCTCAAAATTTCAATTTGGATTTAGGCTCAGGCACGGCACGCCCGAGCAGCTGCACCGAGTTGTTAACTTTGTTCTGGAGGGATTCCACGAAAGGAGTACGTCGTTGGAGCTTATCTGGACATCCAGCAGGCATTTGACAGAGTGTGGCATGCAGGACTCCTGCATAAACTTAAAGAGCTACTCAACCCACAGCTCTATCTCATTGTCAGAAGCTTCCTTCATGAGCGATCTTTTAAAGTTGTTCAGGACGGGGTTTCCTCTCAACCAAAGACAGTCCGAGCTGGTGTACCCCAGGGTAGCGTGTTAGGGCCAACCCTCTACAGCCTGTATACGCACGACATGCCTTCAGCTGACAACATGCCGAACAATTTACTTGTTGCCACCTTTGCAGACGACACTGCGGTTCTGGCCAGAGACAAATGCGTCTACACTGCTACAGATCTCCTCCAGATTTACTTAAAAAAATTTGAGAACTGGGCCTGTAGATGGAACATTGCCATTGTATCTGTCACATACAGTCTCAGGAAGCAAACCTCTCCCGGGGTATTCTTACTTGGCCAAGTATTAGACCAGAAAGATGCCCACAAATATCTTGGAGTCACTCTGGATAAACGTCTAAATTTTCAACGCCATATAACGGACACTGTTAAACGTCTCAAGAATAAGGCGAGCAGTATAGCTTGGCTTCTTAACGCCAAGAATAAACTTTCGATCTCCAACAAGACGCTCATTTATAAAGTAATTCTGGCACCCATTTGGAGATATGGCATTCAGGTATACGGCATAGCGGCAAAGTCGAACCTCAGTAAAATAAGAGTAGCCCAGTCCCAAATTTTGCGAAGAATCTCTGGTGCGGCATGGTACATACGCAACAGCGACATAGACAAAGAACTCCATGCACCGAGGATCGGAGACGTGATTAACCGCCAAGCTACTGGTTACTTGCACAAGCTCGCACATCACCCTAATCAGCTGGTGCGAAGGCTCCTAGGACGGAGACGTACCAGCGGAGTAATGATGAGTAGGAGACTCAAGAAAACTCACCCATCCGACCTGTCCCATAGAACCCTTTAATCTTCCCCTTTTCCCACTCTATCACCCTATAATTTAGGATTAAGTATGTACACCCAGAAAAAAAATTCGTTCTAAATGTACCAAATCATTACCATTTGGTCATGAAAGGCTGCTATGAACGTTTTTTCTTAATTCATGAACGCCGGTCATGTTTTATAAACGAATTTTTTAAGAACGCTGTTCTGTTTTTATGAACGTCTTGGTCATAATTCGTTCCTAAATTAAGAACATTTCGTTCTTAATTTATGAACGATTTGTGCTTAATTTAAGAACATTTCGTTAATTTATGAACGATTTGTTCTTAATCTATGAACGATTTGTTCTTAATCTAAGAACGATATGTTCTTAAATTAAGAACAATTTCGTTCTTAATTTATGAACAATTCGTTCTTATTTTAAGCACATTTCGTTCTTAATATATGAACAATTTGTTCTTAATTTAAGAACATGTCGTTCTTAATTTATGAACAATTGGTTCTTAAATTAATTAAATTTTGTTAACAAAGTAAAACAATTGAGCGTATTGATTATTTTTTATATTTTTATTTATTTATCATTTATACATATTTTGTTCTAAAGAATGTTTTCCCATTATTCATTGGGTATAAATGGATGGGTAGGCTTATAAAATCATTGATGTTCTTACAACTAAATTGTGTATACAAGCTTAACGTCTCATACGCCTGGAGATGAACATTAAATTCCTTAATATTTAAAGAGTTACATATGACATTTATATTGTTTTCATTGATAACAAACATTTTGATCTTATAAATTTCAATACTTGTGGTAGTCTTATACACTAAATAATTATTACTTTTATACTTAGTTTCCTTAAAACATAATTCGTAGCAAAAAACACAATTTTGTAAATTAATAGTTGTATTTTCCTTAATATAAATTATAAACAGCGTGATCATTAGACAAATAAGTCGTTTTAAAACATTTATAAATTGGATTCAACCCTTGTTCTTTTTATTGTTTTAGTGCCAAATAAAAATTAAAATAATGTATGCACGTTTTACAATATTTTTAATTCTTACCAAGTCTGGTGCTCAGGCATCTGTTGACTTTGACCAAGCTTTAAAAAATTGGCCGCTCTCCAGTTCCTTGATGTCATTTTGTCGTAAGGTAAACGTTTTTCTCCAACTGTCGCACACACTGCTCCAGCTTGAGCTCTCCCTGTTAAGAGCTGCCTTTGTTGCCGTGGCGATTTCAATGTCAATTTCGTGCAATGGATTTTGATTGCTTGCGATGAAGGAGTTTTTATCCTCGCCGTCACTGCGGAACGTCAGCTTGCGTTTTTTGCAAGTGTAATTTTTATACTTGGTAAAAAGCCTGCCTCCAGCATTGTTTTTACCCTTTCGAGGAATATAATAGTAATCCTGTAAATACAAAATATTTTAAGTTGACATAGTCTTACATTTTAATGATTTCTTAATTACCTTCATTCCAATTTCCTTTGGAAAAACTGAGCAAATTTGTTCAAATAATACATCAAAATCAACGGGCCTAAGCGTTTTCTTCTTAAACTGGAGATCTTCTAAAATGATGTCGATTAAAATGTTCCTGTTGTCGCACGATAATTGCTCATTATTCTTGGCTAATTGTAATAATGAAAGCCCCTTCTGAGATTCCAAGAGTAAGTCTTTCATGTTCTGAAAAAGTATTAAAAAATTGTTATTAATTTTATGTGTTCTTAATCTTCATATACTGCAGAAAAGAAGTTATGAGCAAACAAATTTTACCTTGCCAAGTAAATTACTACACGAATTTGTAGTGGATGGGGTCGCGCACTCATCAATTTTTTCCAGCCAGCTTTCGACCTTCTCCGACACTGTAACTGTGTTGTCATCAATTCCAAACTAAATAAAATTAAAAAGTCAGTTTTATAACTATTAAGTATTCATGGTTCAGCTTACCTTAGCCTTTCTCCAATGTAACAATTTAATCCGAAATTCAGTTCGGAGCCCTAAGGGTGGAATCGCTTCGCGGAGGTCCGCCCTGTCTAAATGTTTCAGGCTGTTGTAGGTAACTTGAGCATCTATTGTACATAATAGAATGAATATACATAAATTTAGAAATTGTAAGCAATATTATTTTATGATTAATATTATAAATTTAATTTAATAAAAATAAATAGGTAAATAAAAAAATATATGTACAATATACGTAGAATACCTTATTTTTTTATGTATGTATGTACAAAAAAGGTATTCCAAAGAAAATATATATATATATATATATACATATATATATAATATACGTGTGTTTTCCTTTGAATACCTTCCTTGTACATGTATACATACAAAATAAGGTATTCTACGTATATTGTACATATATTCTTTTATTTACTTATTTATTTTTATTAAATTAAATTTTTAAGATTAATCATAAAATAATATTATTTATGTTGGCGTTAAAACACCAGCAGCATTTTTTTCGCAGCCGTTTGTATGAAATTAGCGTGACTACATACATACATACATATGTACATCCATATATACAATAGCGCGCATAGATAAAAAAAAAAAAAAAAAAAAAAAGACGACGTGAAAAAATAATGCACACAAACACTTTTAATATTACTTGCATAAATTTATATGCATACGAATATGACTCGGACAAACTTAATTCATTAATATTATTTCGAATTTATGTAAATATGTATATTGTACTGAAAAAATCGTCCACGGCTTAACATGTCTGTGCACGCAACATACATACATATTCTTTTTTCACGGTGGCGTCTTTGATTTTTGTCTAAGCGCATGTTACTGCATGTACAGTATTTTGTTGTAATTAAAATTGTCAATTGCTTATTATTTAATTTATGCTTTAAAGTACTCATTTGTACTAGACCCCAAGAAAAATTATTTAGCAAGAACGAAAATTTATTTTTACATGCAGCAAAACTCACAAAGTAACATGCGCTTAGACAAAAACCAAAGACGCCTACGTGACGACAATGCGTTCATACAAGCATACATGCAAGGGCGTAGCCAGGTCCTCATGTAGGGTGGGGCCAAAGATTGTTTTTTTTGAAAATAGCTTTGCTGGAATTTCCTCGAAAACATTCTCTCCTCCAGATCAGCCATTTTCTCCTTTACTAACGCCCTATGGGTGCTTAGCATACACAATCCTGGAATAAAAATACATGTAATAAGGCAAAATTTTGTTTATTATTTTATTACCATTTAAACGATTTTATCCCATAGATGTTCTCAGACACGTCTTAGCTCTTCTAAGAGTACCGCAAAATCGTTCACTTTAGATTAACAAAATTTCCAATGCTTCTCTAATCTTCGGATAAAAATCTGTTTTGTTATAAGCAAATATCAAATCTATGTCGTTTTCTTTTTCTACATTCCAATATATATGCCAAAGTTCAAGCTCATTTTCAAATACCTTCCAAATTATAAAAAGAGCTTGCACGCAAAAGTTGATCCTGAAATTGGTCTAGGCTTATGGTTTTAAGATGCATTGGACATTAGGACTTTGAGATGAAAGTATTTTTTTGAAATCGCTAATGGATGTTATGAGTTGTTTTGAATCCAGATAGGGTATGAAAATAGCTCGGCGGTAATATTCTTCTGTTGTCGTGAATGGAGGATTTTTTCTTCTAGTTTGCTTTTCAACAACTCTAGGCACTCAAATATTGAATGAAGCATTCTCAGCCAACTTTTCACACTCTTTAAAAATCATTTCAAATTCAACTTTAGATGTTGCTCTATGTTTTTCAAAAACATTTAAAATATGATTTAGGTGTTCTCTGCATTTAATTATATTGTTGTTTTTGGCCTGCAATAAATTCACCTCTGGTTGGAAGACTGTAGTATTTTGCAATTTTGCACATACAAATTAGAAAAACGCTTTTAGTAGCGCGGGTATCTGTGCACAATTTTCTGCATTCCATCTATTATATTAAAATATATTAAAATCGCTCATACTTTTGTACTTCTCGGACGAACGTGTTTCGCAAAACGAATGTACATTTGGAGCGTATTTTCTGCGAATGGGATCTCTTTGAAAAATTTATAATATCTTTAATGGTAGAAATGGTATTTCGGATTTCGGGGACCGAATTAAGATCATTGGACTTTTAACCAAATTGAGACGATGACTGGCGCAATGTATAAAAAAACTTTTTTGAAAATGTGCCTTTTAATTTTTTTGTACACCAGTCTTGCCTGCCATTGTAGCGCACCCGTCCGCAGCCAAGCCCGACATTTTGCTGGATCTAAGTCTAGTTCTGCATTAAAAGCTTTGATATTGTCGGCGATGGTTTCTGCATCCATTGTCATCAGTTCGACAAAGCCAACAAATTCCTCACGAATAATCTGTTTGTTGTGGTCGAAAAATCTGATTCCTATCGAAAGCTGCTCTTTACCAGCCGCGTAACAATCTCTATCCGCCAGGATCGCCTGTACGGTAAGCTTTCTTTAAATCTGTGCTGATGTAATTTCGGATTATTTTCCCCGAAATGTCCAAAATTTCATTCTGGATTTGGGGGACTCGTTTAAGTGGCGTTTTGTTTTCCATCCACAAAATGTTTTTATAGTGCTCCATCCCCAGCTGATATTTTCATCAGATATAAAAAATAGCAAAAAACTAAGTAACGTAATGAAAAATTTTTCAGATTTTGTGCAATTTTTTTTTAAATACTCATTTTTATTTACCTTCATCATTTGATTTACCCTCAGAGGAAGGTCATGGGTTCCACAAAAAATTTTTTTATAATCTGTTTATTTTAAATATATTTCTGTTTTCTGCAATTATTTATGTTATGACCACTTTGCATTTGCAAATCAACAGGCGTTTGATTCAAGAATAACATTGCTGATTGTGTTAGCCTCTTAGTGCGAATTGCTTGATGCATGAGCTTGGCAGTATTCATGATTTTTTTTATTTTGTAGTTTTAAGGGAGGGCACAATAAACGACAAAGTTAGGCCCGGCTTATTCAGAGGGCTTAAATATCCACGCAATGTAAAAAAAAAGCTCCTTTCAACCGGCGTGATAAAAATAATGCTACACAATTACAGGGCCTTTTAATATTTCTTTTTGTGGTCGCATCAGCTGCAAATTTATAATTTTTATGCATACGAATTATGCTACTCGAAATCGGTCAAACTTATTTTTTAATTTCGCTACAAAAAAAAACACATACGTATTTAAAAATGTTATAAAAATAACTTTACAGAAAAACAATTACTTACCTCTTTGTTGTGTTATTAAAAATTTTCTAATATCCATATTACTATTCCCAATCAAACTTATTCCTAATATTCTTCACTCAATAAACGTATTATAGCATATTTTTAGCAAATTTGATAGGGCTGGCATAATATCAAAAGCTATTGATGGTGAAAAACATCGACAAATACTATTACTGCCGATAACCGATATGTATGCCACTACGGTCTCGTCCGCGTCCGCGTAAACGATTTATCGAACATTTGTAATGGCTTATTTCCATTGCTTTTTGTATAGGCTTTAACGCGAGTTTATTGATTTTCGGACGCGGACGTGGATGCGACCCCAGTATGAAACACCATTAGTTTTTTAGTTTAATAATGATAAATTATAAATATTTTTATTTATAATTACAATTAATTAATTTTTTATGATAATGTACCAACGCACAAAAAAATCGCCGACAGTAGGGCAAGGCAGCTGCCCCATAAGCCCCCTGAATACGCCCTTGCATACATGCATACATACATACATATATTTGTACATGCTCGCTTGTGCGTTACTGTAATTTCTCAGTATATGCATAAATATGTATGTTTGCATATGTAAGTGTATATATGTACACATATTATCAAAACATAAAATCGAACCGGCTAAAATTGATTTACACTGATTGAATGCATTGTTGTAAATGTTTGTGTATGTTAATGCACGCGATGTTACAGCCACTTATGTATATGTATGTATTTATATCACATTGCCAGACAACTGACAAACTTATGTACATATGTATGTAATTGTGTATGTGGGCAGCAAAACTTAAGCGACGCGCGTGTAGTCAAAAAAGAGACACATTTATATGCATACATACAATTTGCGTATTTGCTGCACACAAATGTATGTATGTATGTACATACATATGTTCAAACATTAACTTAGAAAAAAAAAACACTTTCATAATTATTCATATTATATTTGTATAATTATATTACTCACCTGTTAAATACGGTAGCACACCCGGCATCCCGAAGCTGTCCAGCAGCAGAGCGATGTTTTCATCATCGTCGTTGTCCATTTCTTTTTTTTTTTTTTCAAGTATTTAACTTTTCACTTTTTTAACTCTGCACTCATTGAACGCACAACTTTGACTGCGGAGTCAAATAGCAAAATGCACACATACGATCATCGGCTTATGTTTACCGTTTGTGCATCAGCTTCGCTTAATACAGTTACATGTATTTGCGTTCTTACTTTATTAACATCGTTCTTAATTTGGTACAAATCTACCAAATCCGTTCTATTTGTACCAAATCAAGAACATTTCATTACCAGCGTTCTTGAATCAAGAACGAAAATTTATGAACGGTGCCGGTAAAAATCATGACCCAATGGTTATGATTTTAGAACGGATTTTTTTCTGAGTGTACATATGTATATATTCTTTTGAAATTAACATTACACTGTAGTAAATGGTATTATTAATAGTAACAGTAAACTACAAAATGAATAAAGATATATATTGTTATGTAAAAAAAAAAAAAAAAAAAGAAAAAAAAAAATTGACGGAGACGACATCAACATGTAAGTGTTACATTTGCGGAGCAACAAGCAAACAATTTAATAACATTGATGAAATGTTATTAAAAGAAGTTAAAGCAGAGAATTTAAAATTTGGGCTTTCAACTTTACATGGATGGATTCGATTTTTTTGAATGCCTTCTGCATTTGTCCTAAAAATTGCCTATAAGAAGGTGGCAAGCCAGATCGGTGGTGGACAAAGAAATTGTTGCCAAGACAAAAAATCGAAATCAGAACGAATTCAAGGAAAAACTAGGCTTACCTATTGATCTCCCGAAACCTGGATTTGGCAGTAGTAATGATGGTAACACTGCAAGGCGATTTTTTCAAAATGCAGAATTGTCTGCAGAGATAACAAAGATAGACATCGGTTTGCTTGAAAGAATGCACACTATATTAATAGTTGCTTCATGCAACCATGATATTAATGTGGACAAATTTAAAAATTACGCCTTAGAGACTGATAGGCATTTCGTAAATTTGTACCCTTGGTATAATATGTCGCCAACTTTACATAAATTTTTTATTCATGGCCCGGAAATAATTAAGTATGCATTGCTCCCAATTGGCCAATTAACCGAGGAGGCCCAGGAAGCACGAAACAAAGATTTTAAGTTTTACCGACAACATTTTTCGAGAAAGTGCAGTCGGGAAAAGTGCAACCTCGATGTTCTGAATAGAATGTTAATTACCTCGGATCCTTTAGTATCGAGGCATTACAAGAGTCAGGAAAAAAAAATAAATCAAATGCCAAAATCAGCTTTAGATTTATTACAAAATGTACCTGAGGTTAAAGAGGAATACTCTAATTTAAGCGATTTTTTGGAAAGTAGCGATGAGGAATAACGAAAAAGAAGTCTAAAAAGTTTTGAAAACTTAACCAGATTATTCCTACGAAAACT
Organism: Scaptomyza hsui; assembly: GCA_018152825.1. Classification (NCBI taxonomy): domain Eukaryota; kingdom Metazoa; phylum Arthropoda; class Insecta; order Diptera; family Drosophilidae; genus Scaptomyza; species Scaptomyza hsui. The sequence goes on from JAECXO010000007.1 coordinate 52,276, forward strand.
ATATACTCTTCCGATTGTAAATAAAAATATTGTTGAATTAAGAATTTTTACAAAATAAATGAACATTCCACTAAATATTTGTAACTTTTAAGTTTTTTGGTAATACTTTAATTCTCTTAAAAAGATGTCATCAAAATATTTTTCCTATAGGGCTCCGCTGAATTATGGCGCGATTTTGACTTTTTCGCCCCACTGTGCGCCGGTCAGAAGAATTGAGAGTTTGTATGACACTGGATGAATTGCATGCACGACTTGTTGAAGAAGGATTTTTAATTTCGAGAACGTCTACATACCGTAGGCTAATTCCAAAGTTTTCGAAATCTTTAGATGGCAAGCGTCATGTCACAACTGTGCCTGGGAGACTGTGTCGAGCCCAAACAGATAGACACCAAGATCACGCCGATCAATATTTCTGCAAGGCAACTGTCAACAGTCTCGAGGAACTTGCATCTGCACTTGGGTCTGAACAGGTAGCTTTTATCTCTCAAGATGATAAAGCAAAAGTACAATTTGGATGGGCTGTTTGTTTTTACTAATGCACCCGGTCGATCAGCTTACAACCGAGTTGAGCAAAGGATGGCACCCTTGAGTCGTGAGCTAGCCACTTTTGTTCTCCCTTATGAACACTACGGGTCCCATTTCGATTCTCAAGGGGAAAACCATCAGTAATGATCTAGAACTGAACAACTTTTATACTAAAAAACTATATTTAGATATATTATAACTGCTAAAATATTAAATCTTTTATTTTATTTACAATTCGTTTTATGTTATTCTTCACTGGAAACATTAGCTGAGATATAGTCCCAGGTAGTTATCGACGGTCACAACGTGATAGCAGAATATGTACTTCCTGGAGAAACCCTTCCAGAGACTGCAAAAGTTTCTGACATTTGGAATGGGAATCACGTTCGTGAGAGCCAATATTTTCTTCCGATTGTTAAGTGCGATGATGACTCCTGCTGTTCTCCACGCCGAGGTGCACTGAAAAACACTTTGCATCAAAGATTTTTGCCGGCACCTTTCCAGATGTCACAAAACTTATTTCGGATCCCAAGACCAGATGAAGAAAGATTGGAAATGTTTCCATCATTGCTTGTGAGGCAGTGTTTAACACTACGCCCCAAACTTTCAAAGGGTGGAGAAATACCCAATGATACATATTGTCCAACTTTAAAAGACGAGATCACCGGAAGGACGAGCTCAATTTGTATACTTTATTTTGCTTCAAAAGTATCTATATACAGCCGTCGGAAAATGGGGCATGGTAATGCGGTGGATAACGTATCTCGCGTGCAACCTTTGCGAATTCTCTCCAGGACACCAAAGGAAGCATTGTGTATCTTTGAGGAAAGCGTGGAGTGGATAGACTCGGCCGTCGGCTGTCAATGAAAAGACGATAATCATGTCTGAGGAAGCTCCCGATGCTAACGCTCCCATGATATGCTATGTTTCTGAGTGGATAAATGCTGGAACCGTGTTCGTTAATAATGAGAAGGTAGAAAAATTAATTTAATTAAAAAAAGTTCCAATAAAATCTCAAAAGCAAAATAAAACAAGTAAAAACGATTAAGTAGAAATTAAGCAGAATCAGAGGGCGTGGCATCCAAAATTTGTATTCATTTTTTTTGGGGAACTTCAGTACCTATTTTGATACAAAATTTGGTGGCTCTAGCCCAACATATGTGAAAACTATAGTCATTTTCAATTTCATGGAGCAGGGAGGATGGGGGCGGAAGGAGTGGGCGTGGCATCCAAAACTTTGATTCATTTTTTTGGGTTACGTCAATATCTATCTTGACACAAAATTTGGTGGCTCTAGCCCAAAAAATTTGAAATCTATAGGTGTTTCCACTTTCAAGGAGCAGGGAGGATGGGGGCGGAAGGAGTGGGCGTGGCATCCAAAATTTTGATGCAGTTTTTACAGGGACGTGATTAGCTACCTCTGTGCAACATTTGATAACTATAGCTGCAGGAATGTGAGAAATATTTGGTTTTATCGGTTTTCAGTAATCGATTTTATCGATTTCCCAGCCTCCTAGTAGGCGTGGCAACCCAATCTTGACACTTTATCTGTCTCGCCTATAGACAAACATAATTGCAAAGTTTCAAGTCTCTAGCTTTACGGGTGTCGAAAAAAGTTGCGTTCATACAGACGGACGGACGGACAGACACCATGACGGACATTGCACAAATCCAATATACTATGAGACTTTCGGTATCAAAGTATAAACATCATGTTGAGGTATATTGCATTTATCTTGTTATTTAAACACAGTTCAAATGAAGTCGAACTACCCTTCCTTGCTAGGGTAGCAGCAAGCGATTGAATCAAAAGACTAAAATTTGCTTAACTCAACTTCTACGACACAACAAGAGAAATGAATTTAGGCCCTCGGTGGGCAGCCCTTGGCTCTTGCTCCGCCGAGTGCTCTGACCGTTACTTTGGCTGGATCGCGATTTTCGGCGCCACAACAACAACAAAATAAAACTAAACAACAAACACACAGCAAATACACGAGTTTCGTCTACGAAAAGTATATATACGGGGGTGTGCCAGAAATCTCTGGAGATTTTGGCTCGAGCTGGTTTTCAAATCTCTAAAAAAAATACCGTGGTGTGCCAGAAGTTAGGGAGATTTCATTTTAAAAAAAATGTTTCGGAGCAAATACGTAAAACGAAAATGGCCAAAAAGAGTTGCTACCTTTCAAAAATAAAAATTGCCTAAAATGTATTTGCTATTTTTGTCATTGCTTTCAAGGTTGGCCTCATGGCATTAGTGTTATATTTAATAAATGGTTAAATAAAAATATGTTAGATTTTATCTCTTGTAGCTCTTATACAAAACAAATATTTAATATTCTGCCCGCCAAGTAACTCATGTTGCTTGACAAACACCGCCACCTCACCACCGTTGCCAACTCAAGAAAAAAAAGGTTTGCTGCAATAACTTAAATTTACAACAAACTGTACACTGCTCAACCATGCAATTTTGTTACCTTAAAGTACGATTTTCTTATGTTTATTTGTCACAAAAAAGTGTCTTTAAAATTGATCTATTAAAGACTCCGAATAATAGTTATTGTTAACCAAACAATGTGGCAGCTCCTTTGTTAGGGACGGTTTTGCACGCTTACACACAACGGCAAATAGTCTTAGAGATTTGTTGAAGATTTATTAATATCGAAAATCATAAATTAACAAAATGTATTAAATTCAAATGTATTTGCAATATGCTACTAAGCTTAAAATTACCTTTCGAAAAAGTAATAGTTGTTATTTATTAGACATTTAATATTGCTTAAATTAACCAAATCTCGGGCCAAATTTGTTGAGGTTTCAATATCATCTCGAACTTGGCTCTGGCACACCTAAAACCAGCTCGAGGTTGGTTTTAGGTTGGAATCGGGTTGGTTTTGATGGCTGGCACACCCCTGATAAAGTGTTAATTTTCGTTTGATTAACGACTTTTGTGCACTGGTTTTGGTGTGTTTTGATTTTTACTACATGATATGCGTAGGACTTGCAATTTTTATACTTTGATACCGAAGGTCTCATAGTATATTGGTTTTGTGGTCCGTCTGTCCGTATGAACGCAACTTTTTTCGACACCCGTGAAGCTAGAGACTTGAAACTTTGCAATTATGTTTGTCTACAGACGAGACAGATAAAGTATCAAGATTGGGTTGCCTCGCCCACTAGGAGGCTCGATAACTGAAAACCGATAAAATCAAATATTTCTCACATTCTTACAGCTAGAGATATTTTTTGCAATCAAAATTTTGGATGCCACGCCCCCTGATTCCGCCCCCATCCCTCTTCTCCAAGTTTGATGAAATTGGTAAACGCCTATAGTTTTCACATTTTTCGAGCTAGAGTCACCAAATTTGGTAGGAGGATATACGGTGACATCTACAAAAGGTCTGCATCAAAAATTAGGATGCCACGCCCACTTCTGCCGCCCACCATTTAAAATCGGAAATTTCGATATCTCTTATAGTTCTTAAGCTAAAACCCCTAAATTCGGTAGAAAGATAGAAGTCAACATCTACCAAAGATCTGCATCAAAATTTTGGATGCCACTCCTACCTAAGCCACCCGCCTTATAAAATCGGGAACGGCTATATCTTTAACAGTTTTTGAGCTAGAGCCACCAAACTTGGTAGGAAGATAAATGGTGACAGTTAAAAACCTCTGCCACCCACCTTTTAAATTTGGAAGTTAAGTTATCTTCCACAGTTTTTGAGCTAAAGTCACCAAATTTGGTAACATGATAGCTGGCGATGTTTACCACATGGCCCACTCCCTTCGCCCCTGCATTCTCCCTTATCAACCGTTCTTTTACTGGTATCAAAGTATTCCGCAGTCGGTTGCGTCCGACTGCAACGTTTTTACTTGTTTTCACTTGTTTTTTGTATACCCATACAACCCCGAACCCATACAACGGGTAAAAGGGGTATAATGGTTTTGTGCAAAAGTATGTAACAGGCAGAAGGAAGCATCTTCGAACCTATAAAGTATATATATTCTTGATCAGCATCAACAGCCGAGTAGCCATTTCCGTTCATCCGTTTGTCCTTCTGTGTGTATGAACGCGTCGATCTCAGAGACTATAAGAGCTAGAGACTTCTGATTTTGAACATAAGCTCATCTAATACCCCGATTCCACTAGATCCGGATGCACGGATGTAATTGGAACTCGGTAAAGTAGCATTTGTTTGAGTTAGATTCCGATGTAGTAAATCTTAATCATATTCAATTTCGCTCAGCTGGAATCGACATCTCCCAGTTGATAAATTATTTACGGACTTTGGCTGTTACGAAGATGCTCATCTTTCGTTAACAGAGGAGCTTAACAGCGCTGTAGCCAACAAAAATACCAAATTTCTTATTGAGTATAACAGAAAACCAAACAGCTGTCAGCGGATTCTTCTTAAAACTTTTTCTGCTAAAACTTAACGCACTTTTAGTTGGATTGAAAGTGAAACAACCTGCATTACCGACTTCGCTGTTATGATAAGTGAAGCCTAGTGGAATCGGGGTTTAAGTCCTAGGCAGTACAAGTTTGCGATAGCTATTTCCGTTTCCGATATACACATGTGATCGATAACATAAAATCTTGAATATCGAAAATGTGAAACACGTTTTGGAAGCTTGATACAAAATAATGAAAATATGTGAAAATTTAATCGAAATGGGTTGAAAAACACCAGAGATATCGAAATGGGTTGAAAATCACCAGAGATATCATACCTTCGGTATTAGATGCTTAAGTAAATATTACGGGCACAGACAATCAAAATAAACAGAAAACTATACACACACACACGCGTGCAGACACACAACCACCTTGCGATTGACCATCAACTTTGTTTTTGTACAAAATGATGTGTTTTTATACTTTGATACCGAAGGTCTAATAGTATATTGGTTTTGTGCAATGTCCGTCATGGTGTCTGTGTGTCCGTCTGTCCGTCCGTCCGTCTGTATGAACGCAACTTTTTTCGACACCCGTAAAGCTAGAGACTTGAAACTTTGCAATTATGTTTGTCTATAGCCGGGTCAGATAAAGTGTCAAGATTGGAGTGCCACGCCTACTAGGAGGCTGGCAAATCGATAGAATCGATAACTGAAAACCGATAAAACCAAATATTTCTCACATTCCTGCAGCTAGAGTTACCAAATTTTGCACGCAGATACCTAGTCACGTCCCTCAAAAAACTGCATCAAAATTTTGGGTGCCACGCCCACGCCTTCCGCCCACGCCTTCCGCCCCCATCCTCCCTGTCCCTTGAAATTGGAAACGCCTATAGTTTTCACATTTTTTGGGCTAAAGCCACCAAATTTTGTGTAAAGATAGCTAATAACGACATTTGTTTAAAAAATTTGGATGCCACGCCCACCTCTGCGGCCAACCATTTAAATTTGGAAGTTTAGGTATCTTCCACAGTTTTTGAGCTAAAGTCACCAAATTTGGTAACATGATAGTTGGCGATGTTTACTACCCGGCACACCTATTTTTATCACTTCTCTATACACCGCGCTTTGTTTACAAATGCAAAACAACAGCTAACGTAAGCAGTAAGCAATAAAGCTTATCGTCCGAACATTCATTTTCAAGCAGTGTCAAAAATGAGAGACTATTCATGTCTAGATGAGTATTGTCTCTGCTTGTCATGTCTAGATGAGTGTATTGTCTCTGGCTAGAGTCTTCAGATTTTGCACATAAGCTCATCTAAGTCCTAGGCAGTACAAGGCAAGATTGTCCAACGGTTACGTTAAGCAATACACCAATCCCGAAATCAAATGAAGGTGCCTATCTGGAAGTACACCTGAAAAAAATATAAACATGGCGCAGTCACATAAGAGAACGCTTTACGCTCAAAGCCAATAGCCTCCATGGTGTTATCAGTCTGTCAAGAGCGCTTTCATATTGCGCTTTTCAACCATCTTCGTGCCATCCCGAACGCCGACTGTTCCTTGAAGCGATGCTTAAGCAGCTTCTCCAGTTTGGTGGATGCATCAGAACATCTGGTGAATTCGCAGACCTTTTAGTTGCTCAGCCTAAAAGTATGCAGTACCTGTGGCATACGCAGTTGCAGCTTTGGAGTCACAGTGATTCTACCACGGTTTTAGAGCTACTGCGCTTTTAAAAAGCTGACAACAGTTAAGAGAGGTGTTCACGAGCCCGTTTCAGGCTTCAGAGTTGAAAAGTGTCGCAACCACAACTTGCATTGAACAATTTTTTGAATCGCTGAAACACCCCAGCCTATGTATACGAAAAATCGTTTAGAGTTGAACAATGTAAAGATGGGAAAAGCACTATGTTTAAGCGATATTTGCTATCTATGTTAAGTATATTACAGTATATTTGGTGTGTTTTAGGCCCAATTTCTCAATGTCCGGTTACTCAACTTATTCTAAGTTTAGTCGAATTTGAGTTTCTCAATGTTCGGTTAGCACTTACTTATCCAATGCATGGAGGTCCGTTTAACACTTATACCGATGCTAAGTCCCGATATATAAATATCAATACAATCATCGTAAAAATGCTTATTTGAGTCTTCTAGGTCCACAAACACATGCTCCTCAACAACTAAAAAGATTTTCCCTCGTTGCCGTTTACAACAGGGCCCATAGAAATTAATTGTATATACATATTGATGTGCCACATGCAGCAGTTTAGGAGTCACAGGCAAAAACAAAACCAAAAGAACAGCTGAATTCCCGTTATGGTTGGCAGCACCATTCGGCGATAGTGATATACCGATGGTAGGTTACTTTGGCTTTGAGAAAACCAAATTGGATAACTGCAGTATAGCTCGAGCATAAAAGTTATCCTGAAGTTATTTTATTCCAAGTTTAACTGGACATTGAGAAATTGGGCCTTAGTGCAAGAAAGTATGAAAACTGCTGAAAAATGGCCGCCTTAAATAAAAGTAATTCAAACTTGTTTTGTTTGATAATAATAAACCAGTAATTATTTCATTTATAACAATTGAATCAACTACTATTTAGAAGCGCAAGACTCCCAAACATATATTTAAAGCTTTTAAATGGCACTTTTTCTAAATCAGACAGCAGAAGCGCAATTACCGCCAGAGACCAGCTAACATAAAGCCTGGTAACATGAAATCTTAATGTTAAGGCGCTCTGGAGATAAACGCAAGATGCAAGCATACACTTCCCCTTTAACGAAATTTTGCTTATTCTGTTTTGATTTTGGCTTCGTTGTTTACTTTCCGTGTTGCATTGGTGCGTTTTGTTTATGCCCTGCTGATTATATTTTGTTCTGCAGTGCATGAGCGTTATGTGTATATACATACCAATAACGGCACTCAGAATATATGTATAGGCGCACACAGCATGTATGTTGATTTTGGACTATTCTGCTAGTGCGTCTAGCTGGCGACGAAACGCATATATTTTGTTGAAGACAAGAAATTTCGGTTAGGAGATACCCCGAACCATATAATTAGCGTGCAGCTTTTGTACTCTAGATCTGATAGTAAATGAGATCTACACGATCATTCATTTAGACAGACAGACGGACATGACTATATAGACTGGGCTTTTGATGCTTATCAAGTATGCTTGCTTCAGCCTGTTACATACTTTTGCATAAAAACAATATGTATTCCATTTTTTACCCATACTATGGGCTTGCTGGTCACTGTTGCTGACACCACAACTGTACAAAGCTAAGTTACCCTAATATATTAATTTAATTTTTACTAATATATTAATTTAGTACAAAAATACATAAGTATTCAAATACAATAAAAGTTTATTTCACTTTAAGTTTAAATTTCAAGTTAAGTCAAATCAAATGTTGTATAGTTAGCCCAAGCAAGCAAATGGTTCAAACTATTCTCGACATACCTGGTCAGTTGTGCCTTCATGTTACTCAGATTACACTAGAGGAAGTATCCAGACACATAAAAGGTTTAAAGATCAAAAAGCTCCCGGCGAAGATGGTCTAGATAACTATACCCTTAAGGCACTTCCCTTAAGGCTGTGGTGTTTCTTGTTCTTATTTTCAATTCAGTCCTGAGAATAGGATATGCCCCAAAACATTGGAAGAAGGCCAGAATTTGTTTGGTTTACAAAAACTTTTATTTTAGAAGGCTTTAAGGCCAAGGAATACGTAGTGGCAGCGTAACTTGACATTAGACAAGCTTTCGATTGAGTATGGCACGATGGTCTACTGTCAAAGCTTAAAGATATGCTGCAGCCCCAGCTTTGGATGATTGTCAGGAGCTATCTTAGTGACAGATCGTTTTCTGTGGTTCTGGATGGAGTTGACTCCAGCGTCAAAGCCATTCGAGCAGGCAGTGTACTGGACCCGACTCTTTACTCACTTTTAACACATGACATGCCAAATGGATCAGATACCCAGGACTCCATTGTTGCCATCTTTGCAGATGACACGCCAATTTTATCTAGGGACAGATGCATTTTAGCTGCCACAAATGTATTGCAGGAGTATTTAACCAGCTATGCTCTCTGGGCCAAGCATTGGAATATTGTCATAAATGCCAGTAAATGTGCTGAAGTCACTTATGCTCTGCGACCACAAACTTGTCCAGACATATACCTAGAAGAAGATCCTGTGCCGCACCTTTCAAAATATAAATACCTGGGAGTCATTTTAGACAGGCGACTCACATTAAACGCACATACGTCATACATAACAAACTCCCTAAAATCAAGAATAAAAAAAATGTATTGGCTTCTCAGCAGCAAAAAAACTTTCGCTTAAAAATAAGGTATTGATATACAAAACCGTAATTGCACCAGTCTGGCGGTACGGTATTCAAGTAAATCTCACCTCAACAAGATCAGAGTCCTGCAAGCTAAAACTTTAAGAATGATACTTGTGCCCCGTGGTATATGAGAACTTCTCTGATCGAAAGAGAGCTAAAGGTGGACAAAGTTGGCGACAAAATTACCCGGCAATCGGCGGCCTACCATGCGCGTTTGGGAAATCATCCAAACGCACTAGCCAGACGTCTTCTAAGGCAACGCTCGGGAAGACGTTTGAAAAGGGTGCATCCCACCAATCTGCCCAACAGGGTTATTTCATAAATAATAAAACATTTTTAAACACCACATTGTAAATTGAAAATACATAAATATAAGTTGCTTAGCACTATCTTTTAAGTTTAATTTAAGTTGTTGTAAACATAATAACAGAAAAATAAAACATGTAAGAAGGCTCTAGTCGAGATTTCCCGACTAGGAGATACCCCGAACCCTGTACTTAACGCGCACAGTCATTGTCTGTATGCATCTGTGACCTAAACTTCAATCTTCGATATCTCTGGTGTATCTCAGCCGATTTCGATGAAATTTTCAGAAAAGTTCTATCGTTATCCATTATTTCAACCCCCATTTTTACATTTTTCAAATTCGAGATTTTTTTGTAATCGATTCCATGTGTATATCGGAAACTATAATAGTTATCGATAATTTGAAACAAACTTGTTCCGCTCATGGTATGGGAGAACTTATATTCAAAATCTGAAGTCTCTAGCTCTTGTAGTCTCTGAGATCGACGAGTTCATACAGACGGACGGACAGACGGACGGACATGGCTCTATCGACTCGGCTGTTGATGCTGATCAATAATATATATACTTTATGGGGTCGGAGATGCTTCCTTCTGCCTGTTACATACTTTTGCACAAAACCATTATACCCCTTTTACCCATTTTATGGGTTAGGGGTAAAATAAAAAGCTACAAAAAAAAATAAAAATAAAATAGTTCCATAGTTATAAGTGCCCTTCCTAATTGCCATGTTATATTTATATTATATTTAGGTATCTTGCGTTTAACTACTCAATAACGCAAAGTCCATATAAAGTGTATGCTACCCTTACATATTGGGCAACAGTAAGCAGATTGAATCAAATGTCTAAAATTGCCAAATTCAAGTTCTGCGACAACAACAAAAGAAATGAACTATTTGTATCTCCCGCATCTCACACTTTGCAATAAAAAACAAGTAAGAAGGCTCTAGTCGAGATTTCCCGACTAGGAGATACCCCGAACCCTGTACATAACGCATACAGTCATTGTCTGTATGCATCTGTGACCTAAACTTCAATCTTCGATATCTCTGGCGCTTCTCAACCGATTTCGATGAAATTTTCAGAAAAGCTCTATCGTTACCCATTATTTCAACCCCATTTTTATACCCCGAACCCATGAAATGGGTAAAAGGGGTATAATGGTTTTGTGCAAAAGTATGTAACAGGCAGAAGAATGCATCTCCGACCCTATAAAGTATATATATTCTTGATCAGCATCAACAGCCGAGTCGATATAGCCATTTCCGTCTGTCCGTCCGTCTGTATGTATGAACACGTCGATCTCAGAGACTATAAGACCTAAAGACTTCAGATTTTGCACATAAGCTCATCTAAGTCCTAGGCAGTACAAGTTTGTTTCCGATTTTCGATAACTATTTCCGTTTCCGCGAGAGAGCTATATACCGACAATGAAGAAAACAGGGCTAAACTCTTTGCTAGTATAATAACAAATGAAGCAAGAGTTAAATACTCAGACGCGCAAAAAAAAACTTGGTACAGAACATAAACTATGTTTCCAGCAGAGCCAATGAATTTATGCGTAGCGTCCTGCTCTTAAATCTTCCATCTCCGCGTACGCTTCATCGATGGAGTCCTATTAAAAGACTGGACACTGGATTAGACCCTGCCATCGTAACAAATTTGAGAAGAGCAGTGCTGAAAATGTCTGATCGGAACAAGAGCTGCGTTCTTATAATGGATGAGATTACTGGCAGGAAAGAATTAGAGTATAACTCGAGCGTCGACCAAATTGATGGTTTCGAGGACCTTGGTCTTAGTCAACGCTCCAATTCTGTAGCCCAAAAGTTTAGGTTTTTTATGGTCGAGGGGTGTTTTTTGAGCCGTGGAAGTATGTTGTGAGCTTCTACTTCTCCAAAACAGCACTATGTAGCGACCGACTCAAGTGCTTTTTATATCAATGGCCAGAAAGTCTTCGTGCTGTACGATTATGTGCACTTATTTAAAAAGTATTAGATACACGCTGCTCTGCAATGGGTAATCGTTTTCTAGTAGTAACGCCAACAAGCATTCCGTTACCCGCACCAATGGACAGCTTGAGAAGCTGGAAGAGTTAGCCAATTTCATCGCCAGCTTGGTACCTGTGCGAGGAAATCGATATCATTGCATTGGGGGGCTATCGACAACAGTGCGAGGCATGATTGCCTTGTGCAATGACTTGTTCGAAGACGAAGGCACTAAGTTCGTCATGCTTGGTAGGCTTATCCAGGACCCGCTGGAAAATTATTTTTCAACACTGCTCTCGAAGCTAGGCAACAACACCCATCCGTCTGCGCGTAAAATTCACTATTTGACCGCAAGGATAGTATCAATGAAGATTCTAACACAGGAGTACCTAGCTGGGAAGAATTGTGAAGACGATGCGAACTTGAATTCAGATTGGGATTATGCGCCGGTAAGTGAAGAGATTGCTCCGACGAGAGCTCTTCCAATGCTCCTTTCGGACACATCGTTGCCTGACAAAGGTGTCTCAGAAAGTCAGACTTCGGCAGCAGCAGCTCGTTATTTTGTTGGCTACAGCATCCGTTCGCAGCTGGAAAAAAAATTAAGTGCGAAAAGTGTGTGGACATAATTAAATACGATGAATTAAGTCTGGAGTCAGAACAATTTATTAAATTAAAAAACTACAAAGCTAATGAATTGTTGCTGAAAAATCCGTCGGATTGTTTTTCAAAGTGTGCCAGAGCCATTTTCAAATTTTCACCAGAGTTTTCCAAACAAATCCACACCTGAAGGGTATACGTAATAAAATTCTGCAAGATTGCATTGCGGAAACCAATGTGAAATACCCCAATTGGATTCAGAAGGATTCGCCCTGCGCAAAACATAAAATAATGATGCTCGATCATTTAATTTGTATACTGCTAAGGAAATCGGCAAAGTGGTTGCGCGAAGCTGAGTTGGAACGCGAGAAGAGCAAAAATCGAAAGTGTGATGGGGCTTTAAACAAGCATGACGCCCAAATGCAAAAAAATGTAAGGCTCAACATTTAAACATTTCAGATGTCCTGAAGAAATGGTGAATATAGTATACCTCAAGGGGAAACCAGCCGATAAATGGTTAATGCGCCGCATGCATATATATATAACAATATATACATATATACATTATTGCTTAACATTTTAAAAAAAATTCGCAATAAAATATTCTTTCAGGTTTCGCTTAAATCGGTGTTTGAACTGTTCGGCTTGAAAGCGACTTCTATTTTTATCACGCGCGAATGTCATGTTTTTTTGTCATTATCTCGAAAACGAACATGCAATACCCAAATATTAAACATGTTTTTGCAATTTATTATCTGAATATTGTACTATAATTAATAAAAAAAAATATATATATATATATATATAAAAAAGTATGACTCGGTTGGGGTTCGAACCCACGACCTTCTGTCTGTGAAGCGGCAGTCTTCCCTTCATGCCACCATAGCTTATGAATTGAGGCAGTCAGTTACTAAGTAAAGCAATCGGGAAAACATTTTTTCGAGGTTTTTACACAATATTACATATTGTATTTTAAATAAAAGCATGTAAAAAAGTGATCATCATAAGCTATAAGTTTCGCCTTTTGTCAAAATAACAATTTTGTCGGTAAACGGTTTTTTTTCACTTTAAATGCGTACGAATGTCGCATTCGACACTATGGAAATGCCCATATATTATTACCAGATTTTATTACTGGTCTTGTATTTGTATTTTGTAGGCAGAGTCAAATGCGCGAAAAATTTGAACTATAAATATTGGCCGCCGGCATATCAAATGTATGTTAGTACATTTTAAATTATGGATTTTCAATTCTACATAAAGCACAAAATAAAAACAATCAATTGAAATGTATTTTTTTAAACAAATTTCATGTGTATTTATTTATATGTAATTTAAATAAAAATTATTTTATAGTATTATATTTAATTTAATACATTTTTTTTAATAATACGATAATAATTTTTTAAATTTAAAAAATTAATTAAAAATTAAAAAAATCAAATTTATATATATTTGCATTTTTATTGAAATCATCTCCAAAATCGTATTTGTTGTGGCAGGTCATAAATTACGAAACCAATTGGTACGCATACATTTTAGCTTGCTGCGTATGCACACATATGCACACACACACAGGCATACGCTTGTCATTGGAAAAGGCAAAAATTATACAAAAATCTCCACTAGGCCGGCATGCACAGCAAAAACTGAAAGAAGCGCACGTGCATACGAACACTTGGTGCCGCTCGCAAAGGGTCTTGTCTTAAATGCACAGCAATGCTAGCTGCACTTGCTTAAGCAAAACCGCAACTTGTCAAAAGAACAAGTAAGAAGGCTCTAGTCGAGATTTCCCGACTAGGAGATACCCCGAACCCTGTACATAACGCTTACAGTCATTGTCTGTATGCATCTGTGACTAAACTTCAATCTTCGATATCTCTGGTGTTTATCAACCGATTTCGATGAAATTTTCAGAAAAGTTATATCGTTACCCATTTTTTCATCCTCAATTTTTACATTTTCAAAATTCGAGAAATTTTTGTAATCGATTGCATGTGTATGTCGAAAACGGAAATAGTTATCGAAAATCGGAAACAAACTTGTACTGCCTAGGACTTAGATGAGCTTATGTGCAAAATCTGAAGTCTCTGGCTCTTATAGTCTCTGAGATCTACGCGTTCATACATACGGACAGACGGACGGACAGACGGAAATGGCTATATCGACTCGGCTGTTGATGCTGATCAAGAATATATATACTTTATAGGGTCGGAGATGCTTCCTTCTGCCTGTTACATACTTTTGCATAAAAACATTATACCCCTTTTACCCATTTCATGGGTTCGGGGTATAAAATACTCGACTAGTGGATACCCCTTACCCTAGTCTTTACACAAACCGACATTTCTATATCGACTCGGCTGTTGATGATGATCAAGAATATATATACTTTATGGGGTCGTCGATGCTTCCTCTTGCCTGTTACATACATTCGCATAAAACCAATATATCCATTTGGTCGATAGAAAAAACTTGACCTTGAATAGTTTCACAATTAGCAGCAGCGTTTTGTGTGTATCTATCAAGAATAGCAAAATGCAAGCGGCCAACACGAACAAGGAAAAACGTTGCAGTCGGACGCAACCGACTGCGGAATACTTTGATACCAGTAAAAGAACGGATGGTAAGGAGTGGGCCGGGTGGTAAACATCGCCAGCTATCATGTTACCAAATTTTATGACTAGCTCAAAAGCTGTGGAAGATAACTTAACTTCCAAATTTAAAAGGTGGGCGGCAGAGGCGTGGCATCCAAATTTTTAAATCAAATCTTTTAGATTGTCACCATTTATCTTCCTACCAAGTTTGGTGGCTCAGGGGGTGTGGCATCCAAAATTTTTATGAATTTTTTTGGGGAACGTCAATATCTAGCTTGACACAAAATTTGGTGGCTCTAGCCCAAAAAAAGTGAAAACTATAGGCGTTTCCAATTTCGTTGGGGGCGGAAGGAGTGGTCGTGGCATCCAAAATGTTGATGCATTTTTTTCAGGGACATGCCTTGCTATCTGCGTGCAAATTTTGGTAACTCTAGCTGTATGAATGTGAGAAATATTTGGTTTTATCGGTTTTCAGTTATCGAATTTATCGATTTCCCAGCCTCCTAGTTAGGCGTGGCACCGATCTTAACACTTTAGCTGTACCGTCTATAGATAAACATAATTGCAAAGTTTCAAGTCTCTAGCTTTACGGGTGTCGAAAAAAGTTGCGTTCATACGGACAGACACCATGACGGACATTGCACAAAACCAATATACTCGGGGGTGTGCCAGAAATCTCTGGAGATTTTTGCTCGAGCTGGTTTTCAAATCTCTAAAAAAAAACCGTCGGTGTGCCAGAAGTTAGGGAGATTTCATTTGTAAATTTCATTTATAAAATGTTTCGGAGCAAATACGTAAAACGAAAATGGCCAAAAAGAGTTGCTACCTTTCAAAAATAAAAATTGCCTAAAATGTATTTGCTATTTTTGTCATTGCTTTCAAGGTTGGCCTCATGGCATTAGTGTTATATTTAATAAATGGTAAAATAAAAATATGTTAGGTTTTATCTCTTGTAGTTCTTATACAAAAACAATATTTAATATTTTGCCCGCTAAGTAACTCATGTTGCTTGACAGCCCTTCCGTGATAGCTTTCTTGAACAGCTGTTCTACGTACTTCGTAAATGGCGAATCTGGTTTTGTTTACATTTTAAAAGTGCAAAAGGTGAAAGGTGTTTTCCCATATGGACCAATAATAAAATAAATGTAAAACAAAGAATTAAATGCAATTTTAATTTAACCTACATTTTGGCCGCTCAATGACTTTCCATAAATTAAATTCTTCTTCTTACTGTAGACATTTACACACCTAACAACCACCGTTGCCACCTCATAAAAAAAAGGTTTGCTGCAATAACTTAGTTAAATTTACAACAAACTGTACACTGCTCAACCATGCAATTTTGTTACCTTAAAGTACGAATTTTTTATGTTTATTTGTCACAAAAAAGTGTCTTTAAAATTGATCTTTTACAGACTCCGAATTATAGTTATTGTTAACCAAACAAGGTGGCAGCTCCTTTGTTAGTGACGGTTTTGCACGCTTACACACAACGGCAAATAGTCTTAGAGATTTGTTAAACCTTTATTAATATTGAAAATAATGAATTAAAACATTTATTAAATTCAAATGTATTTGCAATATGCAACTAAGCTTAAAATTACCTTTCGAAAAAGTAATAGTTGTTATTTATTAGACATTTAATATTGCTTAAATTAACCAAATCTCGGGCCAAATTTGTTGAGGTTTCAATATCATCTCGAACTTGGGTCTGGCACACCTAAAACCAGCTCGAGGTTGGTTTTAGGTTGGAATCGGGCTGGTTTTCATGGCTGGCACACCCCTGACTATGAGACTTTCAGTATCAAAGTATAAAAACTTGCTTGCTGCTATGACACACAAAACAGCACAAAGTAAAAATACCCTTTGTGCCAATATTTAATTATAGTCAATTAAATCAACTTATTTTATTTATTTAAATTCAAAATAATTTTTATTTTATTGTTAACTTATAAAAATTTAGATTTAAAAATAAAGATAATTTATTTGATGTATTTAAATACTTTATTTTATTGACAATACATATAGGTTTTTATAAAGTTATTTTTATGAATTATTTATTTCTTAAATATATGTTAACATGCGTAACGAATAATATATTTAATTAAATTGCATTTAGTTAGTTAATTACTCAAATGTTTAATACAGTCAATACTACTCTTCCTCGAAACTCAGCAGCAGCAGCAACCGGATTGAATCAAAAGTCAAAAATTGCCTTAGTGAATTTCTATGACAACAACAATAGAAATGAATTCAGGCAATGTAACAATTTTCACAAATAATACGTATACATACAAAATGGCAAAAATGTACAAAAATCCCGACTAGGCCGGCACAGCAAAAATACCAAAAGCAATTGCAGCTGGCAATGCTGTGCATTTAAGACACGCCCCCTATGTGCAGGTTAATCGGATTGTCTGCTCTGTTGCGTCATCAATTTTTTCTTTCAATGTTTTCAAATTTGTTTCAAATTCATATCCCAAATCCAAATCTCGTTTAACATGCATTACGAAGTCCCTCTCAAAAACATCCACTTTGGTACCGGATGGAGCTATTTTGGATTTCAGACATTCCATACTTAAAATCAAATCACCCAGTAGTTTATTTTTCATACAAAGTATGTATAAATGATACCACACTGTTTTTAAAGGATCACTTTGAAAAAAAGAGTTAAGGTTTAAATCAATCAAATAAAGTCTAAAAAAGGCCAGATTTCCGGATAGGGGATGTTTGATATTTTTTTTCGGCATAGCGACATATCTCCGCGCGACATATCTCCGCCGAACTAAGAACGACATACATATCTGCACCTTAAATATTGTTTCAATAAATGTATTTATTTATTGATTTGTTTTAATTCATGAAAATAAGATAAGTAGCCCGAATAACTGATCTACCCTTTAAAAAAATAAATTTCATAGACGCTTTTATATAATGTTATTATTTTTAGTTATATATGTATTTAGGTCTACGTATAATATTTTAATTATATATATGTATATATATTTCGAACTGCCTCCTCTACTTTTCGTTGACATGTTGGACATTTGGGTTCAACAGTGTCATTACCATATCGTTCTTGATTGTGTACAAGAATTTGATCCCAGCAGCCACTACATATATTTAGATGGTTGCATGGGCGCAACAAAACAGATTTGGGTTCGACCAAACACACATTGCAGGGATTCGTTTGAACAAAAGAAGAATCGGACAGTTCACTTTTGTTCGATCCATTAGATGATAGCGAAGATGTGGACGACTTCATTTGGCGGACTCAGATCTGTATTCTCAGTTAAACAAGTCCTGCTTTAAAAACCGATCATTTAGAGAGACAGTGCGGGTCAAAAAACCCTGTACATCTATTTCTCCCTTGTCCAACAAATCCATAATTTTTTGAGAGCGGTCCTGATATCAAAAATTATTATTAATATAGTTTGATGGCTTTAATTACATTTTGCATAAACTTACACGAAGTGGCTTTGCTAGTGTCTGGTTACCTATGCCACCATTTTGAAAAAGCAAAGCAAACTCGCGACTTTTTTCGTATTCGGCATCAATAATACATTGAACGAATTTGGTTCTTGTCGAACGCTTGAACAGGGATATGTTTTTAGGTCCTTCCTATAAAATTTAACGTGAATAAATAAAACTATAGTATTAATTTGATATTGTGAAATACCTTCATAAGCCACTGCTTCTTAAAATATTTTAAAAATTGAGAAAACATCTTCTTCTCTAAAGCAGTTGCTTGAGCTTCTAGGTGATCAAACGCAACGACAATTTTGTTCTCCGGTAGAAGAGGCAAATACAAAAATTTCATAAAAAGCATATACGCTTGGTTATTGCATAGAAGCATTTTTTCGAAACCCATTATTTTCCTTGCATTTCTTTTGCATGCTTGGGTAAAATGGAACCAGCAAGAGTAAAAACTCATGTTTGGATGCAAATTTTTTAATGCGTTACGCATCGCGATCTCATAGTCCGAAATAAATGATGCACCATTTAAGCAACAAATGTTTGAGTCAATATAAGTAAATAAATGCTGGTAACAGATCTCCGTCTTACGCGTCATCAAAACAAATATAAAAGGTGTTATCTAAATAAAGAATAACAATTTAAATTACTTCAAGATATCAAACAAACAATAAAATAATTACCTTCTGCATATGTTTAACATAAATAATAAGCAGTTGCTTAAAGTCTCCGAATGGGCAGACTTTGAAAGTTGCATCTATTAAAAATGCCTATTCTGCTCGTCAATATTTTCCTGCATCAAGGTAATGACCTTGTCAGATGCAAATATGCAATATGCAAATGAGCACGATGCATATAATTTTTTAAAAAAACTTTTTGGGTATTTCCCTTCGTCATGCCAAAACGACTCATGATATTTTCATCTTGAAAAGCTTCGCGTACATCCTCTGGGGTACTTGGAGATTTTGGAAGAAAGGGTTGTCTCTTTCTTTGTAGTGTGCGTTTGACAGAATCATAGCTTACTTCTATCTCCTCTTCTCCATGTGTTTTTCTAATTATTATTGGAAAAAAAAAATAAAAATTATGTGTTATATATAAGCCATTTTTTACATCATTTTTCATATTCAAGCGAATAAATATGCATACATACTTCTTATGTATACTAATTCTTAGATAATTTGTTTGTACATGTATGTTTACTTACATAGCGAGAATATCATTGAATATTTTTTTGGTGTCGTCGTTGCAACTAGTTGTTTGGCACTTCTTTTTAATTTCAGATAGAGCTTCGATTTTTTCCATTTCATGGCTTTGTGGACCATGAACATGCTTCAAAACCTCGGCCTTTGAATAAACGCGAGTCTTATCTGCACTTAAATACACTCGAGCCTTACATTCTTTTACACGGCACACATATGCGGTGTCACTAGATTTTAATTGTTTGTTTTTTATACCCCTAACCCATAAAATGGGTAAAAGGGGTATAATGGTTTTGTGCAAAAGTATGTAACAGGCAGAAGGAAGCATCTCCGACCCCATAAAGTATATATACACTCCTCGCCACTTGAATAGGACACCCTTTGATTCTGTTTTAGATCGACCATTACTCTGCAACCAAACGTGCTAGCGACCTAATTTTTTAAACTAAACCTTATTCTATTGTTGTTTCTTGACCAAAACGCCCAAATGATTGCAAAAGTTGAAGTAATAAAAAATTATAACTAAAGAAAAACAATCAAAATTTGGGCGTAAATTTTTGCGCCACTTGAATAGGACACTTTAACAAAAAGTGATTTTTGAGAGATCAAACTTGAAATTAAAGCAAAACTTTATTAAACTATGTGAAATAACATTAATTTAAAAAAAAAAAGTAAAAACAAGCGGAATACTCTGATACCAGTTGTATACATTTTTTTTAAAAAAAAAAAATTTTTTTAAAAAATAAAAAAAAAATATTAGCTTAACATAATATCGCCGCTCGAATTCGCTCCCGATTAATAATTTAAATCGGTAACCAGGGAACACCACGGGAGGCCATCCAACTGTAATGGGGTTCTAATTGGTTTTAAAACCTTAGTCGACTTGAAACGATTTTTAAAAAGTTTTTTCAAAACTTACTTTAATCAAATTATAAATTTTAACAACAAAAATATTTATATTAAGTATATAACAAGTAAAAACGTTGCAGTCGGACGTTACCGACAGCGGAATACTCTGATACCAGTTGTATACATATTTTTCTAAAATACAATAAACTATTAAACTAATCTAGAGTAATGTACGTAGCTTAACATAAAATCGCCGCTCGAATTCGCTCCCGATTAATAATTTCAATCGGTAACCAGGGAACACCACGTGGAGGCCATCACAACTGTAATGGGGTTCTAATTGAGTTTTAAAACCTTTGAGTCGACTTGAAACGATTTTAAAAAGTCATTTCCTTGTTCCCCACCTAAAACTACCTTAGGTCTTACATTTAATCAAATTATAAATTTTAACAAAAATATTTATATTAAATATATAAAAATAAATAAATAAATACGTAATACGTTTAAATAAATAAACATAAACATAACCATATATAAATAAATAAATAAATAAATATAAATAAATAAATAAAATAAAGCACATAAATATTTATAAAATCAAAATCGGCTATTCTTCGGTCAAAATGTTTGCAAGGTTTATACATATCCCGCTATGATGGCTATATATTGTTTCATAGGTTTGCGCGCTGACCCTCCCCTCGGATATATTAGAAAATGCCCAGTCAATATGGGTATCGGACTTGGTGGTTGGTGTATTTAAATTAAGAAGTGAATCATAATTATTTGAAAGTAAAAAGCTATAAGCCCCACTGCTAGTACCCGAAACTGTTCGCAAGCATAAATTAAAGTCCCCCAAAACTATGGAATCGTTATTTAAAAAGTTAAATTGACTAAATAAATTCTCAAATTCTGTTTTAAATTTGCGCAATGGATAAGACGGACTTTTATATAAAATAAGAACCCCCAAGGACTTGTATTTAAACAAAGCGTACTCAAATACATGTGACCCAGAAAAATGTTGACCAGTTGAACAAAGACTAACGTGACGAAATAATTCTTTTTTAATAAAAACAATAATGCCTCTTTTTGGTCTATTTCTTCCATTAGGTGTGCAATCAAGTCGCACGACTGTTGAAAAGTCATTAAGTTCATATGTTTCGTGTGAGTATGTTGAGGCCTCAACGAAACATAGAATTGAAGATTTTAATATTAAATGATCAGACGAAATGTCACTAAAATGGCAATGCAGACTTTGCGTATTATGAAAAATTAAATTGAATTTAGAAGAGTTAAGTAAAGTATCGAAATGTGTCTTAAGAAGTTTTTGGGAGCGTAAAATTTGAAGTTCCTGATTTACAGCCGAGCCTGCATCAGGTTTTGGTGGACAAAATTCACCGACTATGTACAAACCAGACGCGTTAGTTGCTCTACTACAGGCTACATATAATGCTTCTCGGCGCATTCTGCTAAAAGTGTGGACAACCACTTTGTTATATGTAGCACCCTGACTTTTATAAATTGTTATAGCTTCTGCAGGTACTAAAGGAAATTGTTCGCGGTCAATAGTTACTTGCTCGTTAGAATGATATTGAAAACTTTTAACTGTCTTTTGAATTGGAGTCCAAGAAGGTTCCCGACGATGTGAGCACTTAGCTCGAGCAGTAACTCCTACACTTTCTTCTAAAAACTTTATCCACAGAATTGATGGTGTGGCTGAGCTAAATCCTACTTCCATTAAAGTTCCTGTTGCTCCGTTGACTAATCCATCAGCAGTATCTATATTGGCTGTCACCATATACTGTTGTGGTCTTTAATATAAGAGAGAAGGGTAATCCCTGGGTTTGGGAAGTTTTAAAGTCCTTAACGGACTCAAGAATTCTACTTTTAGCAGAGGCATTTAAATGAACGGCCTTTACAAAATCTCTAGAATTGGAAATATGTTGGTCAGTAGTAATTGAGTTAAGTTTTGTTGTATTGAAACTATTAACTTCGGCGTTGGTGTCAAAAAGATGAATGACGTCATCTGGAACTTGGTCAGTGCGACAAATCCTATTTTTAAATAAATCTACGTCCTCTGTTGACATTTGACCAGATGCCATATTGTTGAGGGCTACTGCGAAAGGTTGATCATTTCGCTGTCGCATAATCTCTGTAAGTTCAAAGAACTTAAAACAACCCCAAAGAGATGACCCAAATATAGCACTATAAGGGTTATGCGACTCGGAAGTGGATTGAAATATCCATCTATCTCCTATTGGACGTAGTTGTCTAAGATCGCCGAAAACGATCACTGAAATTCCTCCAAATGGAGCTTCTCTATTATTGAAAATTTGTTTAAGAAAACATCTTTGATCCTACCATTGAGATCTCATCAATAATTAAGACTTTAAGATCAATTAAAGTTGATCGACGATTGTTAAGCAAATCTGCACCCAATTCTTTAAAAGCGGACCCAGACTGGTTAATGGGAAGAGAAAACATAGTGTGAAGTGTGGAACCGTTTATTCCAAAAGCAGCTTTACCAGTTGGTGCACACAAAATTACTTTAGCCGAAGTTGGATCACATCCGGGTTTATTATTATAATATGAAGTTAAGGACTGGTAAAGTGCTGATATAAGACGACTCTTCCCAACACCAGCGCCCCCACCAACAAACTCATGGAAAACGTTCTTCATATTGGCGTTATGAAGAACATGGGAAAAAAAGTTTTTGCTTTAAATTTAATGATTTTACGAGATCTGCTAAATTTTCCGGCGAAATGAGTGGAGGAAGCTTAATTAGACGGACGTTATCTGTTTCTTCCGAGGTGTCATTATCATTTAAATTTAAAACATTCAATTGAGAATTTATCTCTGGGAAAGCCAGAACTCTAAACTCTTCATCAAGAACCACTTGATTTTCTAAATCATCTTCAAAATTCTCACCTACTTCAGCTTCCCTAAGCGCGTCTTCTAGCATAGCGGGTCTTTCCCTAAATACGTCGTAGTTGTCACGTTCGTTGTTAATACGGTCCTCGTTTTCCCAGTAATACTCCTCACAATTTCTGTCTATTAATTCCCGTTGCTCCTGTCGCCAATTTGAAAATAACATAACCAACTCCCTAAAGTGGTTTTGCCTATCCTTGTGAAGGCCAAAATTTCTAAACCTAATTATCCGGGACTTGGACCTTCTTTTCATAAAACCACTACCATCTTTAAGCGGAAAATATTCGGAACCCACAACCTCATTTTGCTCGTCATCGTCGCTATCAATATTTTGGCGTGATACCCTGCTAGTTTTGCTAAAATTGTAGTTTGCGGCAAAATCAGCTAAAGAAATATTTTCAAGATCATTAGGCCGCTGTATATAATGATCTAACAGACCAACTGTAAAAATGTCTGTCGAGTTTTGAGGCAAATTTTGAAGTTGTTGCTTGGGCCGAAGCATTCTTACTCTATTCTCGGGAAGTGCTGTGTTAATGTAAATTTCACCATTACTGGTCTCGGACATACGCAATCCCATACAACAATATACGGCTTCCTGAGCGGAAATCTCAGTGCCGGAAATAAATTTATGCCCAATGTGTTGCAACTTTTGCTTAATTGAGAAATTGTGGCGCTGTTTTATTTCATCCACGGCATCGCGCATTAATTTAGAAATTCCTCTTTGTGATTTATTAATATAATTAATAACATAACTGCAGCATGCGTAAGGATCTAATATAAACTGAATGTCGATATTAGCCTTTTGCATAGCAAGAATATGTTTGTTATAAGCGTTTACTTTTATAGCGTTAAAAGATCGCTTCAGGAAAATTTGTGAATTTTTCAAACTAGACCTAATTGCCATTACATATTCCTCGTAAGTAAGGTTGATTTGATCGTGAGATAGGAATTCCTCAAATGTGTCAAATGTTGGCAATGCATCACGATCAAAAGGAAAATTTAAAAAGTTTTGAATTTTTTGAAAATTTTTGCGATGTGAAGTAGCGAGATCACTTTCGGACAAAGGAAACAAAATTTCTGTTTGGGGCATTGGCGAATATGGAATACCAAAGCGACACATGCGGGACCCCCTTATTTCCCGCATACAAGAATGCCCATGATTATGCTTTTGGTATTCGATGTACTGGCTAAGTTCAACATTTGTCACATCTGTATTAACAAATTGGTTGATAAAGTCTATAACAGGTGGAATAGACCTGTCTCTACTTGCATCGTCTTTTAAGTCAATTTTAGGGGCACCTTTAAGCCAAAACATACCGTGGATGTGAGGCGAACCTCTTTGTTGAAACTCAACTCGCCAATAATATTTGATAACTGGATGACAACCAAAAATACCACCCTCCTTTTTCATTAATTTTAAAATCTGTCTATAGCGAAAGTCGAAATAACGAGCACATGTAACCGGATCCGCGCGAATCAGCCTTGCTTTTTCAGCGAATTGCAATGCCGCTGCGCTCTCTTCGGTAATGTGCTCCTTATCGACATTTCGCTTTAGCAGAACTAACAGTTCCCCCCACCGAGTCTCAGCAGCCGACAATGTTTTTCGCTCTCCCAATGAGCTGGAGACGAGCGAATTCCCTTTAAAACCATGAAGAATTAAATTATCTACTAAAGTATCATTAAGTGCAGAGGCAAATGGACGTATTACTACGAATATGGATCATTTCCAACTTTTTATAGTTATAAAATATTTTGTCGGTTCTACAACCTCGCCTATCATAATTTCTAAGCTCAGATCTAACAATGGTAGTGAAACTTCCAGAACATAATCTTTTTTTGCCTGCAAATATAGTCGGAAAAGACAATTCTTCTGCATCCTCATCTCCAATCATATCAAGGGGTCGTTGGCCTTCGCCGGGAGCCATTTGAATTCTTTGCATATTTACCTGAATTTCGTCTAGCAAAGTTTCTTGCCCACCTGGGTTAAGCTGCTCTTCTTCTATGTCTTGTTGGGCCTCCTGATTCTCATTATTTAATTCAATTTGATTACACAAATTTCTGTCCTCGTTATTTGCAAAGAAGGGCATATTATTAGGAGCAGATGAAAGAGAGGACATTATTTGCTCATTGATAGAAATACTATGCTTCTGATAAAGCTCAGTTGAAACTAAAAAGCGCATGGCGTCAATAATTTTAGAAGGTCGAATTGTTTCATGAAATCATGGTTATATTCTAATCTACGTTTGAGGTGGAGCTGAACAACCTCAGCTTCGTGAAAAGCTCTTGGGAGATAGGTCACAACATTGGCGGTAGGAATAGGGACATTCACAATAGCCCCTTTTATTGCACTTTGACGCTCATGCCCTAATGATTTTATAATCATAAATGGAAGACGTGGAGAAACTAGTCTTTCCTCTAAGGGAGTCAAGTCTTTTAAACATTGAGGAAGGATTGGAAAGTCTAAGCCATTGGTAATGGAATTTTTGGCAGCCTACCTGATTTTATAGTGCGACTGACGATTTACAAAACTTGTAAGTGCTATCTTCTGAGGGGAAACCTCGACAAAAACAAAATCTGTGCACTATATTCATTGTTTTCTGTAATAAATTGGGATCGAATTTTGTCCACTTGATGTGGAAACCAAAGCCTTGCAAAGGCAAAGTTGGTCAGGGCCTTGTTTAACTAATTTATTATATGCACTTATTTGGGAGTTAAATTGATTAGTGGCTAAAGGGGTGTTATTCGCTTGCTCCAGCCCACTAGGCTCTTGTACGACTGCCTCTCTCGCTAATCTCCTTGCATTCTGCCTATTTATTGTATTTCTACCTTGCTCAGCTAGCCTACGCAAACGGTTGCTGCGTATCCGAGCTCTTTGAGCTCTATTTCGCTCCCGCGACAGAATACTTAACTCAAGCTCCCGTCTACGTACGGATCTAGCCTGCCTTCTAAATGTCTGTTCTAAATGTCTGTAATGTACGTTTTGTCTCCGTGTTCGCCTGCGAGAACTGTCCACCACTTGCTCCCTCTGACGTATTTCTAAATTGGTCCGTCTCCGCGCCCGTCCAATTGTATTTTGCGATTGTTCGCCTCTCCTTATATTTGCGTCTTGCCTCCTACCTGCCCGACGCGATCTGTCCTCCGCTTGTTCGGCTTGCCGAATTTGTATATTTGTGCGTCTGCGCGCCCGATGAACTCTGTTTTGCGTTTGTTCGGTTCTCCTAATATCGATATCTTGTCTCCTACTTGCCCGACGCGAACTGTCCTCCGCTTGTTCGGCTTGCCGAACTTGTATGTTCGTTCGTCTTCGCGCGTGGTCTATCGTGTTCTGTCTCTGTTGAATTCTCCTAGTTTCTGCGTGTTGCCTACGAATTCTCTGGGTTTCCGCATTCGCACCCAATTCTCTTTCTACATATTCCTCATTTTCACGGTGAATCCTATTTCTAATTGCTTGCGCTCGCAATCTTTGCGATGCAGTCACCCTAGTCAAACGCGGCATTTTTTAATCTTTAATACGGACTTTACAATAAGTACAACGACAAGGACTTCCACTAAAAGCTGTGTGAAAACAATTTTTTATGTGCGTTCAATTTTTATTTATTCAAATATATGTTATATATATATTTGTTTTATAAATACTTAAAAATATAAATATATATATGTAAATATGTATATGTAAATTTAAACTTGAATGTAAAAACTTAAGTATTATTTATAAATGGTAAAAAATTAAATTTTGTTACCATATAATAATATAATTTAATAATTTTGCATACAATTATCGATATATCGATGTGCTTCAAAAGCCACAGCAGACTGTGACGCTGAGTTGACGCGTTTGTGTGCAAAATCGATAGCTATCGCTTAAACAAAACAATTGATGCAAAATTATTAAATATATAATATTTAATTTGATCAAGAACTATGTATATTATTGTAAATGATATGTAAATATGTTAGTTTATAAGACGTACTTTTACTCTATATGTTAATGTTAAGGGCAATTTGAACCGATCGATAAAATTGTTCAGTTTTTCAAATTGGGCAAAATTAAAAAAAGCAATTCCTTGTAATTATGAAAATAAATATTTAAAGGCAACAGTCTTGAAAAAGACTTCTGAAATGAATACCGGGCACAGCAGACCGCTGCGTGTAAAAATATCCACGTTCGGCTGTAATATATGTACATACATACATATGTATGTATGTAAATATACACTTTGGCACTGATCACAGTATTCACTCGCGATTATTTAATTTTATATTTTAAACGAGACAAATTATTACAATTTACGTTAGTTTAAGTAAAATACTTTATTTATTTTAAGAAATATATTAAAATAGTAAAAATTTTGCGCAATGAGATCATTCAATTTAAGCGTTCGCATCAAATTGACTAAAAATGTAAACATAGCGCAATATGCGCCAAAAGTAACATAGCAAAGAGCAATATGCGCCAAAAGTAACGGCACTTACTCAATTGGTTAACATATGTTAACAGATTGAGTAACATAGCAAAGAGCTAATTGCGCAAAAAGTCGTAATTGGCTACGCTAAAAAATAATTCCCAATACAAGTAAATTGACTAAGGCCCAATTTTTCAATGTCCGATTAGTCAAACTATTCTCAGCAAGGTCAAATTTAAGTTTCTCAGTATTCGGTTAGCAGTTACCCTAGCGCAATCTGGTAAACACCTATACTGATATATAGTACCGATATAAATATCGATAGAATCATCTTAAAGCGAACAGCTGATTCTAGCAGACACTAGCATTGTTTATTAGGTATATTTTTAAAAACAAAACGTTTAATGCTGGTTTAAGTCTTCTAGGTCCACAAGCACATGCGGCTTAGCAACTAAAAACTAGTGCTCATGAAAATCTTTTTTATATGTATGTCAACATCTATCTTCCTACCAAATTTGGTGGCTCTAGCTTGAAAACTGTAAAAGATAGCTGAATTGAATTAAAGTGGGGGCAAGGGTGGTCGTGGCATCCATGTCACCATCTATCTTCCTACCAAATTTGGTGACTCTAGTTAAAGATATACGCCTTTACGTTTTCCAAACGGCGGGGGCTGGGGGTCGGCAGGAGTGGGCAGGGCATCCAAATTTTTGATGCAGTTTAATGGAAAACTTCACTACCTATCTTGACACAAAATTTGGTGACTCTTGACCAAAAACTGTGAATCCTATAGGCGTTTCCAATTTCATGGAGCAGTAAGGATGGGAGCGGAAGGAGTGGGCGTGGCATCCAAATTTTTGATGCAGTATTTGTTATATCTTCATTACCTATCTTGACACAAAATTTTGTGACTTTAGCCCAAAAAATATGAAAGCTATAGGCGTTTCCAATTTCAAGGAGCAGGGAGGATGAGGGCGCAAGGAGTGGGCGTGGCATCACAAATTTTGATGAATTTTTTTGGGGAACATCATTACCTATCTTGACACAAAATTTTGTGACTCTAGCCCAAAAAATATGAAAGCTATAGGCGTTTCCAATTTCAAGGAGCTGGGAGGATGGGGGCGCAAGGAGTGGGCGTGGCATCACAAATTTTGATGCATTTTTTTGGGGAACATCATTACCTATCTTGACACAAAATTTGGTGGCTTTAGCCCAAAAAATGTGAAAACTATAGGCGTTTCCAATTTCAAGGAGCAGGGAGGATGGGGGCGGAAGGAGTGGGCGTGGCATCCAAAATTTTGATGCAGTTTTTTGGGGAACGTCGTTACCTATCTTGTCACAAAACTTGGTGGCTTTAGCCCAAAAAATGTGAAATCTATAGGCGTTTCAAATTTCAAGGAGCAGGCAGGATGGGGGCGGAAGGAGTGGGCGTGGCATCCAAAATTTTGATGCAGTTTTTTGGGGAGCATCATTACCTGTCTTGACTCAAAATTTGGTGGCTTTAGCCCAAAAAATGTGAAATCTAAAGGCGTTTCAAATTTCAAGGAGCAGGCAGGATGGGGGCGGAAGGAGTGGGCGTGGCATCCAAAATGTTGATGCATTTTTTTGGGGATCGTCTTTTTTTATCTTGACACAAAATTTGGTGGATTTAGCCCAAAAAATGCGAAATCTATAGGCGTTTCAAATTTCAAGGAGCAGGCAGGATGGGGGCGGAAGGAGTGGGCGTGGCATCCAAAATTTTGATGCAGTTTTTTGGGGAGCATCATTACCTGTCTTGACTCAAAATTTGGTGGCTTTAGCCCAAAAAATGTGAAATCTAAAGGCGTTTCAAAGTTAAAGGAGCAGGTAGGATGGGGGCGGAAGGAGTGGGCGTGGCATCCAAAATTTTGATGCAGTTTTTTCAGGGACGTGACTAGCTATATTAGTGCAAAATTTGGTAACTCTAGCTGCAGGAATGTGAGAAATATATGGTTTTATCGGTTTTCAGTTATCGAATTTATCGATTTCCCAGCCTCCTAGTAGGCGTGGCAACCCAATCTTGACACTTTATCTGTCTCGCCTATAGACAAACATATTTGCAAAGTTTCAAGTCTCTAGCTTTACGGGTGTCGAAAAAAGTTGCGTTCATACGGACAGACGGACAGACGGACAGACACCATGACGGACATTGCACAAAACCAATATACTATGAGACCTTCGGTATCAGAGTATAAAAATGAAGGTTTCAGTAGTGTGTTGAGCCACCTTTTTGCTCCAAGACTTCACACATCCGGTTTGGAAGGGATGCATACAATTTTCCCAAATATTCCAGCGAAATCGAGCTCCAAGCCAACTTGATGGCGTCGATTAGTTCAGGAACACTTGAAAACTGCTGTCCTGATCCATACACCTTGCGTGTTAGCCACCCCCAAACATTTTTCGATAATATTCAAATCCGGGGAGTAGGGTGGCCAGTTCAGTAATTCCACATTTTGGCTTTCTATAAACGTTTTTACAACACGGGCTGTATGTATGGGAGCATTATCATGTTGATAAAACCACGGCAGACGTCCAAGAAAGGTTATGAAAGTAAGGAAAAGGGCTCTCTCAGTACACCATTGTAAGACAACGCATTCATTGTGGTTGAAAAAATTGTAACTACATGCAGGTGCCATAGGATTAAATGGCGCCCCATACCATTACACCTCCAACTCTGCTGTGCAACTTATCTAAATGATGTGTTTCTTTTCGAAGATCATGAAAATAATAACTATAGCCATCGGGGCCTTCCAAATTTAATTTTTTCGTCCGTGAAAAGACTACACGATGCCACTCTGTTTTCCAAGTCACATGTGCGCGACAAAAACCAAGACGTTGCGACTTCCGAATCGAGTTCAGAGGTGGTTTCTTTTTATACTTTGATACCGAAGGTCTCATAGTATATTGGTTTTGTGCAATGTCCGTCATGGTGTCTGTCTGTCCGTCTGTCCGTCCGTATGAACGCAACTTTTTTCGACACCCGTAAAGCTAGAGACTTAAAACTTTGCAATTATGTTTATCCATAGAAGGTACAGATAAAGTGTGAAGATTGGGCTGCCACGCCTACTAGGAGGCTGGGAAATCGATAAATTCGATAACTGAAAACCGATAAAACCAAATATTTCACACATTCTTACAGCTAGAAATACCAAATTTTGCACGCAGATAGCTAGTCATGTCCCTGAAAAAACTGCATCAAATGCCACGCCCACTCCTTCCGCCCCCATCCTGCCTGCTCCATGAAATTGGAAACGCCTATAGTTTTCACATTTTTTGGGCTAGAGCCACCAAATGTTGTGTCAAGATAGGTAATGACGTTCCCCAAAAAAATTCATAAGAATTTTGGATGCCACGCCCACTCCTTCCGCCCCATCATCCCTGCTCCTTGAAATTGGAAACGCCTATAGTTTTCACATTTTTTGGGCTAGAGGCACCAAATTTTGTGGCAAGATAGATATTGACGTTCCCCGAAAATATGCACCAAAATTTTGGATGCCACGCCCCCTGATTCCGCCCCCATCCCCCTTCTCCATGAAATTGGAAACGCCTATAGTTTTCACATTTTTTGGGCTAAAGCCACCAAATTTTGAATCAAGATCGATATTGACGTTCCCCAAAAAAATTCATCAAAATTTTGGATGCCACGCCCCCTGATTCCGCCCCCATCCCCCTTCTCCACGAAATTGGAAACGCCTATAGTTTTCACATTTTTTGGGCTAGAGCCATCAAATTTTGTGTCAAGATAGGAAATTGACGTTCTCCCAAAAAACTGCATCAAAGTTTTGGATGCCACGCCCTAATTCCGCCCCCATCCCCCTTCTCCACGAAATTGGAAACGCCTATAGTTTTCACATTTTTTGGGCTAGGAGGCACCAAATTTTGTATCAAGATCGATATTGACGTTCCCCAAAAAAATTCATCAAAATTTTGGATGCCACGCCCCTGATTCCGCCCCCATCCCCCTTCTCCTCGAAATTGGAAACGCCTATAGTTTTCACATTTTTTGGGCTAGAGCCATCAAATTTTGTGTCAAGATAGGAATTGACGTTCTCAAAAAAAATGCATCAAAATTTTGGATGCCACGCCCCCTGATTCCGCCCCCATCCCCCTTCTCCACGAAATTGGAAACGCCTATAGTTTTCGCATTTTTGGGCTAAAGGCACCAAATTTTGTATCAAGATCGATATTGACGTTCCCCAAAAAAATTCATCAAAATTTTGGATGCCACGCCCCCTGATTCCGCCCCCATCCCCCTTCTCCACGAAATTGGAAACGCCTATAGTTTTCACATTTTTTGGGCTAGAGCCACCAAATTTTGTGTCAAGATAGGTATTGACGTTCCCCAAAAAAATGCATCAAAATTTTGGATGCCACGCCCACTCCTTCCGCCGCCATCCTTACTGCTCCATGAAATTGGAAACGCCTATAGTTTTCACATTTTTGGGCTAGAGCCACCAAATTTTGTGTTAAGATAGGTACTGACGTTTTCCACTGCATCAAAACTTGGATGCCCTGCCCCCTAATTCCGCCCCCCCCCCCCCCCCGCCATTTGGAAACGCCTGGCGTTTTCACATTTTTTGGGCTAGAGCCACCAAATTTGGTAGGAAGATAGATGGTGACATGGATGCCACGACCACCCTTGCCCCCCACTTTAATTCAATTCAGCTATCTTTTACAGTTTTCAAGCTAGAGCCACCAAATTTGGTAGGAAGATAGATGTTGACATTACATATAAAAAAGATTTTCATGAGCACATAGTTTTTAGTTGCTAAGTCGCATGTGCTTGTGGACCTAGAAGACTTAAACCAGCATTAAACGTTTTGTTTTTAAAAATATACCTAATAAACAATGCTAGTGTTGCTCTAGAATCAGCTGTTCGCTTTAAGATGATTCTATCGATATTTATATCGGTACTATATATCAGTATAGGTGTTTACCAGATTGCGCTAGGGTAACTGCTAACCGAATACTGAGAATCTTAAATTTGACCTTGCTGAGAATAGTTTGACTAATCGGACATTGAAAAATTGGGGCTTTAGTCAATTTACTTGTATTGGGAATTATTTTTTAGCGTAGCCAATTACGACTTTTTGCGCAATTAGCTCTTTGCTATATTACTCAATCTGTTAACATATGTTAACCACACCAATACATAGAAATGCAGTGCACTTGCATTACTCGAATTGAGTAAGTGCCGTTACTTTTGGCGCATATTGCTCTTTGCTATGTTACTTTTGGCGCATATTGCGCTATGTTTACATTTTTAGTCAATTTGATGCGAACGCTTAAATTGAAAGATCTCATTGCGCAAAATTTTTACTATTTTAATATATTTCTTAAAATAAATAAAGTATTTTACTTAAACTAACGTAAATTGTAATAATTTGTCTCGTTTAAAATATAAAATTAAATAATCGCGAGTGAATACTGTGATCAGTGCCAAAGTGTATATTTACATACATACATATGTATGTATGTACATATATTACAGCCGAACGTGGATATTTTTACACGCAGCGGTCTGCTGTGCCCGGTATTCATTTTTAGAAGTCTTTTCAAGACTGTTGCCTTTAAATATTTATTTTTCATAATTACAAGGAATTGCTTTTTTTAATTTTGCCCAATTTGAAAAACTGAACAATTTTATCGATCGGTTCAAATTGCCCTCAACATTAACATATAGAGTAAAAGTACGTCTTATTAACTAACATATTTAAATATAATTTTTATTTATATACATATTTTTTACTCAATTTAAAATAAATATTTAATTATCTTGCATCAACTGTTTTGTTCAGGCGACAGCTATCAATTTTGCACACAAGCGCAAACGCGTCTGCTTAGCGTCACAGTCTTTTGTGGCATTTGAAGCACATCGATATATCGATAATTGTATGCTAAAAATAATCAAATTATATTTTTATTTAGTTATAAAATCTAGTATTTTACCGTTTATTATTAACATATTTATATATTTTTAAAACATATATATTATGGGCATTTCCACAGAAAGGTCCACCACAGCAAAAAAATTTATAGTCTGTAATTTTGTTGTTTTACCATACCATAAACATTTTGAAATATTCGATTGCAAAGTCGATAAAGTGTAAAATTTCTGTTTTTTTGCTCGATTTCTTATGATATATGTTCGTAATGAGACACATAATGCATTGACATTTGGGCGGCTGAGGTGGGCGTGGCATTAAAATATTTGATGCAAATCTTTAGTTAATGTCACTATCTATCTTCCTACAAAATTTTGTGACTCAAGCTCAAAAACTGTAAGAGATAAATTAGTTTCCGATTTGATGGAAAAAATGTCACGAACGTTACGTAACGACCGTACCTGGATTAAATTGAATTTAAAAAAAACACACAACATTTATCATTTAACCGCTTCAAAATACTGCTTTTACTTTTGCTGAAATCTGAGTTTGAATTGCTCGTCGCGAAAACCACTTCTGTTTTTGTCACGTTCGTACGCGTCGGTTTTTTTCAAAAATCTCGCAAACTAATTATTACCTAAAATCGACCTTAGCACTAATTTTAGGGCTAATCAAGAGCAACAATACAGTGAAAAAGGAATTTTGAAAATCCGTCTTATTCTGACCTTTTTACCACTTGCAATGCGTACGACTGTAACGATCGAGATATGCTCATATATGGTAACATATATTTAAAAAATAAATTTTTACACACATTTAAAATATTTACACACAGTTTTTAGTTGCAAAGTCCATAAAGTCTGTTAAACTGACAGCTTAAGAATGCCGCGTTTGACTAGGGTGACTGCATCGCAAAGATTGCGAGCGCAAGCAATTAGAAATAGGATGCACCGTGAAAATGCGGAATATGTAGAAAGAGAATTGGGTGCGAATGCGGAAACCCAGAGAATTCGTAGGCAACACGCAGAAACTAGGAGAACTGAACAGAGACAGAACACGATAGACCACGCGCGGAGACGATCAAATGTACAAATTCGGAAAGCCGGGGCAAGATGACGATACTAGGAGTACCGAACAAACGCAAAATACGGTTTAACGGGCGCGAAGACGAACGAACATACAAGTTCGGCTAGCCGAACAAGCGGAGAACAGTTCGCGTCGGGCAAGTAGGAGACAAGATAACGATATTAGGAGAGCCGAACAAACGCACAACCCGGCTCAACGGGCGCGAACACGAACGAACATACAAGTTCGGCAAGCCGAACAAGCGGAAGACAGTTCGCGTCGGGCATGTAGGAGGCAAGACGAAAATATAAGAAGAGACGAACAAACGCAAAACGCGGAGACGAACGAATGTACAAATTCGGCAAGCCGAACAATCCGTGGACAGGTCGCGTCGGGCGCAAAGACGGACGAACTTAGAAATACGTGAGAGGGAGCAAGTGGTGAACAGTTCTCGCAGGCGAACGCGAAGACAAAACGAACATTACGGACATTTAGAACAGACACGAAAAAGACTGACTAGATACCTACGTCGACGGGAGCTTGAGCTTAATATTCTGTCGCGAGAGCGAAATAGAGCTCAAAGAGCTCGGATACGCAGCAACCGTTTACGTAGGCTAGCTGAGCAAAGTAGAAATACAGTAAATAGGCAAAATGCAAGGAGATTAGCGAGAGAGGCAGTCGTACAAGAACCTAGTGGGCTGGAGCAAGCAAGTAACTTCCCTTCAGCCATTAATCAATTAAACTCCCAAATAAGTGCTTATAATTAATTAGTTAAACAAGGCCCTGACCAACTTTGCCTTTGCTGCAAGGGTCTTTGGTTTCCACATCAAGTGGACAAAATTAGATCTAAGTATATTGCAGAAAACAATGAACATAGTGCACAGATTTGGTTTTTGTCGAGGAATTTCCCCTCAGAAGATATCATTTACAAGTTTTGTAAGTCGTGTAGTCGCACTATAAAATCAGGTAGGCTGCTAAAAAATGCAATTACTACTGGCTTAGACTTTCAAATATTTCCTCAATGTTTAAAAGACTTGACTCCCTTAGAGGAAAGACTAGTTTCTCCCTGTCTTCCATTTATGATTATAAAGTCATTAGGGCATGAGTGTAAAAGTGCAATAAAAGGGGCTATTGTGAATGTCCCCATTCCTACTGCCAATGTTGTTACCTCTCTCCCAAGAGCTTTTCACGAAGCTGAGGTTGTTCAGCTCCACCTCAAACGTAGATTAGAATATAACAATGATTTCATGGCTGAAACAATTCGACCTTCTAAAATTATTGACGCCATGCGCTTTTTAGTTTCAACTGAGCTTTATCAGAAGCAGAGTATTACTATCAATGCGCAAATAATGTCCTCTCATTCATCTGCTCCTAATAATATGCCCTTCTTTGCAAATAACGAGGACAGAAGTTTGTGTTATCAGATCGAATTAAATAATGAGAATCAGCAGGCCCAACAAGACATAGAAGAAGAGCAGCTTAACCCAGGTGGGCAAGAAACTTTGTTAGACGAAATTCAGGTAAATATGCAATGAATTCAAATTGCCCTCAGCTAAGGCCAACGACCCCTTGACATGATTGGAGATGAGGATGCAGAAGAATGGTCTTTTCCGACTATATTTGCAGGCAAAAAAAGATTATGTTCTGGAAGTTTCATTACCATTGTTAGATCTGAGCTCAGAAATTATGATAGGCGAGGTTGCAGAACCGACAAAATAATTTATAACTATAAAAAGTTAGAAATTATCCATATTCGTAGTAATACATCCACTGGCCTCCGCAAACATACTGCTCCTCGCTGCACTACTGCAGCCCATGCACCTAATGATTCTTTAGTAGATAATTAAATTCTTCATGATGAAGGCTATAGGGTTTTAATGGCACTGATAAGACAATTTGATTTGGGGGGAACTGTTAGTTCTGCTAAAGCGAAATGTCGATAAGTACATTACCGAAGAGAGCGCAGCGGCTTTGCAATTCGCTGAAAAAGCAAGGCTGATTCGCGCGGATCCGGTTACATGTTCTCGTTATTTCGACTTTCGCAATAGATTTTGAAATTAATGAAAAAAGAGGGTGGTATTTTTCGATGTCATCCAGTTATCAAATATTATTGGCGAGTTGAATTTCAACAAAGAGGTTCGCCTCACATCCACGGTATGTTTTGGCTTAAATGTGCTCCTAAAATTGACTTAAAAGACGATGCAAGTAGAGACAGGTCTATTTCACCTGTAATAGACTTTTTAACCAATTCGTCACTACAGATGTGACAAATGTTGATCTCAGCCAGTATAACCATGGGCATTCTTGTATGCGGGAAATAAGGGGGGAACGCATGTGTCGCTTTGGTATTCCATATCCGGCAATGCCCCAAACAGAAATGTTGTTTCCTTTGTCCGAAAGTGATCTCGCTACTTCACATCGCAAAATTTTTTAAAATATTCAAAGCTTTTTAAATTTTCCTTTTGCTCGTCAGGCATTGACAACATTTGGCTCATTTGATGAATTCTTATCACACGAACAAATCAACCTCACTTACGAGGCATATGCAATGGCAATTAGGTCCGGTTTGAAAAAACCACAAATTTTCCTGAAGCGATCTTTTTACGCCATAAAAGTAAACGCTTACAACAAACATATTCTTGCTATGCAAAGGGCTAATATCGACATTCAATTTATATTAGAACCTTTTGCATGCTGCAGTTATGTTATTAATTATATTAATAAATCACAAAGAGGAATTTCTAAATTAATGCGCGATGCCGTGGATGAAAATAAACAGTGCCACAATTTCTCTAATAAGCAAAAATTGCAACACATTGGGCATAAATTTATTTCCGGCATGAGATTGCATATGTCCGAGACCAGTAATGGTGATATTTACATTAACACAGCACTTCCCGAGAATAGAGTTAGAATGCTTAGGCCCAAGCAACAACTTCAAAACTTGCCTCAAAACTCAACAGACATTTTTACAGTTGGTCTGTTAGATCATTATATTCAGCGGCCTTATGATCTTGAAAATATTTCGTTAGCAGATTTTGCCACAAACTACAATTTTAGCAAAACTTGCAGGGTGTCCCGCCAAAATATTGATAGCGACAATGACGATAATGCTATTTTCACATTGGAGACAGGAGCAACATGAATTAGTAGACAGAAATTGTGAGGAGTATTACTGGGAAAACGAGGACCGTATTAACAACGAACGTGACAGCTGCGACGTATTTAGGGAAAGACCCGCTATGCTAGAAGACGCGCTTAGGGAAGCTGAAGTAGGTGAAAATTTTGAAGATAATTTAGAAAATCAAGTGGTTCTTGATGAAGAGTTTAGAGTTCTGGCTTTCCCAGAGATAAATTCTCAATTGAATGTTTAAAATTTGAATAATAATGACACCTCCGATGAAACAGATAACGTCCGTTTTATTAAGCTTCCTCCACTCATTTCCCCGGAAAATTTTGCAGATCTCGTAAAATCATTAAATTTAAAGCAATTTTTTTTCCCATGTTCTTCATAACGCCAATATGACGAACGTTTTCCATGAGTTTGTTGGTGGGGGCGCTGGTGTTTGAAAGAGTCGTCTTATATCAGAACTTTACCAGTCCTTAACTTAATTTTATAATAATAAGCCCGGATGTGATCCAACTTCGGCAAAAGTCATTTTGTGTGCACCAACTGGTAAATCTGCTTTTGAAATAAATGGTTCCACACACAAACCCATACGAAACATATGAACTTAATAACTTTTCAACAGTCGTGCGACTAGATTGCACACCTAATGGAAGAAATCGACCAAAAAGAGGCATTATTGTTTTTATTAAAAATGATCTATATCGTCACGTTAGTCTTTGTTCAACTGGTCAAAAAATTTCTGGGTCACATGTATTTGAGTACGCTTTGTTCAAATACAAATCCTTGGGGGTTCTAATTGTATATAAAAGTCCGTCTTACCCATTACGCAAATTTAAAACAGAATTTGAGAATTTATTAATCAATTTACCTTTTTAAATAGTAATTCAATAGTTTTGGGGGATTTTAATTTATGTTTGCGAACGGTTTCGGATAGTAACTGTGGGGCTTCTAACTTTTTACGTTCAAATAATTATGATTCACTTCTTAATTTAAATACACCTACCACCAAGTCCGATAGGGTCAGCGCGAAAACTTATGAAACTATTTATAGCCATGATAGCGGGATATGTAAAAAACTTTGAAAAAATGTTAGCCGAATAGTAGCCGATATTGCTTTTGTAAATATTTATGTGTTATATTTTATTTATTTATTTATTTACTTTTTTTACTTTTTTATTTTTATATATATTTATTTAGCTGTCATATTATTAATTACGTATTTATTTATTTATTTTAATATATTTAATATAAATATTTTTGTTGTTCAAATTTATTATTCGATAAAATGTAAGACCTAAGTTATTTTTAGGTGGGGAACAAGGAAATGACTTTTTAAAATCGTTTCAAGTCGACTCGAAGGTTTTAAAATTAAATTAAAACCCCTTTACAGTTGTAATGGCCTCCACGTGCTGTTCCCTGGTTACCGATTGAAATTATTAATCGGG
Source organism: Scaptomyza hsui (assembly GCA_018152825.1). NCBI lineage: Eukaryota > Metazoa > Arthropoda > Insecta > Diptera > Drosophilidae > Scaptomyza > Scaptomyza hsui. Next base: position 91,419 of record JAECXO010000007.1, read on the forward strand.
AGCAAATTCGAGCGGGGATCTTATGTTAAGCTACGTACATAGCTCTAGATAAGTTTCATAGTTTATTGTATTTAAGAAAAAAAATATATACGTGATTTGTATTTAACTGGTATCAGAGTATCCCGCTGTCGGTAACGTCCGACTGCAACGTTTTTAATTATTTTTTTTTTTGTTTTTTAGTTAAGGAGGAGTTTTAATCTATCTTTATGTACTATTTGTTCCTCTTCTTTATTTTCTTAATTGTTATATTGTCTTTATTTTCTATTTTTTTTTTTACTATATAAGGACCTAAATAATTTTTATTTAACTTATGACCTGTTTCGTTTTTAAGTTAAACCCGGTTTCCTATATGAACTTCAAGATTTTTTACATTTTTGTCATAGTAAATTTTTCTATAAGCTTTAGCTTTTCAAACATATGTCTTGTTCTTTTGTACGCTACTTCTAGTCTAAATTAAACTTCCTTAGAATAGTCATCAATATTGTAGATGGGATCCTTTCTGTCTATTTTGTTGAAATCTCCGAAGTGTATCGGCAATCTGCCGAATACGAGTTCGTATGGGCAATCGTTGTGTATAACTGACAGTGTTGTATTCAAACAATATGTAAAATATTAAATCCACATATCCCAGTCGCTTTTGTCAACAGAAATATATGAACGAATATATTCATTAAGTGTTCTGCGACTACGTTCTATTGTCCCTAAAGTTTGATGATGATGTGCTGTAGATGTAACATTAGTAATGTTCACATATTTGCACAAGTCTGTTAGGAGTTGATTTTTATACTCAGTACCCATGTCCGTTATGAATTTTTTCATTGGAGCATACTTAAGTATGAAATTCTCGAGTCTTGCTTGGGCAACTGTTTTTGCACTTTTATTTGGTACTGGTATTACTATTATTATTATTATTGAACGTAGAATTACTAACGGCCAGTAATACATTCAAGTGGCCCAACGATACCAAGCACCGGCTTGTTAAAGCGCGGACCCAAGCAAAGAGCAACCAACCTCCCGCACAACCAACCGAGGGGCACACCGCATATCGTACGGTTACGAAAATCGCGAACATCTAGACAAATGACATAAGACTAGCTATTTATTTGAACAAATGAAAGTGGCATTGTTTATTATGTGGGATAAATCGTTATAACTTGAGCATAAAATACGGAAGTGATTATGTATAGCATAGTTAGAGTAACAAGCTTGAAGAGCAATAGGTAGAAAATTCCTTGTCCTTCTGATCGGAACAGCAAAACTAATCTGACTAATTAATTCCGAGGAATCAATTTCACCATTTATTAGTTTATGTAAAAAGACTACACCTAGGTATTTGGGCAGGATTACATTTATTTGAACCTCCTCATTTTTGCCTATAATTGTCACCTTGTTAAGTAGCGCTTCTTTTAACCTTTTTTAATTTTTTATTGCCCTTTTCTTTAAAATTATTTATTGGGACAAATTCAAATATTAGTTCACTTGGCGACATTTGTAATTGTGTGATTTTATATGCTCCGGCTTCTTTAATAAGCCTTTGGAAAAATTGATCTATATCGAATTTTCCATTAGAGTATAAATTGGTCACATCAAATCTTACAATAAAAATTTTTCGTCTTTTTAACAAACACTTATGCTTGACTATTTTGAGAACTATGTATTTTCTGGCATCAATATTATTGACTACCTGATAGACATTGGGCTTTTTTAATTTCTTTCATAATTTTTGGGTCTTGCAATTTTGAATTTGTACCTGATTCCTGATTGTAGATTTCTGCCCTCGTTGTGACCTTCAGAATTCGTCTATTAATGTTTTTTAATTCACCGATTGTTGTTCGGGATAGTGCAACTGCTATGTGATTATCTTTCCCCTTGAGGTATTCTAATGTGAAGTCATATTCTTCCAGATCTAATCGCATTCGCGTTAGCTTGGAGCTTAAAGGTCTATGGTCACTTTTGGCCAAGAAATGCCTGCCGTAAATATAAGGTCTGAAATGACCGACTGACCAATGAATAGCGGCCAATTCTTGTTCTGTTGTGGACTTATTACTTTCACCTTGAGTAAAGGACCTTGAAGCATATGCCACTAGTACCTGTTGACCATTATGGTCTTGGGCTAGTACCGCTCCACATGCCTGTTTACTGGCATCTGTGGTTATGCAAAATTGTTTGCTGAAATCTGGGTACTGAAGTAGTGTAGGTTTCATTAATTCCTTTTTTAAATATTCAAATGCATTGTTGCTATCTGATGTCCATTCGAACTGGACATTCTTTTTACAAAGCCTTGTTAAGTGGCGTGAGTAATCGAAAAAGTTTTTTTTATGAATCTCCTGTTGTATTTGAAAAATGCATCAAACGTCTAGCATTCGTCCGCATTTGTTGGTTGTGGGTAATTTTTAACCTTATATTTAGTGTCATCTGGCAATATACATTTATAAGTACATTTATGACCTAAATATGTGACTTCTTTCATAAAGAAAGTAAATTTTTCTGGATGCAGTTTAAAGTTGTGTTGTCTACATAGATTGAAGACGTTGGTCAAATTCTTGAACATATGCTTTTCAGAGCATCCGATCACAACTAAATCATCCATATATAAAAATGCTTGCGAAATCTGTAAGCCTAAAAATGCAAGAGTCATCATGCGTTGAAAGGAATTAGGAGCAATTTTGAGTCCAAATGGTAATCGCGGGCCTGTTGCTGTGGAAAATGGTGTAATATTTAGGGACTTTTCGTCCAGCTCGATCTGGTGGAATCCAGACATTAGATCTAGGCATGAAAAATATTTAGCTCTGCCTAATTGATCAAGAATATCTTCTATTCTTGGAAGTGGAAATTTATCTGCTAATATCTTTTTATTAATCTGACGATAGTAAACTACTAATCGCCATCGCTTTTCTGCCGAATTAGGCAATGATTTCTTGGGTACTAAGGGAATGGGGCTATTATATTCAGATATTGATGGTTCTACAATACCATCTTCTATAGACCGGTGTTCTGTCGTTCAATCTCAATTTTTGTCTATAAAAATTGTTAGCTGATATGGTCTCTGCATAACTGTGTTAACTCGTTTCTAAAGGCAGCTGGAAATTTTAAATTTTTAAATACTTCTACTAATTGATTTTCTTTGTGTTCTGTTGCTTCGTATAAATCATTATCGCTTGTTGATTCGCTGGTAATCTTAGCACTGTTCACCACAGTGTTTTCATTTCTGGTATTGATTATATCATAGCGTTTGTGGTATCAACTAAAGCACTTGCTATTATTATCCCTGGTGACAACTCCTGATTTGGAATCACTTATTTTTCTTTTGATTTAATTTTTATATATCGGACAACTTCCTTTTAATTTTTATTTTTTTATTATTATTATTCCTAGTGCTACAAGAAAAAGTACTTATAAATTAGTGCACTAGTCACATTTTAAATGGCTGTTAAAACATACAAAATATTATTTTTATTTTGAACAAAATGACTTTAATACTACTTATATACTAAACATTGAAATATAAATTAAAAAACAAAATTGTATCCATTACCCTATTACCCTTATTATTTTTGTCATTAATACGATTAACACCAAAAAAAAAAAAAAAAAAATCACGAGATATTTTTCTTTTGATTTAATTTTTATATATCGGACAACTTCCGATCTAGCTGGTAGTAATATCTGGTCTTCCAAGGAGTGTACCATTGGGATACAGACTTGTTTCAAGTTTTTGGGTCTGATTGTGAACCAATCTTCTTCGTCTTGAATTTCCAAAATACAATTGTATATTTTTAGGAAATCCAATCCGATTATGCCATCACCCGGTATGGGAAAATTGTCTGGCACTAAGTGGAACTCATACGGTATTAGCACATTCTTAACACTTAAATCCAACTCTATTGTTACAAGAGACTGTATCGTTCCATGCCCAATTCCAGACATATTAGCCTTTACTAATGAGTTTACTGAGTCTATTTTATTATTTCTGCATTTAAGCAGTGAAATGTCTGCACCTGTGTCCATTAATAACAAAATTGTGTATGTGTTTGAATATTTTGTGAGGAGCTGTGTATGCTTCTCACAAAAGGAGTATAATTCGGCGGGTTTTTTTAATGGTTATATAAAATAAATATGTACTTATTGGGTATGTGTATACATACATATATATATAGTATATATATTTATGAATACATAAAAAAAAGAAAGTAAACAAAGCCGGCGGCCAAAAAACACAAACAAGGAGACAGGCCGCGGCCGGACCTGAGTCGCGGCGAATTCGCATGCTGTCTCGCTCTGACGCCCGGTGTCAGCGCTTAGGTACGTGTCTCGCAGCTAGGATGGCTGGACACGTACCGTTAATGTGGAGGACAGAGAGCCGTTGGTGTGTGAGCAGTACGATCACCGTTTATAGTGATCACTGTCATACCAACGGCAGGCGTGAGTCGCTACGGCCAGGCACCGTTGTTGCCAAGTGCCAAAATGACCATCACGCCACCTTTGCCCTTCCTTTGACATTGGCGCTGACAGGCCCCGATCCAGCGAGGCAGCAGCGCGTATAAAAGGAGCCGTCGACCGACAGCGCGGGGGTAGAAGTCAGAGTGATCAACGCGAAGCTAAAACACGGCCGGTACGAGAATTGCTAAACGCGTCAAAGTGAATTACGGAAGGATATCGAGTGCCTCAGTGAAAGTGGAACAAGGACTACAAGGACATTTCAAGGACTTTATGCTCAACACAAGGAGCCAAAAGTAGTCCTTAGTGTTTTGTGAACACTAAGTACACTAAGTTACAAAGTTGTAAATAGACTAAGTGCGGTTTCGTGACTGACTGAGGTCAAGCGCTACGAAAGACTTGCTCTGTGGATACAACTTGCAAGGCGAATCCTGGCCATCCGCGTGTCGAGTTAGTGTGCCTGGCGTAAGACAAGGTGAAGCGCACGTACACCAGCGAGTAGGAGTGCTAATGGTAGCTTCTTGCGGAGACAAGAAAGCCAATAGCGAAACCTGGCGTAGCTGGCGTAGTACGCAACAAACCTAGTCCCGTAGGCGAGACTAAATTCGATCGTTGACTGGTAGCAGAGCACATTGTAAGGTGTTCCAAAGGCAAGGGTAATAGTACCGCGAGGCTAGTCCAGCACGCAGCCAAACTAGGGTTAATCAAACAAGTGTAGCAAACAGAAAAATACCGCTCCAAATACAAATATATTTTATATAAACTAAAACCACGAAGTGTTCTAATTATCGCAGCGCCACAAATACAAATTTGTTGGCACGAACCCCCAGCACCGCGAAAGCTAGCCCAGCTTATATTCGGGACAAACCGAAGGTTCGTTACAACTGGCGCCCAACTGTGGATTCTGCGATACCAGTTTGCAAGGTGTTTTAAAATTTATATAAAATATAAACAAAATGGTGCGTTCGTGGGTGTACAATTAAAAAAAGGAACAATTGATAAAATATGGCACGGAATTTGGTCTGGAAATGGCTGGGACAACCGACATGATGCGGAAACAGTTTGGAGAGTGGGTGAGTAAACAGGAGAACTCCCTAATGCACGGTCTCCGTATCGGCGAATTGGCAAAGCGATTCGGTCGATTGTCGCCAAGTAAAGAACTCGAGTCGGCGGTCGAAGAGGAGGAGGAAGAGAAGGAGCTTGGCGCTATCAACGTAGCGCGGCTGAGCATACCTTCGACCAGCGCAGCGGCTCGAGCCAGAGATTTCCAGGAAACTCGCCGATCGCCATGGGACTCGGTACAGCAACCGCAACAAGAACACAGCTTCGATCGAAGGCACGAACGGGTGAGCGCTGGCATGGAGTACCCAAGAGTGGCAAAGCAGGTACGAGAATGGGGGTTCAGATTCGACGGGCTGTCGAAACCCTTAGAATTCTTGGAGCAGGTGGAATGGTCAGCTGATACATATGGGCTGAACCTGAACCTGATTCCAAGAGCCATGCCGGAGCTGCTTAAAGGGATGGCCATAAAATGGTACATTGCCAACAACCAACAGTGGACGAGTTGGGTGGGATTTTTACAGAGCTTCCAGGAGTATTTCCTACCAAGGGATTGCTTTGAGAATTTGGAAGACGAGGTTCGCAGAAGGCGGCAGAAGTTGGACGAACCATTTAAAATGTATATGGTCGAAATGCAGACTCTAATGCGACCGCTGCGGTTAGCAGCCTCCCCGATCTGCGTGCGTACGCGCGACCTTACCAATTCTCAAACCTTGGGGAACTGATGCATTTGGAAGAGGCATTTGAAGAGTTGGAGAAGGATAGAGCGCGACTGCGGTTAGAACAGCAACAACTCCAACCCCAACAGGAACGCTACCACCAACCACAACAGGGTCGCGGAGAACAACAAAATAATCGCGACCAGCAGGCCAATCGCAACAACCGAACGCGGTTTATGGCGATGGAGGAGCACAACACCAGGGAACGGGGGCCGGAGCCAGAAAGACCGAGACCGGCACCGAGATTGCAGCAAAACAATAGTCAGACACACATACAGAACCCAGGAAGGGCGTGTCGCGTGTGTGGACAGAGCGGACATTGGGCGGTAGATTGCCGAAACCCAATGCTTGATTATTGTTGGATTTGCGGCCGAATCGGGCAACGAACCTCGACATGTTGCAAGTCGGGAAACGACCAGCGGCGTCCGCCAGCGAGGGGCGAACGGGAGCCGCCGAGGAGCACCCCTCGCCATTAATCGGAAGTTTGCAGAACGAGGGTGCGCAACTGACAGCCACTGTGCGAATCGGCGACTGTCAGTATAAGGCGACAATCGATACTGGGGCTACAAGTAGTTTTATCAGCGAAAAACTGGCTTGTAGACTCAGTGGAATATGCCATAGAAGCGCCACGAACAGACAGGTCCGATTGGCGGACGGACGGAACAGCAGCGTCTCCGAAGAACTGGAAAATCGCAAGCTCAAAGTAAAATTGCTTATCTTGCCAGGCGTTATCGACGATCTCGTGTTGGGATGGGATTTCCTGACAGGTATGGGCACTGTGCTGAAATGTGCGGGAATGGTGGTCACCATCCCAGCACAACGCTATGTGCGTGAGGAGCTGGAGGAGAGACTGTCGGTGGCAGTTGTCCAGACCACATCCGGAAAGCACACAGAGGCCACCTGTCAGGATACCGAGATTAAAGACAAGATCCAACACGAAGACCCAGAGATAGCCGAATTCCTACGTCGCGAAATTGCAGCGTTCGGGCAACTAAAAGGGCCATCACAAATTACAGAACATCGAATCGTGATGACCGACGATAGGCCAATTAAGCAACGGTACTTCCCCAAAAATCCGAAAATGCAGGCCGAGATCAATCAACAAGTTGACGAACTGCTTGCAAAAGGCTGTATCGAACCATCGAATAGTCCACACAGCGCGCCCATAGTTATGGTAAAGAAGAAAACGGGCCAATGGCGGTTGTGTGTGGATTTTCGACAGCTAAACAGCAAGTCAAAAAAAGATGCGTATCCACTGCCAAGAGTGAACCACATTTTGGATCTGCTCAGAGATGCACACTTTATAACAAGCTTAGACTTGAAAAATGGGTATTGGCAGATACCCATGGAAAAAGAGAGCCGACCACTGACAGCGTTTACAGTCCCAGGAAAGGGATGGTATCACTGGAAGGTAATGCCGTTCGGATTACATTCGGCTCCTGCAACTTTTCAGAGAGCTTTGGATCGCGTCATCGGCCCAGACATGATGCCACATGCGTTTGCATATTTAGATGACATGACACGTCCTCGGACGGACCAGAGAGGAGCACATGGAAAATCTGCGGGAAGTGTTCAGGCGATTGCAGCAGCAAATCTGTGCATAAACGTGGATAAGTGCGACTTCTTCAAGAAGGAATTGAAGTACTTAGGCCACAGGGTGACCGACAAGGGCATCTGCACAGACCCGGAAAAGATTGCTGCAATCGCAGCATTAAAGCCGCCCGGAAACATGAAGGAGCTGAGGCAATATTTGGGAGTCGCATCATGGTACCGGCGTTTTGTACCAGACTTCGCGACGACAGTACACCCTCTAATCGACTTGCTGAAAAAAGGAGCCAAATGGGAATGGCCGACTGACACAGTCACCTGTATTGGCATGCCCCGATTTTTCGAAAACCTTTTGCTTGCAGACTGATGCAAGCAACTATGGCCTGGGTGCGATATTGACTCAACCTTCGGACGAAGGTGAACGGGTAATATCGTATGCCAGTAGAACACTCAAAGGAGCCGAAAGGAATTATTCGGCTACCGAAAAGGAGTGTTTGGCCATAGTATGGGGCATTCGAAAACTAAGGCCATACCTAGAGGGATACCATTTCATCGTGATTACCGATCACATGGCTCTGAAGTGGCTCAACTCCATCGAGAGTCCATCGGGTAGTAAAGCGCGGTGGGCGCTAGAACTACAGCAATACGACTTTGAGATTCGACACCGAAAGGGTAATCTCAATGTCGTAGCCGATGCATTGTCCCGACAGGTACTACAAGAGACATGTGGTCGAGTGGTCACAACGATCGAAGGCATGGAGGAATCCAACGCAGGATGCAAATGGATACAAAAGATGAGAGAAGATATTAGGAAAAACCCCAGAAAATACCCGGACTACGTAGAGGAGAACGGAAACCTTTACCGGCACATACCACATCGCGCAGGCAACGAGAAAGTGTCATCGTGGAAACTCTGCGTACCGAGCAGCAAGAGGAACCAGGTGTTGCTAGAAAATCACGACGCCGCAACAGCCGGACACCTCGGTAGCAGGAAGACGATAGCGCTATTACTGGCCCGGCTTGTACAGAGACACACGCGCGTACGTACATCGCTGCGAAATCTGCCAATTGTACAAGCCAAGTCAGATGGCGGCTGCTTGGAAAATGCTAACACAGATACCGGAAGAGCCAAGGAGCACAGTATGTGCGGATTTTTTTGGGCCCTTACCCCGGTCCAAACATGGAAATACTATGCTCTTGGTGTTTGTGGATAGGTTCTCAAAGTGGACAGAGCTGGTCTCTTTGAGAAGCGCTACAACAGCTTCGTTACAAAAAGGATTCCGCGAGCGGATATTGGCCAGGTTTGGAGTGCCGAAAGTGCTTATAACAGACAACGGAGCGCAGTTCACAATCAAGGCTTTTAAAAGTTTTCTGGAGGAATGTGGGGTGCGGCACCAGTTTACAGCACCATACACCCCACAAGAAAACCCAACGGAAAGGACAAATCGGACAGTAAAAACAATGGTGGCGCAATATGCCAAGGAAAATCAGCGGTGCTGGGACGAGTTGCTACCAGAGCTGTCTTTGGCCGTCAATTCGAGCGTGTCAGCATCTACCGGATACAGTGCGGCGTTTATTACACAGGGACGGGAGCCGCGATTGCCAAACGCACTGTTCGACGGGGTCACAGTCGGAACCGGCAGGAACACGCAAACGCCCACCGAAACTGACTCTAAGTTAAAGGAGGTATTCGAGGTAGTAAGACGTAGTCTTGAAAAGGCGGCCCAAGACCAGGCACGGCATTACAATTTGAGGAGACGGGCATGGAAGCCTGCAGTGGGCGACAAGGTGTGGGCGAAGCAACACCATTTGTCAAATGCAGCTGAGGGTTTCGCTGCAAAGCTGGCCCCGAAATTATCTGGCCCATATACGATAACAAATTTCGTATCACCAGTTATAGCGAAACTAAGAAGCAAAACTGAGAAAAGGGAACGGACAGCTCACATTTGCGATTTAAAACCGCATAGTGAGGAATCGGACAAGGGGGAACGCAAATCACAGTAATCAGTCGTGGAGAAATTAAAAAAAAAAAAGTTGTTAAACAATTTTTTGTTTAAAGGGGGATCATGTTAAATTTAAAAAAATAAAAATAAAAAGTAAAGGGGGACCCTACGATTTCCCTGCCTAACCAAAAAAAAAACAACACGTAGATTTCTGAAAGCAAAAGATTAGGTTATTAAAGTCGTTAAGGTGATATACTTCATTTACTCACCTGAGTTTATACCTATGGAACAATGAGGAAATCTGTATTAGTTTAAAATCATATAATGTGGTTTTTGTTTAAAAAAAAGGGATGGTAATACATGTGCCATTACTGGTACATGTATGCAAAAAAGGGATAAAAAAAAACAACAATAAACAACAAACACGCAAGCGCGGCGAATGCCATTAATGGTACATGTATGCTAAAAAGGGGAAAAAAACAATAACAAACAACAAACAAGCAAGCGCGGCGAATTTAAAAGAAAAAAAAGTACTGGAAAAAAACCCAGAGAGAGCGCTGACAAACATGGCGACCATAACGGTAAGGACACCGTTAATCACGCACTAACACAAACACACTTAAGTACTCACCAGAGGGTATAAATAGCGCTGGCTGCCATGCGTTCAGCCTCTTTGAGAAAAAACAACTGGAACGCAAACAGCATGGAACATTTTAAGCAGGACTGCAGCGTGGGAGAGACAACACGCGATCTTCGCATCCGCGCGGTTTTAGAAGCACGCCGGGTGGCTCCAGCGCCCCGACGCATAATACGGCGCAGGCGCGCCCCATTGCCGCCAGTGCGACTGCCGCTGCACCCGCGTCGGCGAGTGGCACGCCGTCAGCGAGAACCGTCACCTAACGTGCTCGTGCTATGATGTCATCTAAATATGCAAACGCATGTGGCATCATGTCTGGGCCGATGACGCGATCGAAAGCCCTCTGAAAAGTTGCAGGAGCCGAATGTAATCCGAACGGCATTACCTTCCAGTGATACAATCCCTTTCCTGGGACTGTTAACGCTGTCAGTGGTCGGCTCTCTTTTTCCATTGGTATCTGCCAATACCCATTTTCAAGTCTAAGCTTGTTATAAAGTGTGCATCTCTGAGCTGATCCAAAATGTGGTTCACTCTTGGCAGTGGATACGCATCTTTTTTTGACTTGCCGCCAGTGCGACTGCCGCTGCACCCGCGTCGGCGAGTGGCACGCCGTCAGCGAGAACCGTTGCCTGACGTGCTCGTGCTGATGGCGTAGCCGATGCGGGACTCAAGGGACGAAGAACGGGTTCGCCAGAAGCGGGCAGCGGAGGCTCGACGCCGTTTGACACGGTGGTGTGCGGAGCAGATGCACCAGAGGGGAATGGAGAAGGGCTGGTTTAACCGGAGGCGGTCGAAGGATGAGTCCTCCACGGAGCCCGAGGCAGGCACAGAGTCCGAGCCGGAGGATTGGGGGCACCCAGCAGCCCCACCGACGCCGCCACCGGAATCCCGTCGGGCGAGGCCACCTTCGCCCACACCGAGGATTCGGGTGGAGGAGGAGGCGGTAATCGAACCTTCCTCGGAATCGGAGGCAGGTTGCGGCAGCTGCGACTCCGAGAAGTACGTCGCCGCGTACGTGTCGTCGGTGGACGACGACGCAACCTCGGCCGAGGAGGAGGACGTCGGCGTGTTTGGCGCGGACGGCGACGCGGAGGACCAGGAGATGGCCAACGTCGGCGTAGTGGACACGGACGACGACGCGCCGGGGGAGAGAGCGGAGACAGCGCGGGAGCCCAAGACCACAACCCCGCACGGCGAAGGGATGACGGCGACGAGGCAGTCACGGTATGATGGGGCAGGCTGCTGTCACGAGGTGACGGTGGTCTATCGGTGGTGCGAATACACGGCACCACCCTCGCAAGGGTTTGAGATCCGCGAGATCACACCACCGCCACGGGCCCCGTCACCGACACCACCGCCCAGGTCGCCGACACCACCGGCCAGGACACCACCGCTGCGTGTTCTGTCACCCGACAATCCCGAGAAGGCACCGTGGGTGTGGCCCCAGCCGACCAACGAGGCAACGACAACAGCAGAACAGCGCGTGCCAGACTCACCGACGCGTGATGAGGCACCGCCTCCGCCCCCACGCTGGTCACCCATCCGGTTGAGACCAACGTTGGAACGGCAGGCGTCTTGCCCTGGTCCCACGCGGACGGTCCGCCCGTCACTGCAACGCCAACACTCGGCACCGAGCGGACACCCCACCTGTCGGGAACTGAAGCCGGAACAGTGGCCGCCAGAGGTGGCCGCGGCAACCTGCAAGGGGCCGGCGAGGCGATCGTATCGTTTGGAATGGGTGCACGGGCACCGATACCGAATAAGGGTATCGTCACCGGGGACTCGCGTATTCGTGTGCGACCCGTGAGCGCACGGGCCACGAACCGGTCGAAACGCGCACACACACTGATAAAAAAATAAATATATAATAAACAAAAAAAAAATATTGAAAAAAATGCGCTGTTTTTGCACCTGAAAAGAAAAAAAAGAAGAAGAGATGTAGCACCGGCAGACGCTGGTAAGTATTGGAGAAACGGTGCTTACCTGGGGCCACGGGGGGAATATAAAGCCAGCGTGCATCGCGGGGCCAACCCTGAGTAAAAGAGAGAAGGTATTAATAACGGCAAAACGAAGATGGCAATCGTGGTGGGTTTTTATACTTTGATACCGAAGGTCTCATAGTACCATATATTGGTTTTGTGCAATGTCCGTCATGGTGTCCGTCTGTCCGTCCGTCCGTATGAACGCAACTTTTTTCGACACCCGTAAAGCTAGAGACTTGAAACTTTGCAATTATGTTTATCTATAGACGGTACAGATAAAGTGTCAAGATTGGGTTGCCACGCCTACTAGGAGGCTGGGAAATCGATAAATTCGTTAGTTGAAAACCGATAGAACCAAATATTTCTCACATTCTTACAGCTAGAGTTACCAAATTTTGCACGCAGATAGCTAGTCATGTCCCTAAAATAAAAGCATCAACATTTTGGATGCCACGCCCCCTGATACCGCCCCCATCCCCCCCTTCTCCATGAAATTGGAAACGCCTATCGTTTTGACATTTTTTGGGCTAGAGCCACCAAATTTTGTGTGAAGATAGATATTGACGTTCCCCAAAACAAGCATCAAAATTTTGGATGCCACGCCCCCTGATTCCGCCCCCATACCCCCTTCTACTTGAAATTGGAAACGCCTATAGTTTTCACATTTTTCGAGCTAGAGTCACCAAATTTGGTAGGAAGATATATGGTGACAACTACAAAAGGTCTGCATCAAAAATTGGGATGCCACGCCCACCTCTGCCGCCCACTATTTAAAATCGGAAATTTCGATATCTCTTATCGTTTTTAAGCTAGAGCCCGTAAATTGGGTAGAAAGATAGAAGGCAGCATCTACCAAAGATGTGCATCAAAATTTTGAATGCCACGCCCACCTAAGCCACCTTTATAAAATCGGAATCGGCTATATCTCTAACAGTTTTTGAGCTTGAGCCACCAAACTTTTTATGAAAATAGATGTTGACAGTTAACACATAGCCAGCTATCATGTTACCAAATTTGGTGACTTTAGCTCAAAAACTGTGGAAGACAACTTAACTCCCAAATTTAAAAGGTGGGCGGCAGAGGTAGGCGTGGCATCCAAATTTTTGAATCAAATGTTTTTAGCTGTCACTATCTATCTTCCTAATAAGTTTGGTGGCTCTAGCTAAAAAACTGTTAAAGATATAGCCGATTCCGATTTTATAAGGCGGGTGGCTTAGGTGGGCGTGGCATCCAAAATTTTGATGCATTTTTTTGGGGAACGTCAATATCTATCTTCACACAAAATTTGGTGGCTCTAGCCCAAAAAATGTGAAAACTACAGGCGTTTCCAATTTCTTGGAGAAGGGGGGATGGGGGCGGAATCAGGGGGCGTGGCATCCACGTTTTGATGGGGAATGTCAGTACCTATCTTGACACAAAATTTGGTGGCTCTAGCCCAAGAAATGTGAAAACTATAGGCGTTTCCAATTTCAAGTAGAAGGGGGATGGGGGCGGTATCAGGGGGCGTGGCATCCAAAATTTTGATGCAGTTTTTTCAAGGACATGACTAGCTATCTGCGTGCAAAATTTGGTAACTCTAGCTGTAAGAATGTGAGAAATATTTGGTTTAATCGGTTTTCAGTTATCGAATTTATCGATTTCCCAGCCTCCTAGTAAGCGTGGCACCCCAATCTTGACACTTTATCTGTCGCGCCTATAGACAAACATAATTGCAAGGTTTCAAGTCTCTAGCTTTACGGGTGTCGAAAAAAGTTGCGTTCATACAGACGGACAGACGGACACCATGACGGACATTGCACAAAACCAATATACTATGAGACCTTCGGTATCAAAGTATAAAAACATTGCGTATTGCCTCTTCGACTTCATGGTTGCAGCTTGGACATTTTGGCTTTGTATTTTCATTTTCCTCCATGTCGTTTTTTGCTTGGTTGTGGGCAACAATTTGATCCCAACATGTACCGCAAATGTTTACATGATTGCACGGGAGTAACATAACAGACTTTGGGTTAGTCAGGCACACATTGCATGGATTTATTTGAACAAATGATTTATCAGATATCCGACTTGAATTAGATGCATTCGATGAAAGTGACGATGTGGAAGATTTCATATCAGAAGACATTCCAGTTAAATTGCCTTCATTATCCACACCTTCAAGGAAGTCCTGCTTTGAAAAGCGGTCAGCTGAGGAAACAGTGCATGTAAGAAATCCCTGTAAATCTATTTCACCTCTTTCAAATAGATCCATTGCGTTCATTATTTTTTTTGAGCGATCCTGAGAACAAAAAAAATTGTGTTAGCATAATATTTTAATGATTAACTTAATTCAACTTTATTCAACTTACACGTAAGTTCTTCTTCTGTGGCTGATTTCCATTACCACCATTTTGAAAGAGCAAAGCAATCTGCATCAATAAGACATTGCACGAATTTAAAGAAGTGCCTATTTGCTCGTATTTTATTTCCCAAATTCAAATTATAAGCTTCTACTGAGCTTGTGGTTCTAGTTGACCGCTTAAACACGGATATGCTTTTGGGTCCCTTCTATATAATTATGGTTAAAAATTTATTAGTAAAATACAACTCAATTATTAAACAATAAATAAAACATACCTTTTTAAGCCACTGTCTCCTAAAATATTTTAAAAATGGGGAAAACAGCTTCTTGTTAAAAGTTGTTGCTTCGCATTTTAGAATGTTAAATCCTTCGATAAGTTTATTTTCTGGTAACAGAGGCAAATGCAAGAATTTCATATATAGGATGTAAGCGTCCTTATTGCATTTCAGCGTATTCTCAAAACCAATAGATTGCCTGGCATTTTTCTTGCATGCTTGAGTAAAATGAAACCAACATGCGTAAAAATTCATGTTGGGATGCAGGCCTTTTAACTCGTTTCGCATTGCCTTTTCATAATCCGATATAAAGGAGGCTCCTTTACGACAGCAAATATTTGCGTCTATGTATGTGAATAAGTGCTGATAACACAGCTCCGTTTTGCGAGTCATCAAAACAAAAACAAAAGGGGCTATCTAATACCGCAGTGAAAGTGGAACAAGGACTACAAGGACATTTCAAGGACTTTATGCTCAACATGAGGAGCCAAAAGTAGTCCTAAGTGCTTGTGAACTATTATAAGTACACTAAGTTACCAAGTTGTAAATAGACTAAGTGCGGTTTCGTGACTGACTGAGGTCAAGCGCTACGAAAGACTTGCTCTGAGGATACAACTTGCAAAGCGAATCCTGGCCATCCGCGTGTCGAGTTAGCGTGCCTGGCGTAAGACAAGGTGAAGCGCACGTACACCAGCGAGTAGGAGTGCTAATGGTAGTTTCTTGCGGAGACAAGAAAGCCAATAGCGAAACCTGGCGTAGCTGGCGTAGAACGCAACAAACCTAGTCCCGTAGGCGAAACTAAGTTCGATCGTTGACTGGAAGGAGAGCACATTGTAAGGTGTGCCAAAGGCAAGGGTAATAGTACCGTGAGGCTAATCCAGCATGCAGCCAAACTAGTTTTAAGAAAATACAAGTGTATCAAACAGATAAACAGCACGCAAAATACCAATACATTTTATATAAATCAAATCCACCAAGTGTTCTAACTATCGCAGCGCCACAAATACAAATTTGTTGGCACGTACCCTCAACACCGCAAGAGTAAGCCCAGCTTATATTCGGGACAAACCGAAGGTTCGTTACAACTGGCGCCCAAACTGTGGATTCTGCGATACTAGTGTACAAGGTGTTTTAAATTTATATAAAATATAAACAAAATGGTGCGTTCGTGGGTGTACGATTTAAAAAAGGAACAGTTAATAAAAATATGGCACGGAATTTGGTCTGGAAATGGCTGGGACAACCGGAATGATGCGGAAACAGTTTAGAGATTGGGTGAGTAAACAGGAGAACTCCATAATGCACGGTCTCCGTATCGGCGAATTGGCAAAGCGATTCGGTCGATTGTCGCCAAGTAAAGAACTCGAGTCGGCGGTCGAAGAGGAGGAGGAAGAGAAGGAGCTTGGCGCTATCAACGAAGCGCGGCTGAGCATACCTTCGACCAGCGCAGCGGCTCGAGCCAGAGATTTCCAGGAAACTCGCCGATCGCCATGGGACTCGGTACAGCAACCGCAACAAGAAGACAGCTTCGATCGAAGGCACGAACGGGTGAGCGCTGGCATGGAGTACCCAAGAGTGGCAAAGCAGGTACGAGAATGGGGGCTCAGATTCGACGGGCTGTCGAAACCCTTAGAATTCTTGGAGCAGGTGGAATGGTCAGCTGATACATATGGGCTGAACCTGAACCTGATTCCAAGAGCCATGCAGGAGCTGCTTAAAGGGATGGCCCTAAAATGGTACATTGCCAACAACCAACACTGGACGAGTTGGGTGGGACTTTGTACAGAGCTTCCAGGAGTATTTCCTACCAAGGGATTGCTTTGAGAATTTGGAAGACGAGGTTCGCAGAAGGCGGCAGAAGTTGGACGAACCATTTAAAATTTATATGGTCGAAATGCAGACTCTAATGCGACCGCTGCGGTTAGCAGCGGATAAAGAGCTGCATAAAATTTACACCAACAGCCTCCCCGAGCTGCGCGCGTACGCTCGACCGTACCAATTCTCAAACCTTGGGGAACTGATGCATTTGGCAGAGGCATTTGAGGAGTTGGAGAAGGATAGAGCGCGACTGCGGTTAGAACAGCAGCAACTCCAACCCCAACAGGAACGCTACCACCAACCACCACAGGGTCGCGGAGAACAACAAAATAATCGCGACCAGCAGGCCAATCGCAACAACCGAACTCGGTTTATGGCGATGGAGGAGCACAACACCAGACAACGGGGGCCGGAGCCAGAAAGGCCGAGACCGGCACCGAGACTGCAGAAAAACAATAGTCAAGCACACATACAGAACCCAGGAAGGGCGTGTCGCGTGTGTCGGCAGAGCGGACATTGGGCGGAAGATTGCCGAAACCCAATGCTTGATTTTTGTTGGATTTGCGGACGAATCGGGCAACGAACTTCGACATGTTGCAAGTCGGGAAACGACCAGCGGCGTCCGCCAGCGAGGGGCGAGCGGGAGCCGCCGAGGAACACCCCTCGCCACTAATCGGAAGTCTTCAGAACGAGGGTGCGCAACTAACAGCTACTGTCCGGATCGGCGACTGTCAGTATAAGGCAACCATCGACACTGGGGCTACAAGTAGTTTTATCAGCGAAAAACTGGCTTGTAGACTCAGTGGGGGATGCCATAGAAGCGCCACGAACAGACAGGTCCGATTGCGGACGGTCGGAACAGCAGCGTCTCGGAAGAACTGGAAACAAGCATCAGCTTGGGGAATCGCAAGCTCGAAGTCAAATTGCTTATCTTGCCAGGCGTTATCGACGATCTCGTGTTAGGATGGGATTTCCTGACAGGTATGGGCACTGTGCTGAAATGTGCGGGAATGGTGGCCACCATCCCGGCACGACGATACGAGCGTGAGGATCTGGAGGAGAGACTGTCGGTGGCAGTTGTCCAGACCACAGGCGAAACACACACAAAGGCCACCTGTCAGGATACCGAGCTTTAAGACAAGATCCAACACGAAGACACAGAGATAGCCGAATTCCTACGTCGCGAAATTGCAGCGTTCGGGCAACTAAAAGGGCCATCACAAATTACAGAACATCGAATCGTGATGACCGACGATAGGCCAATTAAGCAACGGCACTTCCCCAAAAATCCGAAAATGCAGGTCGAAATCAATCAAAAAGTTGACGAACTGCTGGCAAAAGGCTGTATCGAACCATCGAATAATCCACACAGCGCGCCCATAGTTATGGTGAAGAAGAAAACGGGCCAATGGCGGCTGTGTGTGGATTTTCGACAGCTCAACAGCAAGTCAAAAAAATATGCGTATCCGCTTGGACCTAAAGAAGGGATATTGGCAAATACCAATGGAAAAAAAAAGCCGGCCGTTGACAGCGTTTACCGTCCCAGGGAAGGGATTATATCACTGGAAGGTAATGCCGTTCGGATTACATACGGCCCCTGACACTATCCAGAGGGCTTTGGATCGCGTCATCGGCCCAGACATGATGCCACATGCGTTGGCATATTTGGAAGCCATCATAGTCATCGAACGGACCAGAGAGGAGCACATGGAAAATCTGCGGGAAGTGCTCAGGCGATTGCGATCAGCAAATCTGTGCATAAACGTTGATAAGTGCGACTTCTTCAAGAAGGAATTAAAATACTTAGGCCACCGGGTGACCGACAAGGGCATCTGCACAGACCCAGAAAAGGATGCGGCAATCGCAGAATTAAAGCTACCCGGAAACGTGAAGGAGCTGAGGCAGTATTTGGGAGTCGCATCTTGGTACCGGCGTTTTGTACCAGACTTCGCGACAACGGGACACCCGCTAAACGACCTGCTTAAAAAGGGAGCCAAATGGGAATGGTCAGAAGAACGACAACTGGCATTTGAAATTATCAAAAGCCGACTGACACAGTCACCTGTTTTGGCATGCCCCGATTTTTCGAAAACCTTTTGCTTGCAGACGGATGCAAGCAACTATGGCCTGGGTGCGATATTGACTCAACCTTCGGACGAAGGTGAACGGGTAATATCGTATGCCAGTAGAACACTCAACGGAGCCGAAAGGAATTATTCGGCTACCGAAAAGGAGTGTTTGGCCATAGTATGGGGTATTCGAAAACTAAGGCCATACCTAGAGGGATACCATTTCATCGTGATAACCGATCACATGGCTCTGAAGTGGCTCAACTCCATCGAGAGTCCATCGGGTAGGATAGCACGGTGGGCGCTAGAGCTACAACAATACGACTTTGAGATACGATACCGAAAGGGTAATCTCAATGTCGTAGCCGATGCATTGTCCCGACAGCCATTACAAGAGACATGTGGTCGAGTGGTCGCAACGATCGAAGGCATGGAGGAATCCAACGCAGGATGCAAATGGATCCAAAAGATGCGAGAAGACATAAGGAAAAACCCCAGAAAATACCCGGACTACGTAGAGGAGAACGGAAACCTTTACCGGCACATACCACATCGCGCGGGCAACGAGGAAGTGTCATCGTGGAAACTCTGCGTACCGAGCAGCAAGAGGAACCAGGTGTTGCTAGAGAATCACGACGCAGCAACAGCCGGTCACCTCGGTAGCAGTAAGACGATAGCGCGATTGGCAACTCGCTATTACTGGCCTGGCTTGTACAGAGACACACGCGCGTACGTACACCGCTGCGAAATCTGCCAACTGTACAAACCAAGTCAGATGGCGGCTGCTGGGAAAATGCTAACACAGATACCAGAAGAGCCATGGAGCACAGTATGTGCGGATTTTGTGGGGCCATTACCCCGGTCCAAACATGGAAATACTATGCTCTTGGTGTTTGTGGATAGGTTCTCAAAGTGGACAGAGCTGGTCCCTTTGAGAAGCGCTACAACAGCTTCGTTACAAAAAGGATTCCGCGAGCGGATATTGGCCAGGTTTGGAGTGCCGAAAGTGCTTATAACAGACAACGGAGCGCAGTTCACAAGCAAGGCTTTTAAAAGTTTTCTGGAGGAATGTGGGGTGCGGCACCAGTTTACAGCACCATACACCCCACAAGAAAACCCAACGGAAAGGACAAATCGGACAGTAAAAACAATGGTGGCACAATATGCCAAGGATAATCAGCGATGCTGGGACGAGTTGCTACCAGAGCTGTCTTTGGCCGTCAATTCTAGCGTGTCAGCATCTACCGGATACAGTGCGGCGTTTATTAAGCAGGGACGCGAGCCGCGATTGCCAAACACACTGTTCGACGGAGTCACAGTCGGAACCGGCAGGAACACGCAAACGCCCACCGAAAATCCCTCTAAATTGAACGAGGTATTCGAGGTGGTAAGACGTAGTCTTGAAAAGGCGGCCCAAGACCAGGCACGGCATTACAATTTGAGGAGACGGGCATGGAAGCCTGCAGTGGGCGACAAGGTGTGGGCGAAGCAACACCATTTGTCATATGCAGCTGAGGGTTTCGCTGCAAAGCTAGCCCCAAAATTCTCTGGCCCATACACTATAACAAATTTCGTATCCCCAGTTATAGTGAAATTGAGAAGCCAAACTGAGAAAAGGGAACGGACAGCTCACATTTGCGACTTGAAGCCGCATAGTGAGGAAGCGGACAAGGGGGAACGCATGTCGCATAAATCAGTTTTGGGAAAGCACAAAAAAAAAGGAACAACAATTAAAAATTTAAAAAAAAAACACGTAAAAAAAAAAGTAGATTTCTGAAAGCAAAAGATTAGGTTATTAAAATCGTAAAGGTGATATACTTCATTTACTCACCTGAGTTTATACCTATGGAAAAATAAGGAAATCTGTATTAGTTTGGAATCATAGAAAGTGGTTTTTGTTTAAAAAAAAAAGGAGGGTAAATGAAAAAATATAAAAAAAAGATCGGGGAAAAATCTAGAGAGAGCGCTGACAAACATGGCGACCATAACGGTAAGGACTCCGTTGATCACGCACTAACACAAACACACATGAGTACTCACCAGAAGGGTATAAAAAGCGCTGGCTGCCATGCGTTCAGCCTCTTTGAGAAGAGAACAACCGGAACGCAAACATCATGCAACCTTTTCAGAAGGACAGCAGCGTGGGAGAGGCATCACGCGATCCTCGCATCCGCGCGGTATTGGAAGCACGCCGGGTGGCTCCAGCGCCCCGACGTATAATACGGCGCAGGCGCGTCCCATTGCCGACAGTGTGCTCGTGCTGATGGCGTCGCCGATGCGGGACTCGAGTGATGAGGAACGAGTTCGTCAGGAACGGGCAGCGGAGGCTCGACGCCGGTTGATACGGTGGTGTGCGGAACGGATGTACCAGAGGGGAATGGAGGAGGACTGGTTCAACCGAAGGCGGTCGAAGGATGAGTCCTCCACGGAGCCCGAGGCAGACACGGAGTCCGAGCCGGAGGATTGGGGGCATCCAGCAGCCCCACCGACGCCGCCACCGGAATCCCGTGTGGCGAGGCAACCTTCGCCCGCACCGAGGATCCGGGTGGAGGAAGAGGCGGTTATTGAAATTTCCTCGGAATCGGAGGCAGTTTGCAACAGCTGCGACTCCGATAGGTACGTCGCCGCATACGTATCGTCGGCGGACGACGACGCAACCTCGGCCGAGGAGGAGGACGCCGGCGTGTTTAACGCGGGCGGCGACGCGGAGGAGCAAAAGAAGGCAAACGTCGGCGTGTTTAACGCGGGCGGCGACGCGGAGGAGCAGAAGAAGGCAAACGTCGGCGTGTTTGGCGCGGACGGCGACGCGGAGGTACAGGATGAGGCAGACGGGAGCCTGAGGCCACGCAACCGGAGGATGGAGGTATGATGGCAACGGCGACGAGGCGGTCGCGATACGATGGAGCGGGCTGGTGCCTCGAGGTGACGGTGGTCTACCGGTGGCGCGAGCAGGTGACACCACCCTCGCAAGGGCCCCGTCACCGCCACCACCGCCCAGGAGGCCGACACTAGCGCCGCGGGACCCATCGCCAAACAACCCGGAAAAGGCACCTTGGGTGTGGCCCCAGCCGGCCAGTGAGACTGCAGCGGCAGCAGAGCAGCGCGTGTCGGGCTCGCCTCCGCGTGGTGAGACACCGCCTCCGCCGGTCACCCATCCGGGTGAGGCCATCGTTGGGCCGGCAGGCTTCGTGCCCTGGTCCCACGCGGACGGCCCGCCCTTCACTTCAACGCCAACATTCTGCACCGAGCGGACGCCCCACGTGGCGGGAGCTGTATCCAGAGCAGTGGCCACCCGAGGTTGCCGCGGCGATGTGCGAGGGACCGGCCAGGCGCTCGTGCCGCCTCGTATGGGTGCACGGCCGCCGATACAGGGTAAGGGGCTCGTCGGTAGGAACTCGCGTGTTCGTGTGCGATCCGTGAGGGACAGTCGCAAACCATGTAGTACGCGCACACACACTTGAACAAAAAATAAAACACATATAAAAATTGAAAAAAAAATGTATGTATTTATGGTAGTGGCACCTGAAAAGAAAAAAAATAAGAAGAAACGAAACACCGGCATCAAACTGGTAAGTGTTGGAGAAACGATACGTACCTGCAGCCAAGGGGGGAAAATAAAGCCAGCGGGCATCGCGGTGCCAATCCTACGTAAAAGAGAGGATGAATTAGTAACAGCAAAAACTAAGATGGCAACCGTGGTGGGTTTTTTCTTACTTACTTTTTTGCTTATATTTTCTAGCAACAAATTTGGTTCGTCATTTTGCATCAGTGAGGAGCGGTTGTCGGTGATCGCCGCTATCGAATAAATATCGCCGATCACGTAGGACGTTAGGCTCTCTGGCGTGGCATGCGATGTCAACAACAAAGCACGCAGCGCAAAGCTGGCTGCTATGAGGAAAACGAAACACAACCCTAGGCTGACGGCTATAAGTTCAGTGAACAGCCGTTGAGTTCAAATCGGCGCTGCAATTGGCGCGCATGTTTGATATTGAAGTGGAAGGCTCCACTTCCGAGGAAAGAGGGGAGTGTGAGGAGCTGTGAATGTTTCTCACAAAAGGAGTATAATTCGGCGGGTTTGTTTTATGGTTATATAAAATAAATATATATATATTGGGTTTGTGTATATATATATATATATATATATATATATATATATATTTATAAATACATAAAAAAAAGAAAGTAAACAAAGCCGGCGGTCGAAAAACACATACAAGGAGACAGGCCGCGGCCGGACCTGAGTCGCGGCGAATTCGCATGCTGTCTCGCTCTGACGCCCGGTGTCAGCGCTTAGGTACGTGTCTCGCAGCTAGGATGGCTGGACACGTACCGTTAATGTGGAGGACAGAGAGCCGTTGGTGTGTGAGCAGTACGATCACCGTTTATAGTGATCACTGTCATACCAACGGCAGGCGTGAGTCGCTACGGCCAGGCACCGTTGTTGCCAAGTGCCACGATCCAGCGAGGCAGCAGCGCGTATAAAAGGAGCCGTCGACCAACAGCGCGGGAGTAGAAATCAGTGTGATCAACGCGAAGCCAAAACACGGCCGGTACGAGAATTGCTAAACGCGTCAAAGTGAATTACGGAAGGATATCGAGTGCCTCAGTGAAAGTGGAACAAGGACTACAAGGACATTTCAAGGACTTTATGCTCAACACAAGGAGCCAAGAGTAGTCCTAAGTGTTTGTGAACTATTATAAGTACACTAAGTTACAAAGTTGTAAATAGACTAAGTGCGGTTTCGTGACTGACTGAGCTCTACGAAAGACTTGCTCTGTGGATACAACTTGCAAGGCGAATCCTGCCTGACCTTACGTAAGACAAGGTGAAGCGCACGTACACCAGCGAGTAGGAGTGCTAATGGTAGCTTCTTGCGGAGACAAGAAAGCCAATAGCGAGACCTGGCGTAGCTGGCGTAGTACGCAACAAACCTAGTCCCGTAGGCGAGACTAAATTCGATCGTTGACTGGCAGGAGAGCATATTGTAAGGTGTTCCAAAGGCAAGGGTAATAGTACCGCGAGGCTAGTCCAGCACGCAGCCAAACTAGGGTTAATCAAACAAGTGTAGCAAACAGAAAAATACCGCTCCAAATACAAATATATTTTATATAAACTAACAGCCTCGAAGTTCCTAATTATTTTCGCAGCGCCACAAATACAAATTTGTTGGCACGAGCCCCCACCGCCGCGAAAGCTAGCCCAGCTTATATTCGGGACAAACCGAAGGTTCGTTACAATTTAACACTTGAACAAAAACGCTTAAATTGAAATTGATCTTACACACCTTTACTGTTGGGTGTTGCTCCAGGGGGATTGCACGTTTTCCGCCTGTACATTACGCACATTGCGGTTGTTATCATTTCCATCTTGGTTTTCGTTTCTGCGGAAACCTCTACCTCGATTATTGGAGTTGCCGCCACGGCTTCTATTGCCACCGCGATAACCTCCATGGCCATGATTGTTATAGCTATTTCTGCCATTACCTCTGTTGTGGTAATTACCTCGGTAGTTATTTCTTTTGGCATAACTTTGTCCTCTATTGTTGTAGAAAAAGACAGTATTAGTATTGCCGGTCATGTCTGTGCAGCAGTGTGTGTACTTTTCAATAACACTGTTCATAATGTTGAAATTTCCTGCTTTTTGCCCAAGATTTTTTTTTTCGAGGGGTAAAATGTAAAATGATTCGATGAGGTAAAAGGAAAAAAATAGAACCGTTTCTTAAAGGGGCCCAATGAGTTTTTTCGGGGAAAGGGCAACAAAAGGGGTTTTTAGAAAAATTAAAAAAAAAAATCTTTTTTTTTGTAGTGTCGAAATTTTAAGGGGGGGACCCTACGATTTCCCTGCCTAATAAAAAAAAAAAACACGTAGATTTCTGAAAGCAAAAGATCAGGTTATTAAAATCGTAAAGGTGATATGCTTCATTTACTCACCTGAGTTTATACCTATGGAAAAATAAGGAAATCTGTATTAGTTTGGAATCATAGAAAGTGGATTTTGTTAAAAAAAAAAAAAAGGGAGGGTAATACATGTGCCATTAATGGTACATGTATGCAAAAAAAAAACAAACAAAAACCAAGCAAGCGCGGCGAATTTAAAAAAAAAAAAAAAATGAACGGGGAAAAATCCAGACAGAGCGCTGACAAACATGGCGACCATAACGGTAAGGACACCATTGATCACGCACTAACACAAACACACATGAGTACTCACCAGAGGGTATAAAAAGCGCTGGATGCCATGTGTTCAGCCTCTTTGAGATGAGAACAACCGGAACGCAAACATCATGCAACCTTTTGAGAAGGACAGCAGCGTGGGAGAGGCAACACGCGATCCTCGCATCCGCGCGGTATTGGAAGCACGCCGGATGGCTCCAGCGCCCCGACGTATAATACTCGTATAATAATCGGCGAGTGGCACGCCGTCAGCGAGAACCGTCGCCTGACGTGCTCGTGCTGATGGCGTCGCCGATGCGGGACTCGAGTGATGAGGAACGAGTTCGTCAGGAACGGGCAGCGGAGGCTCGACCCCGGTTGATACGGTGGTGTGCGGAACGGATGTACCAGAGGGGAATGGAGGAGGGCTGGTTCAACCGAAGGCGGTCGAAGGATGAGTCCTCCACGGAGCCCGAGGCAGACATGGAGTCCGAGCCGGAGGATTGGGGGCATCCAGCAGCCCCACCGACGCCGCCACCGGAATCCCGTCTGGCGAGGCCACCTTCGCCCACACCGAGGATCAGGGTGGAGGAAGAGGCGGTTATTGAAATTTCCTCGGAATCGGAGGCAGTTTGCGACAGCTGCGACTCCGATAGGTATGTCGCCGCATACGTATCGTTGGCGGACGACGACGCAACCTCGGCCGAGGAGGAGGACGCCGGCGTGTTAAACGCGGGCGGCGACGCGGAGGAGCAAAAGAAGGGAAACGTCTGCGTGTTTGGCGCGGACGGCGACGCGGAGGTGCAGGAAGAGGCAGACGTCGGCGTGTTTGGCGCGGACGGCGACGCGGAGGTGCAGGAAGAGGCAGACGTCGGCGTGGTTGGCGCGGACGGCGACGCGGAGATGGGGGAGAGACCAGAGGCAGAATGGGAGCCCGAGGCCACGCAACCGGAGGATGGAGGTATGATCGCAACGGCGACGAGGCGGTCGCGATACGATGGAGCGGGCTGGTGCCACGAGGTGACGGTGGTCTACCGGTGGCGCGAGCAGGTGACACCACCCGCTCAAGGTTTTGTGCTGCGCGAAGCCACACCACCGCCACCACCGCCCAGGAGGCCGACACTAGCGCCGCGGGACCCATCGTCAGACAACCCGGAAAAGGCACCTTGGGTGTGGCCCCAGCCGGCCAGTGAGACTGCAGCGGCAGCAGAGCAGCGCGTGCCGGGCTCGCCTTCGCGTGGTGAGACACCGCCTCCGCCCCCACGCTGGTCACCCATCCGGGTGAGGCCATCGTTGGGCCGGCAGGCTTCGTGCCCTGGTCCCACGCGGACGGCCCGCCCGTCACTTCAACGCCAACAATCTACGCCGAGCGGACGCCCCACGTGGCGGGAGCTGGAGCCAGAGCAGTGGCCACCCGAGGTTGCTGCGGCGATTTGCGAGGGACCGGCCAGGCGCACGTGCCGCCTCGTATGGGTGCACGGCCGCCGATACAGGGTAAGGGGCTCGTCGGTAGGAACTCGCGTGTTCGTGTGCGATCCGTGAGGGACGGTCGCAAACCATGTAGTACGCACACACACATGAAAAAAAATTAAACACATAGAAAAATTGAAAAAAAAAATGTATGTATTCATTGTAGTGGCACCTGAAAAGAAAAAAAAAGGAAGACGAAACACCGGCATCAAACTGGTAAGTGTTGGAGAAACGATACGTACCTGGAGCCAAGGGGGAAAAATAAAGCCAGCGGGCATCGCGGTGCCAATCCTAGGTAAAAGACAGGATGAATTAGTAACGGCAAAAACTAAGATGTCAACCGTGGTGGGTTTTTCTTGCTTACTTTTTTGCTTATATTTTCCAGCAACAAATTTGGTTCGTCATTTTGCATCAGTGAGGAGCGGTTGTCGAAAACCGGCGTGATCGAATAAATATCGCCGATCACGTACGACGTTAGGCTCCTTGGCGTGGCATGCAATGTCAACAACAAAGCACGCAGCGCAAAGCTGGCTGTTATGAGGGAAACGAAACACAACCCTAAGCTGACGGCTATAAGTTCAGTGAACGGCCGTTGAGTTCAAATCGGCACTGCGGATAGCGCGCATGTTCAAAGTTTGATATTGAAATGGAAGGCTCCACTTCCGTGGAAAGAGGGGAGTGTGAGGAGCTGTGAATGCTTCTCACAAAAGGAGTATAATTCGGCGGGTTTGTTTTATGGTTATATAAAATAAATATGTATTTATTGGGTATGTACATATATATATATATATTTATAAATACATAAAAAAAAGAAAGTAAACAAAGCCGGCGGCCGAAAAACACATACAAGGAGAAAGGCCGCGGCCGGACCTGAGTCGCGGCGAATTCGCATGCTGTCTCGCTCTGACGCCCGGTGTCAGCGCTTAGGTTCGTGTCTCGCAGCTAGGATGGCTGGACACGTACCGTTAATATGAAGGACAGAGAGCCGTTGGTGTGTGAGCAGTACGATCACCGTTTATAGTGATCACTGTCATACCAACGGCAGGCGTGAGTCGCTACGGCCAGGCACCGTTGTTGCCAAGGGCCAAAATGACCATTACGCCACCTTTGCCCTTCCTTTGACATTGGCGCTGATAGGCCCCGATCCAGCGAGGCAGCAGCGCGTATAAAAGGAGCCGTCGACCGACAGCGCGGGGGTAGAAGTCAGAGTGATCAACGCGAAGCTAAACGCGTCAAAGTGAATTACGGAAGGACATCGAGTGCCTCAGTGAAAGTGGAACAAGAACTACAAGGACATTTCAAGGACTTTATACTCAGCACAAGGAGCCAAAAGTAGTGCTTGGTGTTTTGTGAACTATTAAAAGTACACTTAGTTACAAAGTTGTAAATAGACTAAGTGCGGTTTCGTGACTGACTGAGGTCAAGCGCTACGAAAGACTTGCTCTGTGGATACAACTTGCAAGGCAAATCCTGGCCATCCGCGTGTCGAGTTAGTGTGCCTGGCGTAAGACAAGGTGAAGCGCACGTACACCAGCGAGTAGGAGTACTAATGGTAGCCTCTCGCGGAGACAAGAAAGCCAATAGCGAAACCTGGCGTAGCTGGCGTAGTACGCAACAAGCCTAGTCCCGTAGGCGAGACTAAATGCGATCGTTGACTGGTAGGAGAGCATATTGTAAGGTGTTTCAAAGGCAAGGGTAATAGTACCGCGAGGCTAGTCCAGCACGCAGCCAAACTAGGGTTAATCAAACAAGTGTAGCAAACAGAAAAATACCGCTCCAAATACAAATATATTTTATATAAACTAAAACCACGAAGTGTCCTAATTTTCGCAGCGCCACAAATACAAATTTGTTGGCACGAGCCCCCACCGCCGCGAAAGCTAGCCCAGCTTATATTCGGGACAAACCGAAGGTTCGTTACAATTTAACACTTGAACAAAAACGCTTAAATTGAAATTGATCTTACACACCTTTACTCTTGGGTGTTGCTCCAGGGGGATTGCACGTTTTCCGCCTGTACATTACGCACATTGCGGTTGTTATCATTTCCATCTTGGTTTTGGTTTCTGCGGAAACCTCTACCTCGATTATTGGAGTTGCCGCCACGGCTTCTATTGCCACCGCGATAACCTTCATGGCCATGATTGTTATAGCTATTTCTGCCATTACCTCTGTTGTGGTAATTACCTCGGTAGTTATTTCTTTTGGCATAACTTTGTCCTCTATTGTTGTAGAAAAAGACAGTATTAGTATTGCCGGTCATGTCTGTGCAGCAGTGTGTGTACTTTTCAATAACACTGTTCATAATGTTGAAATTTCCTGCTTCCAATATGGGTTTTAATTTTTCGTTTTCAGAGTTTTTGGTCATTGCAGATATTGCTTCTCTTGTAGCGAATTTATCTGCATTGTCAGCGTCAAGACCATCATCTATGTAGGCAGCCTCGAGCGACCTACGAAGAGTTTCGATCTCTGTCGTATATTGGGAAGCGGTTTTACCTCGCTGCTGAGTGTTCAATAGTTTTGCCTTGAGTACATCAAGTGACTCACCCTTAACCGATGTCTTCAGAATATCTGTGATTCAGGAAATAGTTCTTTCGCTCTGCACCTTATATGACAGAGGGCCGACTATTTTTGTTTTACTCACTTTTACGGCCAACAGTTTATCTTCACATTTGGTGAGATCTGTTTCAATTTTCAATGCTGTCGAGAACCTGTTTAAATAGATTTTTTTTACCATCGAACTCTGGTATTGTGGACGAAATTTGTCGCACATATTCCCGCGCATTTGTAGCTGAGCTCGTCATTTTATTTTTTGGATGTGGTAAACTATCTTCCAAATCTTGGTAAAGAATTTCTTCGAAATTAACCTTAGGTTCTTGTTTTGATGTTGACGGTTCATCGTCAAACAGCATTGATGGGTCAAATGTAACTGGTGCTGTTAACACCGAAGGTAAAAAGAGATGCAAGCTATGTTTGTTGTTCAAATGAACAAGTCCTGACCTCAATATTCTAATGTTTTCTTCAGCCTGTAATTTATGTTCACTAAATAGTCTACCATTATTTTGTTGAACGAGCTTTCTTAGTTCGTTGAACTGTTCGACTAATATCTTAGTGTGTTTGACTATTGTTATGGGTTTAATGGGGACGTTCTTGTTCAGACATCTGAATGATCTGTTTATGTATGTCTGACCATTCTATGGGCTACTAACTTTTATCGATGCAATTGCACCATTAATATAGTAACTGGACCCAAGAAGACGTTATCTTCTGTTATTTCTTTTATCATCACATAAGGCAAAGTGGATAGCACTATACCTCTTTCCTTTTTGCTGCAGTGGTATAGTGGGCTAGTTGTTCTACCAAACGAGTCCATATAGGCGTACTCAAAATCAGTTATCGAAATAAATTCGTGGAATTGATTCAGTACACTTATTGCTCGTATAAGAAACTGTGGGTCTCTTTCAAACGTTTCAGCTATTGCCGCATCCATTTTACAATATTTATTCTTTCTGAACTCAATGGTTCTATTTTGACGATTTGATTAGCAAATAATTCGTGAATCGATTTGGACATACGAATGTTTTTCCTTAATCAATTTGTGTATTGCATTATAATAATGCGTTCTATTTGTTTAAATATATGTATCCGAGCTATTCTGTTAGAAGTTATCCACTGTAGGATAAAATTTAACTTTGGATGTGTAGGTCCATTGCCAATCAAAAACATGAGAAACGGAACATATTTTGATAAACATTTTAGCTCAAACATTTATTTTATTTTATTTTTTTTATTATATATTTATATTGTATTTCATGATATATATGAAGTCCCTTTTTTTTACAGAAAATGTATTAGTGCTCGGGAATGTATGCGATCTAGACTTTATCCAGATCGTTACCTCGACTCAAATACTTTTTCTTTAGGCACCTATTGTGCACTTTGTAAAGTAGTGATTTGCCTGGGTACAGATCTCAGTCTGGCCAGGCTCAGCTTACAAGAAAATTTGTAGTTCGCTGGGATTGTAAAACGGGGTTTAGCACAGTCTAGGGAGGAGTGAGAAAGTTAGTCCCGCAGTCGGGTCGGATGTTAACAACGGGGCGGCAAAACCTCCACACAAGTAACAACACTAATAAAATTGGAACGACAGGCGCGTGTGCAACCACAAAATAAATCAACACAAGAGTATATCTTTATAGTCACCGGCGTGTTTGCTTGAACGCAGGTTCACTGACCGTCACTTTATTATCCTTTTGTTTCTTTTGGCCTAACTCGCTCTATCATTATTATAAACTGGCGCCCTTCCTTATCTACTTACAAGCCTTTTAATTCCTCCGGGCACGTGTTAAAATATCCACTCTCTATTCCTTTTTTTTTGTAATTTTTCTTTCTCCGCGCGTCTGCTCTATGGCACCGATCGTTTTTAACTCCCGAGTCGCCCACGCTTCAGCTTCGGCCAGCACTGCCGTTGCCAAACTCCCCACGCTCGCTCTCGAGCGTGGTGGGTTCGAAGCCCACAGCTGGCGCGCTGCACCCTTTGCGACTCTGCGTTATCGGGCGGTCCATTCGAATCTATTATTTAAACTAATCTGCCAACTCCATTTTTAATTCATTTTATAATTGTATAATATTCAATAAAAAGAAAGCAAAACGAAATAAAAAATAAAATCAACTGAAAACTCCTCGCTCCTTGCGTTACGGAAAAATCATAAGAAAAATAACGAAATCAATAAATCTTTTTCTTATACACTACGAATTAAATCTACAAATTAAATCTACAAATTAAATACTACAAATTAAATACTACAAAATTAAACACTACAAAATCAAGGCTGTTGTGGGGGAGGCCAGGGGCCTACTTCACACCCCCCCCCCCTTTCTTCGGGAGGGTGATGGTCACGCATCCATTGGCGTAGGCCGTCACCCCATACCGCTCTCCCTCGACGGTCACTTTAAAGCGGGTGCGTCGTGCCCCCTTACAGCACCGCTCCATCGCCTTGGTGATCTCCTCCACCTACTTTTCCGTCAGTAAGTCCTCGTCGGGGACTTGCCGGACGTACCGCCCACCTCCTCGGAGATACGCCCCGGCTTGGTACTGGCTGGGTATCGGTCGGCCCCTCGGGCTCCAATGCTGCCTCCAGCCCCTCCTCCAGACCCTCCTCCCACAAATCCACCACGTCCTCCGTCCGACCCGTCGCGTCACTCCAAAAGGCTCCCTCGCCGTGTAGTTCTGGGTCCCCGGCCGCTTCGGGAAGCGGGACGGGTACACCCTCCTCAGCCCCCGGGTGCCTGGGCGACGACGGTGGCTCCTCCACATAAGACCGGGAGGCCCGGAAACTGGGCTCATTGACGTAGATGGCGGTGGTCTCTACCGTCATCAAAATCACGCCTCCGTCGACGATTGTTGCTGACTCCTCCCGGTGGACGAACATCGTATGTCGGCATGAGGTCTCTCCTGAGTTTCCGCTGGTGTCTGCGGCATCCTCCACCTTGGCCCCGGGCTGCGTAAAGTCGCTCATCTTGTGTCGTTTTATCTGTGGGTATACAATAATGCAATGATTAGTCTTAATCGTCAAAATGGTTCTGAGACTCTGAAAATTTGGTTAGTGTTATATAAAAAAAAATCGAAGGAGGGACATTAAGCGTATTAGAGCTGTAGGACTGTTTGATCAGGTTGGTCGCCTTCCTCCCGTTCCTCTGTCTCGCAATAGAACTGTCTCAACTGCGCGATGTTGGCGAGTTTGCTTTTCCGCTGACCTTCTTTTACCAATCGTACGACGTTAGGCGACACAAACTTCTTCACCAAGAACGGTCCGTCATACTTAGGACCGAGCTTTGCCGCAAACCCTTCACTGGCCTTCGACAGCTGGTGCGTCCTTAGCAAAACCAATGTGTTGAGTCCTGGCCGCCACTCTCTCCGCCTGAGGTTGTAGTTCCTTCCTTGATCTTTCGAGGCACGTTGCAGGTTGGTTTGGACTATGCTGAACACCTCCTTCAGCCTCCTCGCCCTGTCCTCTGGTGCTTGCTGTGTGCTTCCTGATCCGGGTGTGCTCTCGTCATATAAGGAGGCCGGCAAGCGGGGCTCTCGTCCTTGCATCAGGAACGCGGGTGAAAACCCCGTCGAATCTGCCACGCTGGAATTAACCGCCAACGAAATTTCGGGTAATAGTTCGTCCCACGAACTCTGTTTTCCTGTTATGAACTGGGCGATCATCGTCTTCACGGTCCTATTCGTCCTCTCGGTCGGGTTTTCCTGCGGGCAGTAAGGGGCGGTATGCTGCACCTCCACCCCCAGCGACTTCAAGAATGCCTTGAAACTGCGACTTGTGAACTGGACACCGTTATCACACACGAATTTTCTGGGTATCCCAAATCGACATAAGATACGTTCGCGGAACGCTTTCTGTAGCTGTGCCGCCGTCGCTCGCTTTAAGGGGACTAGCTCTACCCATTTCGAAAATGCGTCATGGAATACTAGGAGCATGGTATTCCCATGTTTCGATCTGGGTAACGGACCCACAAAATCGGCGCAAAGTATAGTCATAGGCTCGGCCACCTGACGCGTCAACATCTGTCCCGCCGGCTTGACTTGCAGCGTCTTGAACCTCTGGCATGATTCGCAGCACTTAACATACCTGGCTGCATCTCGGAACATCCCGGGCCAGTAATACCTTTGGGACAGCCGCATTATCGTCTTCCGTACCCCTTGATGCCCAGCCGTCGGTGCGTCGTGACACTCCAGTAAGACTCTTTTCCTTTGATCCTCACCAACGCACAGTTTCCACGGTATGTAGTCGTCGTCGTCCGCGCGGTGTCCGAGGTGTCTATATAGCTGGCCATTTTCCTCCATGTAATCCGGGTACTTTACCGATTCCTTCGCGATTTTCTCTTTCATTGCCTCTATCCACTTGCCGGGTGATTTCTCCTGTACTGCTTGCTGAAGGTCTTCCAAGGGTTGCCGCGAGAGGGCGTCCGCTACCACGTTGAGCTTCCCCCGCCTGTAACGTACGTCAAACTGGTATTGTTGGAGCTCTAAGGCCCAACGCGCGATCCGTCCCGACGGGCTTTCGATTGAATTCAGCCACTTCAACGCCATATGGTCGGTTATTACCTCAAAACGGTACCCTTCCAGGTAACATCTCAGCTTTCGGATCGACCACACGATTGCTAGGCACTCCTTTTCGGTCGCTGAATAGTTTTCCTCCGCCTTGTTCAGCTTCCGACTCGTATAAGCTATCACACGCTCCTGCTGATCAATCGTCTGGGTCAGCACCGCTCCAAGACCGAAATCGCTTGCATCAGTTTGCAGGGTAAACTTCTCTGAGAAATCCGGGCACGCCAGTACAGGGGCAGTTGTCAGACTATGCTTAAGGGTCTCGAACG
This sequence comes from Scaptomyza hsui, assembly GCA_018152825.1. Taxonomy (NCBI): domain Eukaryota; kingdom Metazoa; phylum Arthropoda; class Insecta; order Diptera; family Drosophilidae; genus Scaptomyza; species Scaptomyza hsui. Next base: position 125,250 of record JAECXO010000007.1, read on the forward strand.
CTATTTGCTGCTCCTCGTCCCACGACCATTTCCTCGACTTCTTTAATAAAGTGGTCATCGGCTGCACCACACACGAGGCCATCCCCAGACAACGTCGCAATTCCTTACAATTTGCCGGGGCCTTCAGATTCCGGATGGCTTCTACTTTGGCGGGGTCCGTCTTTATCCCATCGCCACTCACCACATGTCCCAGGTATACCAGCTCCTTCTGGAAAAACGAGCACTTCTTGCGGTTCAACTTCAGATTTGCAGCTCTGAGCCGCCTAAGCACTTCCTTGAGGTTCGCTACGTGCTCTTCCTTGGTCGCACCGATCACTACTATGTCGTCCAGGTAGGCAAACGCATGGGGCTCCATGTCTGGTCCGATAACCGTGTCCAAAGCTCGTTGAAAAGTAGCACAGGCCGAGTGCAATCCAAAAGGCATCACCCGCCACTGAAATAGACCTCTGCCGGGTACCGTGAACGCGGTACATTCCCGACTATCCGCAACCATAGGAATTTGCCAGTATCCGTGCTTAAGATAGAGCGTCGAGATATAACGTGCGTGCCTTAGTCACTCCAAAATGTGGTTAATCCTGGGTAATCCACCTGCTCGTTAATTACTCTCTGCATCGCTGGGTTTTTGGGGTAGTACCTCTGTTTTATCGGCTTGTCATCCCTCATGATGATCTGGTGTTCCGCTATATGAGACACGCCCTTGAGTCTATCGAAGAGAGCTAGTTCCGCCCTCAGGATTCCGTTGATCTCTGGTTCCAAATCTAATGGCCACTCCTCTTCCTCGGCGGCGACAATTTCCGCATCCCGCCTGGCTTCCTGGATCGCCCCCGCGTCGAGGCCCGGCCGAGGTGCCCCCAGGACTGCCTCCTCTCCGATCCTTCTGCTGTCGGCTTAAGTTCCGCGCGGGTCTGTTCTGGTTCCGTGTCTGGTAGCTCTATCGATTCGAGAGTTAGCCTTGCCTGGCCACACTGGATGGTCGTCCCCACCCGGCACAAGAAGTCTATCCCTAGTATCAGGTTGTCTAGCATCGAGGGCATCACGAGCATATCCATCGTGACCACTGCCCCCGCTAGACCAACCTTTACCCTCAATAGCTTCTTGACCTCTAAGGTCGACCCATCCGCCAAGCGAATTTTCGCACTGGCGTCCAACATCTTACCCCCGTTGGCCACCCTGCTTGAGAATCCCTCACTAACGAAACTCCTCGTAGCCCCCGTGTCTACTGTCGCGGTCGCTACCTGACCACCTACGCTCACGGTAGCGACTATCCGCCCTTCTTCCACTCTAAGGGGATACTCTAACTTTGGGACTGGGTCGCGTCGGCTCCCACCGGATCCCGTCCCAGATGGTGCCGCTGACCGTTTCCCGCCCCCGTCTTCTGACAACACTGGCCGGTACTGACACCCTTCGCCCCGCACTGCCTACAAAATAGTATTCGAGGGTTGGGACATCCCTTGGCAAAGTGCCCCTCTTGCGAGCAGTTATAACATACCCGTCTTCCCTCGAGCACTCTTGGCTGGTCTTGACCGATCATACCGTTCGTGATCACCCCCGTCGGTAGGAAAGAAGGGGTACCCGCGTTATTGCCGCTCACCCCGGGCTGCGGCTGTGCCCTAAACGGGTTAAAATGCTTCGGGGGGTGGGCCTCGCCGACTACCCTATCTGGGTACCTAGGAGCCCCCGCCCGACTGTGGGCTGCACATTCACGACTTTGTTGCCGTACGCTCTCATATTCTGACGCCATCTGTGTCAACTGTGCTAGCGAGGAGAAGTCATGCCTACGAATGTATAAGCGATATTCGGGCGCCAGGTTCTCGTACACCCTATGCAGCTCCTGGTCCCCCCTGTAACCAGCCTGGTACATCATACCCCTTAATTCTAGCAGATAGTCCTTAAACGTTTCGTCCTCGCGCTGTCGTCGCGCCCGGATACTGTCCTCCAACCGGTCAAAGTATTGAGGGGGTAGAAAGAACTCTAAAAACTCCGATTTAAACGTTGCCCATGTCGAGTCCCTAAGCCTACTCACGGTTAGCCACCGTGCTGCTTTGCCGGTTAACGCTTCACTCATCGCCCGGGGCAAACGATCTAGACCTATGTCGTAGGATAAAGCCCGGTCCTCTATAGCCTCCAAGAAGGCTAGCGGATCAGCGCACCCATCGAACCTGATTCCCCACTTTCGGACTAACTCGGGGACAACCATCCCACTCCTGGGGGCACTGTTATTTTCGTTGAAGTGGATAGGGTGATCCGCCCGTCTCACCGGGGTGTCTTCCCCGGATGCAAGGGGCGAATCGATACGTATATCAGGGACACGCGGAGTATATTCGGGGTAGATGGCACCGTGGGATGGCGATAGCAGGTTCCCTGTGCCGCTTGCCCGTACCGCAGGGATTACCGTATCGGATTCCGACTTCTGTTGTGGTTTTTGCACCCCGCCGACGAAAGTATCGGTCGGTGCAGGCGACATTGGGGTCTTTGCGAAACGCAACTCCCACTCGGCCAGTCGGGTCCATATTTCGGTGGTATGACCACCTGACTTTATAAAACTACATACCAGCTTCCGGTACTCGTTTACCGTGGGACACTTTTGTAACTGGAACTCCTGCGCGATGCTCTCCAGATCCTCCTTGCGGCAGTTGCAGACCCATTGAACACCCACGCCGGGGTTACCGTTGTCTCCTGCCTCCACTCCGTCGGATCCACTCGTCGCTGCTTTCTCCATGTTCAAAAATTTTTTTTTTTTTTAAAAAAAAACCCACGCGCGAATGAATAAAAAACCAGTCAAAAATTAAAATTTTTCCTTAAAAAAAAAAATTTGGACCGTAGGTGTCCCACTGTATGACAGAAATCAAAACAATTTTTTTTTTTTTTTTAAATTTCCTCTTTTATTTAGTCCGGTATCGTTAACGCGATTTTCTGTTCACACAAAAAAAATTCTTTTTTTGTTCGAATATTATCAGCTTTGTTCCACTGTACCACGACCGAAAAATATTTCCACTTCACTTGGTACCGTGTGTCATTGTTTTCCACGTTTTTTCCCAAAAAAAAATATTTTTTTTGTTCCTTGTCGCACACTTTGTCCCACTGTGCTCCCTTTGGACACGTACGGTTGGACTTCCCGTTCACTCGAAAGTCCAAAATCAACGCAAAAAAAAATCGGCGACACAAAAAATTTTTTTTTTTTTAAACCACTGTGCACTCCGCGATCGAGGCCCACTGTGCGACGACTTAATGCTGATTCGGTATCAAAACCGCGCGATGGGACACCGACACACAAAAAAAATTCACTTTCCGCGGTTCTTGTCCCACCGTGCCACGACTTTTGCCCACACGTGTATTGGCGGTTCGACGCTCTGGCACCGCAGTTCAACGACCGCTTGTATGTCCGCAGATGTTCGCTAACACCAACGCTTTTGAACGCGACCCGTTAGGTTGATCGGTGAATTCGTTTCAACCGTCAACTTCGTTGCGCCGCGACAGACTCAACCGGTACCGATCCCGTTCGTTCTCGGTGCACACGCTTTCGAACACTTTCGTTGTGCCGCGACAATTGCACAAAAACCACGCACGTTTTTTGCTGACCACCGTTTTACATACGCTTATGAAAAACAGTGTATCAGCGGGTATACACGACACTTTTTTTTAGTCCTACTTTTTTCTCTTATTAACTAAAAAAAATAAATTCCCTGTCACTTGTTAGTAGTGTTGCTGGGGCTTTAATTCCAGCTCACACCGCACCCACGTTTTACTGGTCCCTGCTCGGGCGCCACTTGTAAAGTAGTGATTTGCCTGGGTACAGATCTCAGTCTGGCCAGGCTCAGCTTACAAGAAAATTTGTAGTTCGCTGGGATTGTAAAACGGGGTTTAGCACAGTCTAGGGAGGAGTGAGAAAGTTAGTCCCGCAGTCGGGTCGGATGTTAACAACGGGGCGGCAAAACCTCCACACAAGTAACAACACTAATAAAATTGGCACAACAGGCGCGTGTGCAACCCCAAAACAAAAAATAACCAACACAAGAGTATATCTCTATATTCAAAGGCGTGTTTGCTTGAACGCAAGATCACTGGCGGCCTCTTTATTATCCTTTTCTTTTATTTTAACCTAACTCGTTCTATCGCTATTCTATCCTAACGCCCTTCCTTATTCTACTTACAATCCCTTCAGGTTCTTCCGGCACGTGTTAAAATTTCTCCTTTCCGTCCAAACTTTTTTTTTTTTTTTTCTCGCGCGCGTCTGCTCGGTGGCACCGATCGTTTTTAACTCCTGAGTCGCCCACGCTTCAGCTTCGGCCAGCGCTGCCGTTGCCAAACTCCCCACGCTCGCTCGCGAGCGTGGTGGGTTCGAAGCCCACAGCTGGCGCGCTGCACCCTTTGCGACTCTGCGTTATCGGGCGGTCCATTCGAATCTATTATTTAAACTAATCTGCCAACTCCATTTTTAATTCATTTTATAATTGTATAATATTCAATAAAAAGAAAGCAATACGAAATAAAAAAATAAAATCAACTGAAAACTCCTCGCTCCTTGCGTTACGGAAAAATAACGAAATCAATAACTCTTTTTCTTACACACTACAAATTAAATCTACAAATTAAATCTACAAATTAAATACTACTAAATTAAATACTACAAAATCAAGTAATTAATACACGGGCTACAGGGTATCATTTAGTCGGGATTTCTCGAACTAAGCTCTCTTACTTGTTTTCAGATTCGCTAATTCTCGTGTTGTGGTGACAGTCGGCATAGGTACACCTGCATCATGAATACATTCATAGAATTGATAGAATCTATGCATTTCTGCGTCATACGTGTGAGTCGCGCTGTTGGTCCCAAACCCAAAGAGGCGGCTTAAAACGTAAAAACGCGAGTGTATCGCACTTTATGTTCGGCACTGCATGACAAATTATTTTTAAATCTCACTCCGATCATGCGCATTTGTTGTTGCCCATTTCGGCTCACTCTCTTATGTATGCGCGCACTCTGCATGTCAAACAAAAAGCTTAGTATCGCTACCTTCTTCGCACGCACTGAATTCAGAAGTCAACTATGTATGCATGCATTTATATTTGCACTTGCATTTGTTAATATATGGTACATATATGTGCAAGAATATACTTACATTTGTTTGTACTTACATATGTGCATTTGCAACACCAACCAAAGTTACAAATGTCTGCTCTAAAATTATATCAAAACGATGGCAAATAGTAGATCAAAATTAAAATTTCTTGTGCTTTTATGTATGTGTTTGTGTGTTACGTTTTGTCTGAGTTTGATGATTAGCAAGTAGGTAAAAACACCCCCATAACATATTCTGGTGTGCAAAATTTTACTAGACGCACCAAGTTTTGTTTAAATTGATTAGTTTTAAATCAGAGGGGGGCAGACAGACATACTATCAAAGTTTTTACACGCAAACTATAACAATTTGAGCGAGAAGCACCGAAAACACGAAAATCTGATTTGAGTTCGTACTAACGTGGTTATTTTGTTTGTTTTTATATTGTTTATTTTTATACTTTGATACCGAAGGTCTCATAGTATATTGGTTTTGTCCAATGTCCGTCATGGTGTCCGTCTGTCAGTCTGTCCGTCTGTCCGTCTGTCCGTCCGTCCGTCCGTATGAACGCAACTTTTTTCGACACCCGTAAAGCTAGAGACTTGAAACTTTGCAATTATGTTTGTCTATAGGCGGTACAGATAAAGTGTCAAGATTGGGTTGCCCCGCTTACTAGGAGGCTGGGAAATCGATAAATTCGATAACTGAAAACCGATAAAACCAAATATTTCTCACATTCTTACAGCTAGAGTTACCAAATTTGCACGCAGATAGCTAGTCATGTCCTTGAAATAACTGCATCAAAATTTTGGATGAAACGCCCCCTGATTCCGCCCCCATCCCCCCCCTTCGCCAAGAAATTGGAAACGCCTATAGTTTTCACATATTTTGGGCTAGAGCCACCAAATTTTGTGTCAAGATAGATATTGACGTTCCCCAAACAAATGCATCAAAATTTTGGATGCCACGCCCCCTTATTCCGCCCCCATCCCCCCTTATCCATGAAATTGGAAACGCCTATAGTTTTCACATTTTTTGGGCTAGAGCCACCAAATTTTGTGTCAAGATAGGTACTGACGTTCCCCATCAAAACTTGGATTCCACGCCCCTTATTCCGCCCCCATCCCCCCTTCTCCATGAAATTGGAAACGCCTATAGTTTTCACAAAAATATGCATCAAAATTTTGGATGCCACGCCCCCTGATTCCGCCCCCATCCCCCCTTCTACTTGAAATTGGAAACGCCTATTGCTTTCACATTTTTCGAGCTAGAGTCACCAAATTTGGTAGGAAGATATATGGTGACATCTACAAAAGGTCTGAATCAAAAATTAGGATGCCACGCCCACCTCTGCCGCCCTCTATTTAAAATCGGAAATTTCGATATCTCTTATAGTTTTTAAGCTAGAGCCCGCAAATTGGGTAGAATGATAGAAGGCAGCATCTACCAAAGATCTGCATCAAAATTTTGGATTCCACGCCCACCCAAGCCACCCGCCTTATAAAATTGGAATCGGCTATTTCTTTAACAGTTTTTGAGCTAGAGCCACCAAACTTGGCAGGCAGATAGATAGTGACAGTTAAAAACATTTGATTCAAAAATTTAGATGCCACGCCTACCTCAGCCGCCCACCTTTTAAATTTGGGAGTTAAGTTATCTTCCACAGTTTTTGAGCTAAAGTCACCAAATTTGGTAACATGATAGCTGGCGATGTTTACCACATGGCCCACTCCCTTCGCCCCTGCATTCTCCCTTATTAACCGTTCTTTTAATGGTATCAAAGTATTCCGCAGTCGGTTGCGTCCGACTGCAACGTTTTTACTTGTTTTATTTATTATTTAGAAACTTATTTTTTATACCCCGAACCCATGAAATGGGTAAAAGGGGTATAATGTTTTTGTGCAAAAGTATGTAACAGGCAGAAGGAAGCATCTCTGACCCCATAAAGTATGTATATTCTTGATCAGCATCAACAGTCTGTCCGTCCGTCCGTCTGTCTGTATGAATGAACGCGTCGATCTAAGAGACTATAAGAGCTAGAGACTTCAGATTTCGCACGTAAGCTCATCTAAGTCCTAGGCAGTACAAGTTTGTTTCCGATTTTCGATAACTATTTCCGTTTCCGATATACACATGGAATCGATTACAAAAATTTATCGAATTTGGAAAATGTAAAAATGGGGGTTGAAATAATGGGTAACGATATAACTTTTCTGAAAGTGTCATCGAAATCGGTTATTAAACACTAGAGATATCGAAGATTGAAGTTTAGTCACAGATGCATACAGACAATGACTGTTAGCGTTATGTACAGGGTTCGGGGTATCTCCTTGTCGGGAAATCTCGACTAGAGCCTTCTTACTTGTTTGATATTTAATAAGGCTTTCTAAGTCTATGTTACCTTCGTAAGTCTTAATCCGGAGGAGATCTGCTAAATGATGGTCCGTCATTCGACTTCGTTGTTGTCGAAGTATTAGCTTCATCGACGAAAAGCAAATTCACAGTTGTATGTCGACCCAAACATAGAATATAGTCTGTAAATCTGATCTTTTGCTTTTGGGTACTTATTTTCATCGATTGCCTTTCAAAACTTTTCGCCAGTTAGCAACGGAATTGTGAAATCTTCTCTCATTTGGACTAACTCTGGTTGCAGTTAAGGGTCTTGTTTTTCAATATCGCAGATAAGTGTGTATTCGTGCAGATCTATTATTGTTTTTTTTTTATACCCCGAACCCATGAAATGGGTAATAGGGGTATAATGGTTTTGTGCAAAAGTATGTAACAGGCAGAAGGAAGCATCTCCGACCCTATAAAGTATATATATTCTTTATCAGCATCAACAGCCGAGTCGATATAGCCATTTCCGTCTGTCCGTCTGTCCGTCCGTCTGTATGTATGAACGCGTCGATCTCAGAGACTATAAGAGCTAGAGACTTCAGATTATGCACATACGCTCATCTAAGTCCTAGGCAGTACAAGTTTGTTTCCGATTTTCGATAACTATTTCCGTTTCCGATATACACATGCAATCGATTAAAAAAAATTTGGAAAATGTAAAAATGGGGGTTTAAGTAATGGGTAACGATATAGCTTTTCTAAAAATTTCATCAAAATCGGTTTAGAAACACCAGAGATATCGAAGATTGAAGTTTAGTCACAGATGCATACAGACAATGACTGTACGCGTTATGTACAGGGTTCGGGGTATCTCCTAGTCAGAAAATCTCGACTAGAGCCTTCTTACTTGCTTATATTGTCAAAATCTTTTAATCTTAACTTTTAGTCTGCGTATAAATTTTCTAGGATGTTGCAGTATTCTATTTTATTATCAAATGTTTTAAATTGACTGTAGATTTGAGTTACGTTTTTTAAATTTGAAAAATTGTCATTTTTTATATCGTTTATTAAAATTTGAATTTTTCTGCTAAAATGGTGTACTGTGGTTACTAATTGAGTTATAATCTTGTGTTTTTCCTGAAGCTGTAAATTTAATTCATTGAATAATGCAGTTATGTCACACAAAAATGCAAGATCAAGCAAAAAAGTTTGGTCTTTTAATTCTGAAATAAAATCTCGATTATCAGCACATATATTTTGTTCAAAAAATATTAAAATATCATCACGTAAATCGAACAAACGCTGAAGACTTCATCCACGGCTGAGCTAACGAACCTCAGTATGCAATAGTACATCACCGTATTCGGCTTTAAGATCCGCAAGAAGGGTTTTAAATTTTCTGTGGTTTAAAAAATTATGGCTTTGCAAATAATGCTTGCTGGTGGATTATGCAATGGGAAAAGAGAACCTTAAAATTGTTTTTAATTAAATGTCCTTCTATGCCGTTTTTAGATCCCACAATTACTTTAGCCCCGTCTGTACAAATTCCAGCTAATTTATTTTTATCAGCGAAGCAGAATACTTTGTCCACTAAAACATTGTATAAAACTTCGCCTCTTACATTACCATGCAAAGCAATGACGTTTAAAATTTCCTCAAAGTGTTAAAACCTCTATCTACAGTTTTTACGCATATTATTAATTGACAAACACTATTGAGATCAGTACTTTCATCCAAACTAAAAGAAAAGTATTTGCAATTTAGAAATCAATTTTTGGTTTTAGAATAAATGAATTTACTGATTTCTTCAGTTCTACGTGTGACTGTACGACGATATAAAGGGACTTTTTCTAACATTTTCAAAGCTTCTTGCCCTTTTTCACCAAAACAACTCAATACTTCTAAACATAGTTTAAAAAAAAACTGGCCATCTTCTAATGGGCGACATTGCTTAGCTAAAGCCAATGCAGCAGTAAAAGATGCCTTTGCTAATGACAAATCATTATCATCATCATTTTCATCATCATTTTCATAATTTATTACAATATTCTCATTGACATTATCATTTGCAATAAGTTTTAAAAAATATTCAGCTTGTAATTGCAAAAGCATTAGGTTTCGGTCATGTCCAGTAAAAAATTTAAAATATTTATGGGCATAGAAAAAGTGTTTGCTTAAAAATATTTGTAATTGCGACAAACAATGTAGTCACAAATAAGACATTGTGCCATTCCATTTGAATTTTTTGTAAAGAAAAAATCATTTTCCCATTCGACCATAAACATTTTGAATTCCACTGTAAATTTCAAATAGCGTAGCGTGGTTTTGCTTGCATACGACTGTTTGGATTTGCCGTAGAAACTGGTTGGCTTTGCCATTTTGCCGAGTGGTACCGATCGTTCGTGTTCTATTTATAGCTTTGAATGCTTATAGTGTACGTGTTATTTTGTGCTGCTTGCCGCGGCAGAGGGCCAATGCACGCGTGTATACGAATTTCGACTTATGCCCACGTCTGTTTTAATTCAATGACACCAACAAAAAGTAGGTACGTGGGTCGTAAATCAATTGTCAAAGGCACACAAATCTGAAAAAAACAAGTAAAATCGTTGCATTCGGACGCAACCAACTGCGGAATACTTTGATACCAGTAAAAGAACGGTTGATAAGGGGGAATGCAGGGGCGAAGGGAGTGGGCCATGTGGTAAACATCGCCAGCTATCATGTTACCAAATTTGGTGACTTTAGCTCAAAAACTGTGGAAGATAACTTAACTCCCAAATTTAAAAGGTGGGCGGCTGAGGTAGGCGTGGCATCCAAATTTTTGAATCAAATTTTTTTAACTGTCACCATCTATCTTCCTAATAAGTTTCGTAACTCTTGTTCAAAAGCTGTTAAAGATATAGCCGATTCCGATTTTATAAGGCGGGTAGCTTTGGTGGGCGTGGCATCCAAAATTATGAATCAAATGTTTTTAACTGTCACTATCAAATTTCCTACCAAAATTGGTGGCTCTAGCTGAAAAACTGTTAAAGATATAGCCGATTCCGATTTTATAAGGCGGGTGGCTTAGGTTGGCGTGGCATCCAAAATTTTGATGTATTTTTTTGGGGAAAGTCAATATCTATCTTCACACAAAATTTGGTGGCTCTAGCCCAAAAAATGTGAAAGCTATAGGCGTTTCCAATTTCTTGGAGAAGGGGGATGGGGGCGGAAGGAGTGGGCGTGGCATCCAAACTTTTGATGCAGTTTTTTCAAGGACATGTCTAGCTATCTGCGTGCAAAATTTGGTAACTCTAGCTGTAAGAATGTAAGAAATATTTGGTCCTATCGGTTTTCAGCTATCGAATTTATCGATTTCCCAGCCTCCTAGTAGGCGTGGCAACCCAATAGACAAACATAATTGCAAAGTTTCAAGTCTCTAGCTTTACGGGTGTCGAAAAAAGTTGCGTTCATACGGACGGACACACGGACACCATGACGGACATTGCACAAAACCAATATAATATGAGACCTTCGGTATCAAAGTATAAAAAACAAAAATTATGCACTGTGCGAAGTGATACATGTACATAAAATTATGTAATTTTAATTTTCAAGCGCCGCATTCACTTATTTGTGTATGCACTTATTCATTAAGAACGGATATAGTCATAGTCATCATCTAGCCTTTGCTTCAAGCGGACGTGTTTATTTTATTCGCAATGTTTCGCCGCTGTGTCGAGTGCAAAGCTGAAGTGACGCCGAGTCATCTTCGCTGCTTTGAAGCGGTGCAATGCGCTTCTCTCTGTCGCAGAGTGTTCCATTTAACTTGCATTGAACTGTCTACTGACATTATTAAAATTCTAACAACATCGCCCAATCTTTTGTGGCAGTGTGATTATTGCCTAATGTCAAACGATTCGCATGTAAAAATAGATGAGCTGTGCACTAAGATCAACAATCTCGAAAAACTCCACATTGATTTAAATAATAAAGTCAATAATTCAAATAGTGTTGGCTCTGCAATAGACACCCTGTTAACTACGACCCAACAAGATCTAATTGCAATCAGGGTTATTGAACCTGTTCAACCGGCTATCAGTGAGTGTGATGCGCTCTCTCATCAAGGTGACGATTTTGTCACAGTACGGAGCCGACGAAAGAGACGTGCTAAAAACAACAATAAGCGAGTTGTTGGTATCGCTCCCGCGATCGAAGGGCTGGAGGTGAAGCAGAGCTTGAAATATTTACACATTGGTAAATTCTCAGCTAGAACGCAACCAGAGGCTGTGTTAAAGTTTGTCTCCGAAAAGTTGAAGGTGCAACCGGAAACGCTTAAATGTTTCAAGCTTATCAAGAGGCTTTAAGCTTGGAGTTCCGGAACAGCATTTTCCATCTGTCTATAATAATTCCTTTTGGCCTCTTGGTGTTAGAGTTGCCATATTTGTAAATAAGCCGCGGCCTGACAATGAAAATACACCGGTTAATTTGGATAACCTTGGCCAACCGCGGACATCAACACCAATTCATCAAAACTATAGTTTGGTTTCTTCAAAAAACCCCTAAGTTTCGGCGCTACTGGTTGTTTTGATGTTGCGGCTCTTGCACTCACATCTGCATGTGCTAAGCAACAACAAATACCAGCTGCGCACTTTGGGCGAGAGCATAATCCCGCTCGTGCGCTCTTGACTTCGGACAGCTATCAATTTTCGCTTCTGCTGTTCTCTCGTTCGTCGCCTGGACAACAATAACAACAGTTATTATCACTGCTCGCCTTTTGCGGTGTTTATAATGCTTCGGATGCTGTGGACTTCTTTCATCGGCACCCGCTCATTATGGCTGCGCTATCATCTCCTAAGTTTTTGAGTGAGCTAGCTTGCACTTACACTCAAAATTCTTTGCTCTCATCGATGCCTGCGCTATGTTTGACTGCTGCGCTGGAGTTGGCTGCTTTTGTTGCCGTTAATAGAGCTGCGTCTTATATTAAGCTAGTTTATTTGTTTATTGCTATGCCGGTTACGGATGATCAGTTTTCTTACTCTCTTCCCTCGTTATCATCGCAAGTATTTCGGCGCCATACGCATTATACTTCCCCCTTGCCTGCACCTATTAACGCTGGGTGTAAACAAATTAAAACTAGGTCTTTACGAATATTTTTCCAAAATATTGCTGGCATGCGGACTAAATCGCATGATGTTCGTATGGCGACCTGTGATTCTGATTTTGACGTCATCGTATTGGTTGAGACTTGGCTCAATCCTAATTTCTTTGACGGGGAATATTTTGATAACCAGCTCTTTCATGTCTTCCGTAAAGACAGAGACACTGTAAGTACGCAGTGCTCGAGGGGTGGTGGTGTTATAGTTGCTGTGCGGCAGTATCTGCGCTGTTGCTCAGTAAATCTTAGCAACAATGATCCAGTTTTAGACCAGATTGCGATCGTTATTACGGGTCAATTGGAATCACTGTTTATTTGTGCATCATATGTTCCACCGAATAGCTCACTTGAATTATACGAAGCACATATTGCAAATGTGGCCTCTATTCACTTTGGGTTAAAGGCCTCTCAAAGTCTTTGTGTTTTAGGAGATTTTAATTTAGGAAGGCTGGGTTGGGTTCCGTCATTGGATGACTCTACTATGGTCCCTTGTAATGTTCATTTAGCTCATGAAATTGCTCTGCTAGATGACCTATTCAGTATGGGTTTGGTGCAGATTAATAATGTGTTCAATAAATTGCACAAATTTCTTGACCTTGTTTTTGTTTCTATAGAAACAAAATTTTCTATGAACCTTTGTCCGGCTCCGTTCACTCCTTGTGATATGCACCATGAACCTATTCTGTTAATATTAGAGACATATAATTTTCGAGCTACTCCCCTCTCTTTCAATAATATTAAATACATTTTTACGCAATCTAATATTTTAAGCATTAAAAACTCTATCTTAAGCATTAATTGGGATAGAATCTTATCGCAACTTGATATTGAGGCCGCTAACGACATGTTTTTAAGTTTATTGAACCAGATATTGGCAAATAATTCCATTGCAAAAAAGTACAACCCGTGGTTACCTTGGTATACTGGTGGGTTGAAAAAATTGAAAAACCTTCGCAATAAATATTTTAAAAGATATGCTATTTCCCTGAATACTTTTGATTTGGAGCGCTATAAACTTCATAAGCGTGAATTTAAATTTTTAAATAAATTTCTCTATAATCAATACATCTCTGAAGTGGAATCAGGAGTAAAGCTTAATCCCAAATCGTTTTGGTCATTTATTAGAGCTAAAAAGGGTTGCTCAGCCATCCCGTCCTCTATGACCTTAGGTTCATATACTGCTAGCTCTGATGCCTCAATTGCTGAACTGTTTGCTCAATTCTTTAGTTCTAACTTTGAGGAGCGTTGTGATTGGAATGATTCGAACATTCTTTCAAAAATACCAACATTATTTAAAATGGGTAGCTTGGAAGTCTCGAGTAATGACATATGTGCAGTTTTGTCTGATTTTAATTCATCAGTCATTCCTGATTGTGATGGTATCTCCTCGTTCATCCTTAAAACTTGTGGTAGTGAGCTTTGTGTGCCGCTCAAAATACTATTCTCTAAGTCCATCTTCACTGGCACATTTATTAAGGCATGGAACTCGTCGAAAAGCCTAATAAGCAACTATAGAGCTATCGCAAAGCTGAGCAATGTCTCGAAACTATTTGAGCGTGTTGTTGCAAAGCGTCTAACATTTCTTTTTAAGTCTTATGTTTGTTTTAACCAGCATGGTTTCATGAATGGTAGATCTACTGTGACTAATTTATCGGTTTTCAGCAAGTCTTGTATTAATTCACTTGAAAATCGATTTCAGGTTGACACAATTTATACTGACTTTGCTAAGGCCTTTGACAAGGTATTTCATAATGCCATTTTGGCAAAATTATCACAATTAGGGTTCCATTCATCCCTTCTGGATTGGTTTCGATCATACCTTGATTCGCGTTCTTATCGTGTGGTAGTAAATGGAAAATTTTCAAGGCCCTACATTGCATCTTCTGGTCTTCAACAAGGTAGTGTCCTTGGACATATCTCGTTTATATTTTTTATAAATGACATTTCCTCCTGCTTTAAGTACGCTTTTCATCTTTTATATGCTGATGATCTTTAGCTGTTTAAACTTATTAAATCGTCAGCTGACTGTGTTGACCTCCAAGATGATTTACACAGAGTTTGCACATGGTGCCAGCATAACTGTCTTCCTCTCAATTTTTCAAAATGCTTTTACGTACGATGTTCTAGAGCTCAAAGCCCGATAACATTTTCCAATTTATTAGGTGGCTCGCTTTTATCTAGCAGATGTGAATCGCTTGACTTCGGAGTCCTTTTTGATTCCAAATTCAGTTTTGTAAAACATATTGATTATATTTTGCCGAAAGCATATGCTATGTTGGCTTTCGTTAGACACAATTCTGCCCAATTTACTGATCCATTTAAAAGGATATGTTTATATTCAGCATTTGTGCGCTCTAAGCTTGAATATTGTTCGTTAATCTGGAGTCCATACGCTGCAAGTCATATTAACCGACTCGAACGTGTGCAGAAAAAAATTTTAAAATTAGCGTTGCTTCCCTTGGGGTTTTGCGAACCGCTGCCTACCTATATTGATAGATGTCGCCTTGTGCGGCTATCAACCTTAGAAGATAGACGCACTATAGCGGCGTTATCGTTTTTAAATTATGTCATTGCGGGAAGGATTGACTGTCCTGATTTACTTTCCTCTGTAACTTTTTCACGCCATCTAGGTCTCTGAGAGTTGTTAACACATTTTTTTTTACCGAACTAATTATGGTCTCAATGA
This sequence comes from Scaptomyza hsui, assembly GCA_018152825.1. Lineage (NCBI taxonomy): Eukaryota > Metazoa > Arthropoda > Insecta > Diptera > Drosophilidae > Scaptomyza > Scaptomyza hsui. Next base: position 140,470 of record JAECXO010000007.1, read on the forward strand.
GCCTATTTCTAGAGCTTTACAAATTTATAATTCTCTACCTGTCGAGTTGCGTTTTGATTTTAAACCAAATTCTAGGTTAATTAAGCAAGTATTAAAGCAGTATTTTTTAAGATGATTTTTTTGTACTTCCTATTGTGTTTTGTTAGTGTTAACATAGACAATGTTATTCAACTAGACTGGACAAATCTCTCTTATACGAAGATTTAGGAAGCTAGCAAACGCCGTTAGGCAGCTTGGGCTTGCGCTGTGTGTTTACCAAAAGCTGCCTAACGGCGTTTGCTAGCTTCCTATTCTACCAAAGAGCAACAAAACACTCCTTTGAGTGATCAAAAATAAAAATCATTCAATAGTGCTCACTTATTACCCGCAGGGAATAATGTCGACAATCAGGAAAAACTCTTTTATATATATATATATATAGATGAGTCGGAGTGAGCTCGCTCCAGTACAAAAGTTTGAAAAAAAAATGCATAGGTGATTGGGAGGTACCCAAAGGAGTGGTCGGCTCGGGTCCAGATTTTGTATGCATAATTTTCTTACATGCTTTATGATTTGACAAAATTTCGTTCAGATTGATAAGTTTAAAGACATAGCTCCAGTACAAAAGTTCGGAAAGAAAGGACATGGTTGTATGGGAGGTACCTAAAGGAGTGCTCAAAAATAAAAATCATTCAATTGTGCTCACTTACTACCCGCATGGAATATTTGGTAAGCATTTCCGCCTTTTATCCGTCTTCGTTTGGGCTTTGGATATGTCAACAATCAGCAGTCAGCGTCAAACCCGAAGGAGTGGTCGGATCGGGTCCAGATTTGGTATGCATAATTTTTTTCACACGCTCTTATGTTAAAAAGTTAAAAAGAAAGGACATGGGTGTTTGAAAGGTAACTAAAGGAGTATTCGGATAGGGTCCAGATTTGGTATGCATAACTTTTCTAGACGCCCTTATGTCTTGACCAGGTTTCGCATCTATCCCTCTTCGTTTAGGCTGTGGATATGTCAACAATCAGCCGTCAATCGTCAAACCCGAAGGAGTGGTCATATCGGGTCCAGATTTGGTTTGCATAATTTTTTCACTCGCTGTTATGTATTGACCAAGTTTTGATCTGACTGATTGGCTTTAAGGCATAGCTCCAGTAAAAAAGTTCAAAAAAAAATTACGTAGGTATATGGGAGGCACCCGAAGGAGTGGTCGGATCGTGTCCACATTTGGTATGCATTAATTTTTCCCTGCCTTTATGATTTGACAAAGTTTCGTTCAGATTGATAAGTTCTAAGGCATAGCTCCAGAACAAAAGTTCGAAAAAAAAGGGAAACAGGTGTATGGGAGGTACCCGGAGGAGTGTTTGGATAGGTTTTAGATTTTGTATTCATAATTTTTGTAAACGCCCTTATGTCTTGACCAGGTTTCGTTAAGATTGATTAGTTTTAAGGCATAGCTCCAGTAAAATAGTTCGAGAAAAAACTGACATTGGTGTATGGGAGGTACCTAAGGGAGTGATAAAAAATAAAACTCATTGAAGAGTGCTCACTAACTACCCGCAGGGAATATTTGGTATATATTTCAGCCTTCTGTCCCTCTTCGTTTAGGCTGTGGATATGTCAACAATCAGCCGGCAGCCGTCATACCCGAAGGAGTGGTCGGATCGGGTCCAGATTTGGTATGCATAATTTACACACGCTCTTATGTATTGACCAAGTTTCGCTCAGATTGATTTTTTGAAGGCATAGATCCAGTACAAAAGTTCAAAAGAAAGGACATAGGTGTTTGGGAGGTAGCCAAAGGAGTAGTCGGATAGGGTCCAGATTTGGTATGCATAATTTTTTAAGGCGCCCTTATGTCTTGACCAGGTTTCGTTTAGATTGATTAGCTTTAAGGCATAGCTCCAGTAAAGAAGTTCGATAAACGGACATAGGTGTATGGGAGGTACCTAAAGGAGTGATCAATAATAAAAATCATTCAATAGTGCTCACTTATTACCCGCATGGAATATTTGGTAAACATTTCTGCCTTCTATCCCTCTTTGTTTAGGCTGTGGATATGTCAACAATCAGCCGTCAGCCGTCATAACCGAAGGAGTGGTCTTATCGGGTCCAGATTAGGTATGAATAATTTTTTCACACGCTCTTATGTATTGACCAAGTTTTTCTCAGATTGATAAGTTCTAAGGCATAGCTCCAGTAAAAAAGTTCGGAAAAAAAAGGACAAAGGTGTATGGGAGGTTCCCGAAGGAGTGGTCGGATAGGTTTTAGATTTGGTTTGCATAATTTATGTAAACGCCCTTATGTTTTGACCAGGTTTCGTTTAGATTGATTAGTTTTAAGGCATATCTATGGTACAAAAGTTCGAAAAAAAAAGGACATAGGTGTATGGGAGGTTCCCGAATTAGTGGTCGGATAGGTTTTAGATTTGGTTTGCATAAGTTTTTTAAACGCCCTTATTTATTGACCTGGTTTCGTTCAGATTGATTAGTTTTAAGGCATAGCTCTAGTACAAAAGATCGAAAAAAAAGGACATAGGTGTATGGGAGGTACCTAAAGGTTAGGTTAGGTTAGACCGGCTGACCCTCCCCGGGGGAAGTGTCACACATAGACCACTGAGGGTCCTTAGTGATGCCGGCGTCCGGATAAGTTGGGACTATCTATGTGTGTGGTCCTGTGGCGTTTGTGTGCTTCGGGCAAATGCTTGAAGCTTGTTCGGTTCCATCTTGCTGGCCTCCTCTAGGGATGCCAGGAAGGGAGCCTGGAGGTGTTGTAAGCGTTTTGCTGCCAGTGCAGGGCAGTTGCAAAGTAGGTGCTCTAGTGTTTGTTTGACACCTGGTTCCTTGCACTTCCTGCATTCATCGTTGTCTGTCATGCCTAGCCTTTTCGCATGAGCTGCGACAAGGCAGTGGCCCGTCAGGAGTCCTGTAAGCATGGGGCAATCATGCCTTTGTAGTTTCAGCATGTATTGCGATAGCTTGGCGCTGTGCGTTTTACACATTATTTTGGATATCCTGCAATTAGGGGTGTTTGTCCACCTTTGTGCTGCAGAATACCGTGCCTGTGTTTCCATGTACGAGTGTAGCGTTCGCAAGGAGATCGGAGTTTCCGCCATGTGGCTGTTGAGTCCCGTCGCTCCTTGTTTAGCCAGAGAGTCAGCTTTTTCATTTCCTTCGAAACCCTGATGGCTGGGAATCCAATAGATGCGCACGTTTTTGAGCGTGCTAAGCGCATCTAGTGCCTCCCTGCTCGCCAGGACATCTCGGGATCTTATGTAGTGCGACTGTAAGGCTTTTATTGCAGCCTGGCTGTCCACGAATATGATTACTTCGTTGAGTGTTGTATTCGTTTGTAGGACCGTTTCCGCCGCTTTCCTTATTGCGAATATCTCCGCCTGGAATATACTGCAGTGGTCTGGTAGTTTGAAGGATAGGCTCATGGGCGGTTCGGCGCAGTACACTGCTGCGCCGACCCCCTCATTCATTTTTGAATCGTCTGTGTATATGTTGATTGCTGTCTGCTCTGCTCCTGAGCGCCAATCATCTTTTCCTAAGAGCGTGGGCGTGAAGTTGAAATTGTTTTTTGGGATCATGTAGTCTGTTTCGACCCGAGTCCCTATTCCAATTTTACTATGCCCGTAGTTATGTTTTGTCATGTTGCCTATCGTGCAAAGACGTTGAGCAGTCTTTTTTGCCACTAGGCGTGCCTGTATGTCCACTGGGTTTACATTTAATACAGCTTGTAGTGCTTTCGTGGGTGTGGTCCTCAGCGCCCCTGTGATGCACATGAGTGCATGTCGCTGGGTTTTTTCCAATCGTTTTAGGTAAGTGGATTTCTCCGTGGCCTTCCACCATACCAGTATTCCGTAGAGTAGTATGGGGCGCACAATTGAGATCAGAATCCAATGTGTTAGTCTTGGCGAGAGTCCCCAAGTGCTGCCCAACATTTTTTGCGATGTGTAGAGCGCATTGGTGGCTTTCTTCACCCTTTCTGCTACATTGAGCTTCCAGCTCAGCTTGCTGTCCAATACTATTCCCAGATATTTAATACTCTCCTTTGGTATCAGCGGTTTATCGTTTATTTTGGGGGGCGTCCAGTGAGGTACCTTGTATCTCTTTGTAAAGAGAATGAGGTCCGTCTTGTCTGCGTCGATACTTAGACCGGCTTCCATTGCCCATGCTAGTATCTCTTTTAGTGTGTTGTCCATGACATGGCTTATTGTCGTTGGACATTTGCCCATGATAATTATGCTTATGTCGTCCGCATATGCAGTTATCTTTGGTGCTTTCAGTTTGAATTTCTTTAGTAGGTCGTTTACCACCCAGTTCCACAGTAGGGGAGAGAGCACTCCTCCTTGGGGGGTGCCGCATTTTGCTTCCCTGATAGTAGTTATGGTTCCCCACTCCGCTAGTATTTTCCTTCTGCTCAGAACCCAGGATTGTACTGCTTCCGTTGGGTTCACAGCTCTTAGGCTGTGCATAATTGCCTCCGTCGACACATTGTTAAATGCGCCTGAGATGTCCAGAAATGCGCCTAGGGCGTATTCTTTGTGGTGAAGTGCCTTCTCTATGGTTGCAACAAGGGAGTGTAGCGCAGTTTCCACCGATTTACCCTTTGTGTACGCGTGTTGATTGCGTTCTAGAGACATCTCTGTGTTCTCTCTGATGTGGAGGTCTATCAGTTTCTCTAGCGTTTTTAACAGGAATGAGGTCAGGCTAATGGGTCTGTAGTCTTTAGGCAGCACGTGGCTGCATTTCCCCGCTTTCGGCAGAAAAATTACCCGCGCTGTCCTCCAGGCCACCGGCACATAGCCATGACTGAGACATCCCCTAAATATTTCTTTCAGCCATGGGGAGATCGTATGTTTGACCCTCTGCAGCATGGCTGGGAATATTCCGTCTGGACCTGGCGATTTGTAGCTCTCAAAGGAGTCTATAGCCCACAGTATCCTTCGTGTTGTTATGATATCTTCGGGAATTTCCACTCTGGTGGTTGGAGATATCATTTGTGCGTTTGTGTGAGCTTCTGTGCAGTTTGGGAAATGGGCCTCTAGGAGCACATTTGCCGCATCTACACTGCTTTCTGTCCATCTGCCGTCTTCAGTTTTTAGTTGGCTTTGAACTGTCTGTTGGCGAGCTAGCAGCTTTCTTAGCCTTGCGGTGTCAGCTGTCTTTTCTATGCCTGAACAGAAGTTTTGCCATGCGAGTCTTTTGGCTACTCTTACTTTTTTCTTGAAGTCTCGGAGCCGTACTTTGTATTCGTTCCATACTAGCTCTTCTTCTGCTTGTTTCGCTAGTTTAAAGAGATCTAGTACATCTTCCCTTTGTCCCTTGAGTTCTGGAGTCCACCACGGGGGGCTTGTGTCTCTTCTTCACTTGGGATGGTTTACACGTCTTATGATAGGCCGTCACTAGACTTTTATTGAGTGTCTCTAGGGACTTCTCTAATTTATCAGGTGAGGCTATCTTAGGTGGTCGGGAAAGGTTTCTTTCAACCTCTTTCTCTAACTGCTCCCAGTCTGTGTTTCGCGGGTTCCTGTACACTTTCTTTTGCACTGTTCTTTCAAAGTTAACTCGGAATTAAATGTACCTGTGGTCTGAGAAGGAGTGTCTGCTAAGGACTCTCCAATCTTTTACCACGGTATTTGTTACCGACGCGAGGGTTAAATCTAAGACGTTAGAGGAGGTAGGGCCAACATATGTTGGTTCTTCCCCCTCGTTCGCAATCTTAAGATAAGTTTGTATGATAAAATCAAGCAGTGACTCACCTCTATCGTTGATGTCCCTGCTTCCCCGTACCGTATGGTGTGCGTTGGCATCCGCTCCGATGGTGAGGGACTGCTTTTTTGGCTCGGTCTCCATCACCAGTCGAGCAAGCTCTTGAGGGGGTGCGTCGGTGTCGTGCGCCATGTAGCATGATGCCATCAGAATTGGCTCATCCTTGCTACCTTCTAGCGCTATTACCGTGAGATCGTCAGTGCTGTAATTAGACAGTAAGTAAGCATAGATACCCTTTCGTACCAGGATCGCGGTCCTTGCTCTACTCACTGTTGTTGTGTAGAATACGTTGTAGTTCGGGTGTCTTAGTCCAGAAACCTTGTTTCCCGACGCTATCCAAGGTTACTGGATGAGTGCGACGTCGGCGGGCCCTGTCTCCAGGGTTATCAGGAGCTCCGCCGAGGCCAACTTACTTTTGTGTAGGTTGACCTGGATGACCCTCAGCTCCATTGGTGGCTTTGGTGTCCTCCACGGATGCGACCTCCACTATAGTGATGTCTGCATCCTCGTCGTCTACGATCTCCAGGCTCTTGGTGGTGTGGGTGACCTCCGCTAGGTCCCTCTCCACTTCACCTATCGCCAGCGTGTTCTCGTTAGTGTCGTCCTGGTGGCGTTTTTTGAGACGCAGGTACACGCTCCCTACGCCCCACGCCATCTTCCCGTGTCGTGCGTATAGCAGATCGTCGGCCTCCTTATTGATCTGAATGACCATTTGCTGGCCCTTGCTATCGGGTTTCGCAACATGGACCACTTTCCAATCAATCGTTGGCACGTCCGGGTTCTGCCACTTCAGTAGCTGCAGCGCCTGGTCCGCTGGGACGACCCTTGGGAAGAGTACTTTTGCCTTTGGCACGGACGGAATGCTAGTTCTGTCCACTACCTCCAGCTTGGCACCCTCCCACGGAGCGTCCATGGCAGCCACGACGCCGGTGACCCACTTCAGAGTGTGGTCATCCTTGCAGCTAAGGATTTTGACCCCTGAGAGCCAGCCCGCTCCATCAAAAGAGATGGGAAGCGAGTCCGGTTCGCCCATCCGACAAAGAAGCGCATCGAACAGCAGCGCCTCCACCTTCTTCCACTGTTCGGGCTTCATTTTGCCGTTTGGGTTGCTCCGGTCGATGAGCGCGACGACTAGATGTCGCCTCGCTACATCGCTGGCCGTCGGCTTTGCTCGCGACACTGGCTTTTCGCAGGGCCGCTTGCTAGCTGGCACCTCTGCTTTTTCGGCTTCAGCGGAGCGCTGGCGTTTGACCGCCAGTTGCTCCTCCACCTTGTTGGCAAAACCGGCGCTCTCAGGCGTCATGTTCCCCTTTTTCTCGAAGTGAGACCTGCCCTCTTCGATCCTTTCGTCGGCCCACTTCTTGCTGCGGATCTCATCTTGTGTGAGTTCTCGCTTGCAGTCCGCGAGTCGCGCCCGGATCTTTAGGGCGATCTTATAATGGGCTTTGGCCCTCATACCCTCCTTTGACCTTTTGAGCCCGACCCTACAAGGGGTACTGGTACTCTTCGGGCCCGAAGGGCATGGCTCCTCCACCTCTGACGTAGGAGACCCTCCATGTGATTCGCAATCCGAGTCTCCACGGACTGCGGTATCGCGCCACATTTTGGGTTTTTTGATGTTGGGATTGGCAGTAGCTTTGCAACCGTCCTGGCCTGCTCCAACCAGTGCGGAGGGGTTGCTGGCGACACGCAGAGAGGATTTCTCCCCCCCGTGCCCGCCGGTGGTAGCATCCTTTCCCACCGACGTTTGGGTTGACATCCCAACCCGTGTTTTTCCGTCCGTCTTATCCATCGTGATTTTTATGTCTGGGGAGTCTACCCATAGCATTTCAGCCTTGCTGCCAAGGACCTCGAACCATAGTTTGCTTTTTGCTCTCGCAGTGCCGAGGCCTTTGAGTGGCAAAAAGCTCACCTTAGCTAAGCATCATACTACTGCTTCACAGGCGAGTAGATATGCGGTACATTCGTTTGTTTTAGGGCAGGGCGACATCCGTTGCATTGGTTCGCCCCTCGCCCTCGCAGTGCCGAAGCCTTTGAGTGGTTTGGGGTTCCCCTCCGCCAGTCATCCTTTCCTTACCTAGGTTCGCTCCACACCCTCGTAGTGCCGAGGCCTTTGAGTGCTGTAAAGCTCCCCCCAGCCAGGCAGTGATAACTGTTGCCTCAGCTCACCGCACCCTCGCATCGCCGAAGCCTTTGAGTGGTTTGCGGATTGCCTCGGCCGGACGTCGCTCTGCCCTTCAGCAAGGCAAATGGCACCACTAGCCCCTCGTTTGTTTCGAGGTAGCATGATGCCCATTGCCCAGCCGGCACCCTCGTGGAGGGTTCAGTTGAGGGTTTTCGCCAGCCTACCTAAAGGAGTGATTCAATATAAAAATCATTCACTAGTGCTCACTTACTTCCCGCATGGAATATTTGATACGCATTTCAGCCTTCTTTCCCTCTTCGTTTAGGTTGTGGATATGTCAACAATAAGTCGTCAGCCGTCATACCCGAAGGAGTGGTCGGATCGGGTCCACATTTGGTATGCATATTTTTTTCACTCGCCCTTGTGTATTGACCAAGTTTGGCTCAGATTAATTGGTTTTAAGGCATAGCTATTGTTCAAAAGTTGGAAAAAAAAAAACATAGGTGTATGGGAGGTACCTAAATGAGTGACCAAAAACAAAAATCATTCAATTGTGCTCACTTACTAACCCCATGGAATATTTGGTAAACATTTCAGCCTTCTGTCCCACTTCGTTTAGGCTGTGGATATGTCAACAATCAGCCGTCAGCCGTCATACCCAAAGAAGTGGTCGGATCGGGTCCAGATTTGGTATGCATATTTTTTTCACTCGCCCTTGTGTATTGACCAAGTTTGGCTCAGATTAATTGGTTTTAAGGCATAGCTATTGTTCAAAAGTTGGAAAAAAAAAAAAAGAACATAGGTGTATGGGAGGTACCTTAATGAGTGACCAAAAACAAAAATCATTCAATTGTGCTCACTTACTATCCGCATGGAATATTTGGTAAACATTTTAGCCTTTTATCTATCTTCGTTTAGGCTGTGGATACGTCAACAATTAGCCGTCAGCCGTCATACCCGAAGGAGTTGTCGGATCGGGTCCAGATTTGGTATGCATAATTTTTTTCTCTCGCTCTTGTGTATTGACCAAGTTTTGCTCAGAGTGAATGGTTTTAAGCAGAGCTGCAAACCGGTCCGAAACCGAAGCCGAACCCTGAACCGAACCAATACAGCGTATCGGAACCGTGAACCGAACCGGTTCCATTTTTATACCCCGAACCCATGAAATGGGTAAAAGGGGTATAATGTTTTTGTGCAAAAGTATGTAACAGGCAGAAGGAAGCATCTCCGACCCTATAAAGTATATATATTCTTGATCAGCATCAACAGCCGAGTCGATATAGCCATGTCCGTCTGTCCGTCTGTCTGTATGTATGAACGTGTAGATCTCAGAGACTATAAGAGCTAGAGACTTCAGATTTTGCACATAAGCTCATCTAAGTCCTAGGCAGTACAAGTTTGTTTCCGATTTTCGATAACTATTTCCGTTTCCGATATACACATGGAATCGATTACAAAAATTTCTCGAATTTGGAAAATGTAAAAATGGGGGTTGAAGTAATGGGTAACGATAGAGCTTTTCTGAAAATTTCATCGAAATCGGTTGAGACACACCAGAGACATCGAAGATTGAAGTTTAGTCAAAGATGCATACAAACAATGACTGTAAGCGTTATGTACAGGGTTCGGGGTATCTCCTAGTCGGGAAATCTCGACAAGAGCCTTCTTACTTGTTATTTAAGGGTTCGGTCCAAAAAATATATATATGCTTAATATTTGAATGTAACTTTGTCAAAATTCGAATTTCCATGTGTTACTCAGTAAAGAGGAGACAAAATAACACCTACAGATATTCATACATACTTACATACATATGTTTATACTAGATATCTGTTAATTTTTTTTTTGGTTTTCTTATGCTCATTAATCCCTAACGGGTGTTTGCAGTAAATTGTTTAGAAACAGATCTTCCGATTTTTTTTACAGCTGAATGTATAAAAATGTAAAGTTAAATATGAGTGAATATAAAGCAGTGATGTCGCTACCCATAACTCCCATACCTACTTTGTATATGTAATGGCTCTCCGGCATAGGCGAGCAGTTTGCGTATACATAAACTGCTCGTTTCATAAGCGATGCAAACAAATAAAATATTTTTTTTTTGTTCGTCTCTTCAGTGCCCATGCTCAGCAGCAAAGTAACGGATCTTTCTTATATTTGTTGTTAGGCAACGAAATTTCAAGAATTTTTTTTGTTTTTTTGCAGACTGCACTTAAACATAAGCGTGTGTAACAATCAGTTTCGCACAACCCTATATGAGTGCTGGTCATTATTATTACTTTTTCTTGTCGTTCAAATGTATATAAAAATCTGTGCAGTGATACCTGCCTTACTTGTATAAGTGTATTTTCCTTATTATTATTGTGATAGCTCTTCCATAAGCATTTTGTTTGACAAGTATGTATTACGTTGTTATCTTATATTTGTGTGTTGTTGTTGCTTACTCGGTGTCTGCGCATAAGTTGGCATTAATGCGCCACTTGCTAAAATTTCTCAGAAAAAATTTGTTGTACGCTTTTTTGAGCAATCCCTTGTTGTTATTTATTGGCATTAGAGAAATTAACGTTGTTGGTCAATGACTTCCAATGATTTTCATTTTCTTCCTCGACGAACCCGGGTTTGGAACAGAACCCTGGGTTCCAAAATATTCAGAACCCGGTTTTGGAACCTCTGCGAATTTTCAACCTAGGGTTCGGAAACCGAACCGAACCCTAGCCGTTTTATAGGGGGTTTGCAGCTCTGGTTTTAAGGCAAAGCTACGGTACAAAAGATTTAAAAAAAAAGGTTATAGGTGTATGGGATTCAATAGTGCTCACTTATTACCCGCCGGGAATATTTGGTAAACATTTCTGCCTTCTATCCCTCTTTGTTTAGGCTGTGGATATGTCAACAATAAGCCGTCAGCCGTCATAACCGAAGGAGTGGTCTTATCGGGTCCAGATTTGGTATTCATAATTTTTTCACACGCTCTTATGTATTGACCAAGTTTTGCTCAGACTGATTGGTTTTAAGGCATAGCTACAGTATAAAAGTTCGGAAAAAAAGGACAAAGGTGTACGGGAGGCTCCCGAAGGAGTGGTCGGATAGGTTTTAGATTTGGTTTGCATAATTTATGTAAACGCCCTTATGTTTTGACCAGGTTTCGTTTAGATTGATTAGTTTTTAGGCATAGCTATGGTAAAAAAGTTCGAAAAAAAAGGACATAGGTGTATAGGAGGTTCCCGAATTAGTGGTCGGATAGGTTTTAGATTTGGTTTGCATAAGTTTTTTAAACGCCCTTATTTATTGACCTAGTTTCGTTCAGATTGATTAGTTTTAAGGCATAGCTCTAGTACAAAAGTTCGAAAAAAAAAGGACATAGGTGTATGGGAGGTACCTAAAGGAGTGATTCATTATAAAAATCATTCACTAGTGCTCACTTACTTCCCGCATGGAATATTTGATACGCATTTCAGCCTTCTTTCCCTCTTCGTTTATGTCAACAATCAGTCGTCAGCCGTCATACCCGAAGGAGTGGTCGGATCGGGTCCAGATTTGGTATGCATATTTTTTTCACTCGCCCTTGTGTATTGACCAAGTTTTGCGCAGATTGATTGGTTTTAAGGCATATTATTATTGGACGTAGATGTATTAAAAAAAAAGACAGTACATTCAAGTGGCCCAACGATACCAAGCACCGGCTTGTTAACGCGCGAACCCAAGCAAAAAGCAACCAACCTCCCGCCCAATCGACCGAGGGGCACACCGCATAGCGCTCGGTTGGGTAGATCGCGGAAACGTAGACAAATGACATAAGACTAACTTTTTAAGAGAACTACTAGAAGTGGCACCGTTTATTAAGTGGGAAAACTCGTTATAGTTTGAACATAAAATCCAAAAAGGGATATGAATAGCATAGTTAGAGTGACAAGCTTGAAGAGCAATGGGTAGAAAATGTGGAAGGAAGGTAGGTTAATGTTAGTATCCCAGTTAAATCTCCTAAGGCAAAAAGCAAAAATTGTTTTTGTACTGATTCTATTCTATCCTGGTGTATCCTGAATTTGGGATACCAGATACAAGATACATATCAAAGAACAGGACGTACCAGAGACGTGTTAAGTGTTTTGGCTATGTAGGGATCGTCAAATTCTTTCGACCAGCGCTTAATGAACCCCAAGGTACTAGAGGCTCGATTTGCTACTGAAGAGATATGCTTGTGAAATTTAAGTTTCGGATTAAGTTTCCAGTACAAAAGTTCGAAAGAAAGGACATAGGTGTATGGGAGGTAACCAAAGGAGTAGTCGGATAGGGTACAGATTTGGTATGCATAATTTTTCGAGACGCCCTTATGTCTTGACCAAGTTTCCTTTAGATTGATTAGTTTTAAGGCATAGCTCCAGTACAAAAGTTCGAAAAATCAGGACGTAGGTGTGTGGGAGGTACCTAAAGGAGTGATTCAATATAAAAATCATTCATTTGTGCTCACTTACTACCTGCATGGAATATTTGATACACATTTCAGCCTTCTATCCCTCTTCGTTTAGGTTGTGGATATGTCAACAATCAGCCGCCAGCCGTCATAACCGAAGGAGTGGTCGGATCGGGTCCAGATTTTGTATGCATAATTTTTCACACGCTCTTATGTATTGACCAAGTTTTGCTCAAACTGATTGGTTTTAAGGCATAGCTACAGTATAAAAGTTCGGACAAAAAGGACAAAGGTGTATGGGAGGTTCCCGAAGAAGTGGTCGGATAGGTTTTAGATTTGGTTTGCATAATTTATGTAAACGCCCTTATGTTTTGACCAGGTTTCGTTTAGATTGATTAGTTTTAAGGCATAGCTATGGTACAAAAGCTCGAAAAAAAAAATACATAGGTGTATAGGAGGTTCCCGAATTAGTGGTCGGATAGGTTTTAGATTTGGTTTGCATAAGTTTTTTAAACGCCCTTATTTATTGACCTGGTTTCGTTTAGATTGATTAGTTTTAAGGCATAGCTCTAGTACAAAAGTTCGAAAAAAAAAGGACATAGGTGTATGGGAGGTACCTAAAGGAGTGATTCAATATAAAAATCATTCACTAGTGCTCACTTACTACCCGCATGGAATATTTGATACACATTTCAGCCTTCTATCCCTCTTCGTTTAGGTTGTGGGTATGTCAACAAACAGCCGTCAGCCGTCATACCCGAAGGGTCGTCGGATCGGGTCCAGATTTGGTATGCATAATTTTTTCACACGCTCTTGTGTTTTGACAAAGTTTTGCGCAGATTGATTGGTCTTAAGGCATATTATTATTGGACCTAGATGTATTTAAAAAAAAAGACAGTACATTCAAGTGGCCCAACGATACCAAGCACCGGCTTGTTAACGCGCGAACCCAAGCAAAAAGCAACCAACCTCCCGCCCAATCGACCGAGGGGCACGCCGCATAGCGCTCGGTTGGGTAGATCGCGAAAACGTAGACAAATGACATAAGACTAACTTTTTTAGAGAACTACTAGAAGTGGCACCGTTTATTAAGTGGGAAAACTCGTTATAGTTTGAACATAAAATCCAAAAAGGGCTACAAATAGCATAGTTAGAGTGACAAGCTTGAAGAGCAATGGGTAGAAAATGTGGAAGGAAGGTAGGTTAATGTTAGTATCCCAGTTAAATCTCCTAAGGCAAAAAGCAAAAATTGTTTTTGTACTGATTCTATTCTATCCTGGTGAATCCTGAATTGGGGATACCAGATACAAGATACATATCAAAGAACAGGACGTACCAGAGACGTGTTAAGTGTTTTGGCTATGTAGGGATCGTCAAATTCTTTCGACCAGCGCTTAATGAACCCCAAGGTACTAGAGGCTCGATTTGCTACTGAAGAGATATGCTTGTGAAATTTAAGTTTCGGATTAAGTTTCCAGTAAAAAAGTTCGAAAGAAAGGACATAGGTGTTTGGGAGGTAACCAAAGGAGTAGTCGGATAGGGTACAGATTTGGTATGCATAATTTTTCGAGACGCCCTTATGTCTTGACCAGGTTTCCTTTAGATTGATTAGTTTTAAGGCATAGCTCCAGTACAAAAGTTCGAAAAATCAGGACGTAGGTGTGTGGGAGGTATCTAAAGGAGTGATTCAATATAAAAATCATTCAATTGTGCTCACTTACTACCTGCATGGAATATTTGATACACATTTCAGCCTTCTATCCCTCTTCGTTTAGGTTGTGGATATGTCAACAATCAGCCGCCAGCCGTCATAACCGAAGGAGTGGTCGGGTCGGGTCCAGATTTTGTATGCATAATTTTTTCGCACGCTCTTATGTATTGACCAAGTTTCGCTCAGACTGATTGGTTTCAAGGCATAGCTACAGTATAAAAGTTCGGAAAAAAAGGACAAAGGTGTATGGGAGGTTCCCGAAGGAGTGGTCGGATAGGTGTTAGATTTGGTTTGCATAATTTATGTAAACGACCTTATTTATTGACATGGTTTCGTTCAGATTGATTAGTTTTAAGGCATAGCTCTAGTACAAAAGATCGAAAAAAAAGGACATAGGTGTATGGGAGGTACCTAAAGGAGTGATTCAATATAAAAATCATTCACTAGTGCTCACTTACTTCCCGCATGGAGTATTTGGTAAACATTTCAGCCTTTTATCTATCTTCGTTTAGGCTGTGGATATGTCAACAATTAGCCGCCAGCCGTCATACCCGAAGGAACTGTCGGATCGGGTCCAGATTTGGTATGCATAATTTTTTCTCCCGCTCTTGTGTATTGACCAAGTTTTGCTCAGATTGAATGGTTTTAAGGAATATCTATGGTACAAAAGCTCGAAAAAAAAGGACATAGGTGTATGGGAGGAACCTAAAGGAGTGACCAAAAATAAAAATCATACAATTGTGCTCACTTACTACCCGCATGGAATATTTGATACACATTTCAGCCTTCTATCCCTCTTCGTTTAGGTTGTGGGTATGTCAACAAACAGCCGTCAGCCGTCATACCCGAAGGGGTCGTCGGATCGGGTCCAGATTTGGTATGCATAATTTTTTCACACGCTCTTGTGTTTTGACAAAGTTTTGCGCAGATTGATTGGTTTTAAGGCATATTATTATTGGACCTAGATGTATTAAAAAAAAAGACAGTACATTTAAGTGGCCCAACGATACCAAGCACCGGCTTGTTAACGCGAAAACCCAAGCAAAAAGCAACCAACCTCCCGCCCAATCGACCGAGGGGCACACCGCATAGCGCTCGGTTGGGTAGATCGCGAAAACGTAGACAAATGACATAAGACTAACTTTTTAAGAGAACTACTAGAAGTGGCACCGTTTATTAAGTGGGAAAACTCGTTATAGTTTGAACATAAAATTCAAAAAGGGCTATTAATAGCATAGTTAGAGTGACAAGCTTGAAGAGCAATGGGTAGAAAATGTGGAAGGAAGGTAGGTTAATGTTAGTATCCCAGTTAAATCTCCTAAGGCAAAAAGCAAAAATTGTTTTTGTACTGATTCTATTCTATCCTGGTGAATCCTGAAATTGGGATACCAGATACAAGATACATATCAAAGAACAGGACGTACCAGAGACGTGTTAAGTGTTTTGGCTATGTAGGGATCGTCAAATTCTTTCGACCAGCGCTTAATGAACCCCAAGGTACTAGAGGCTCGATTTGCTACTGAAGAGATATGCTTGTGAAATTTAAGTTTCGGATTAAGTTTCCAGTAAAAAAGTTCGAAAGAAAGGACATAGGTGTTTGGGAGGTAACCAAAGGAGTAGTCGGATAGGGTACAGATTTGGTATGCATAATTTTTCGAGACGCCCTTATGTCTTGACCAGGTTTCCTTTAGATTGATTAGTTTTAAGGCATAGCTCCAGTACAAAAGTTCGAAAAATCAGGACATAGGTGTGTGGGAGGTACCTAAGGGAGTGATTCAATATAAAAATCATTCAATTGTGCTCACTTACTACCTGCATGTAATATTTGATACACATTTCAGCCTTCTATCCCTCTTCGTTTAGGTTGTGGATATGTCAACAATCAGCCGCCAGCCGTCATAACCGAAGGAGTGGTCGGATCGGGTCCAGATTTGGTATGCATAATTTATTCACACGCTCTTATGTATTGACCAAGTTTCGCTCAGATTGATTTTTTTAAGGCATAGCTCCAGTAAAAAAGATCAAAAAAAAGGACATTGGTGTTTATGAGCTACCCAAAGAAGTAGTCGGATAATGTCCAGATTTGGTATGCATAACATTTCTAGACGCCCTTATGGCTTGACTAGGTTTCGCTTTTATCCCTCTTCGTTAAGGCTGTGGATATGTCAATAATAAGAAGTTAGCAGTCATACCCAAAGGAGTGGTCGGATCGGGTCCAGATTTGGTATGCATAATTTTTTCACACGCTCATATGTATTGACCAAGTTTTGCTCAGATTGATTGGTTTTAAGGCATAGAATCAGTACAAAAGTTCGAAAGAAAGGACTTAGGTGTTGGGGATGTAGACAAAGGAGTAGTCGGATAGGGTCCAGATTTAATATGCATAACTTTTCTAGACGCCCTTATTTCTTGACCAGGTTTCGCTTTTATCCATCTTCGTTTAGGCTGTTGATATGTTAACAATCAGCCGTCAGCCGTCATACCCGAAGGAGTGGTCGGATCGGGTCCAGATTTGGTATGCATAATTTTTTCACTCGCTCTTGTGTATTGACCAAGTTTTGCTCAGATTGAATGCTTTTAAAGCATAGCTACGGTACAATAGTTTGAAAAGAAGGACATAGGTGTATGGGAGGTACCTAAAGGAGTGATCAAAAATAAAAATCATTCAAATGTGCTCACTTACTACCCGCATGGAATATTTGGAAAACATTTCAGCCTTCTGTCCCACTTCGTTTAGGCTGTGGATATGTCAACAATCAGCCGTCAGCCGTCATACCCGAAGGAGTGGTCGGATCGGGTCCAGATTTGGTATGCATAATTTTTTCACTCGCTCTTGTGTATTGACCAAGTTTTGCTCAGATTGATTGGTTTAAAGGCATATTATTATTGGACGTAGATGTACAAAAAAAAATGACAGTACATTCAAGTGGCCCAACGATACCAAGAACCGGCTTGTTAACGCGCGAACCCAAGCAAAAAGCAACCAACCTCCCGCCCAACCGACAGAAGGGCACACCGCATAGCGTACGGTTACGTAGATCGCGAAAACGTAGACAATTGACATAAGACTAACTTTTTAAGAGAACTACTAGAAGTGGCACCGTTTATTAAGTGGGAAAACTCGTTATAGTTTGAACATAAAATCCGAAAATGGTTATGAAAAGCAAAGTTAGAGTGACAAGCTTGAAGAGCAATGGGTAGAAAATTCCTAGTCCTTCTTATCGGAACAGAAAAACTAATTTGGCTGATTAATTCGGAGAAATCAATTTCACCATTTATTAGTTTATGTAAAAAGACTACACCTAGCATTGTTCTGCGATCAGAAAGAGAAGGAAGATTTATTAGCAAAAGTCTGCAGTGGTAGGAAGGTAGGTAAATGTTAGTATCCCAGTTAAATCTCCAAAGGGCAAAGAGCAAAAATTGTTTTTGTACTGATTCTATTCTATCCTGGTGAATCCTGTATTTGGGATACAAGATACAAGATACATATTCAAGAACAGGATGTACCAGAGATGTGTGTTATGTAGGGATCGTCAAATTCTTTCGACCAACGCTTAATGAACCCCAAGGTACTAGAGGCTCGATTTGCTACTGAAGAGATATGCTTGTGAAATTTAAGTTTCGGATTAAGTTTCCAGTAAAAAAGTTCGAAAGAAAGGACATAGGTGTTTGGGAGGTAACCAAAGGAGTAGTCGGATAGGGTACAGATTTGGTATGCATAATTTTTCGAGACGCCCTTATGTCTTGACCAGGTTTCCTTTAGATTGATTAGTTTTAAGGCATAGCTCCAGTACAAAAGTTCGAAAAATCAGGACGTAGGTGTGTGGGAGGTATCTAAAGGAGTGATTCAATATAAAAATCATTCAATTGTGCTCACTTACTACCTGCATGGAATATTTGATACACATTTCAGCCTTCTATCCCTTCTCGTTTAGATTGTGGATATGTCAACAATCAGCCGCCAGCCGTCATAACCGAAGGAGTGGTCGGATCGGGTCCAGATTTGGTATGCATAATTTTTTCACACGCTCTTATGTATTGACCAAGTTTCGCTCAGATTGATTTTTTTAAGGCGAAGCTCCAGTAAAAAAGTTCGAAACAAGTAAGAAGGCTCTAGTCGAGATTTCCCGACTAGGAGATACCCCGAACCCTGTACATAACGCTTACAGTCATTGTCTGTAGCATCTGTGACTAAACTTCAATCTTCGATATCTCAAGTGTTTATTAACCGATTTCGATGACACTTTCAGAAAAGTTATATCGTTACCCATTATTTCAACCCCCATTTTTACATTTTCCAAATTCGAGAAATTTTTGTAATCAATTCCATGTGTATATCGGAAACGGAAATAGTTATCGAAAATCGGAAACATACTTGTACTGCCTAGGACTTAGATGAGCTTATGTGCGAAATCTGAAGTCTCTAGCTCTTATAGTCTCTGAGATCGACGCGTTCATACATACAGACAGACGGACAGACGGGCTGACGGACAGACGGACAGACGGACATGGCTATATCGACTCGGCTGTTGATGCTGATCAAGAATATACATACTTTATAGGGTCGGAGATGCTTCCTTCTGCCTGTTACATACTTTTGCACAAAAACATTATACCCCTCTACCCATTTCATGCGTTCGGGGTATAAAAAAGGACATTGGTGTTTATGAGCTACCCAAAGAAGTAGTCGAATAATGTCCAGATTTGGTTTGCATAACATTTCTAGACGCCCTTATGTCTTGACTAGTATTCGCTTTTTTCCCTCTTCGTTTAGGCTGTGGATATGTCAACAATAAGCCGTTTGCAGTCATACCCGAAGGAGTGGTCGGATCGGGTCCATATTTGGAATGCATAATTTTTTTTACACACTCTTATGTATTGACCAAGTTGTGATCGGACTGATTGGTTTTTAGGCATAGCTTCAGAAAAAAACTTTGAAAAAAAGGACATAGGTATATGGGAGGTACCAGAAGGAGTGGTCGGATTGGGTTCACATTTGGTATGCATTATTTTTTCCACGCCTTTATGATTTGACCAAGTTTCTTTCAGATTGATAAGCTCTAAGGCATAGCTTCAGTACAAAAGTTCGAAAAAAAGGAAATAGGTGTATGGGAGGTGTGTTCGAATAGGTTTTAGATTTGGTATGCATAATTTTTGGTATGCATAATTTTTTTCTACTATTTGAGGAATTAAACACGGTCATCGTCGAAATTTAAGCAATCTTGAATTCACGGCCAATCACACCGATGTCAAATGACCCGACGGACACCACTGCTCTCACCCCAGCGCACTTCCTGATTGGTGAAGCGCTCACTGCTCCTCCCGATGTCAACGCCGCCCGCGATGAAAAATCCTTACTGAAACGTTGGGAATTAGTATCCAGAATCAAGCAAGGATTCTGGAAGCAATGGTCAGAAGAATACTTGCAAGAGCTACAAGCCAGACACAAGTGGAAAACCATCAATCCCAATATCAAGGAAGGCATGCTTGTCCTAATCAAAGAAGACAACATACCTGTGATGACTTGGCCAATGGGACGCATTGTAAAAACTTATCCAGGGCTTGATAGTCATGTACGAGTGGTTGACGTGAAAACCGCCTCAGGCATCTACAAGCGCCCCATAAACAGGCTTGCGCCAATCTTTCCAGAGGAGATGGCCAAAAAACGCCCTCTCAACGAAGCAGAGGACACGGATAACAATGACGCGCCGGTCGCCCAACGGAAACGACTAATGTCGCCAACGATAACCTCGTCGTTGCTAGTCCTGCTTCTAATGCTACCTTTGGCACTGACATAGTCAGTATCGGTGACAAGGTTCGACACGAAGCCAGGGGTATATTACGAAAAAATTGGAACAACGATGAGAGCGATTTCCGACTGGACCATGGGTGTATACTATGAATTGGACCCATACTGGCGAGACATGAAGACATTTAATTCAGGCATAAAGGAGTTCCAATACATATGCCCAGAACTTAACAACATACACACATGTGATGCTATATCACAGCACTATCAACACTTGTATGATGAACTGCAAATGGCTAACGTACTCATGCAACATAATCGCAAACGCCGCTCTCCATTTGATGCAGTGGGTAATATTGCGAACAGTCTATTTGGAGTATTAGACTCGGACTACGCCAATAAAATGACTAAGGTCATAAAGAAGGTACAAGCCAACGAGGAATTCTTATTGACCCTAATGAGAATTCAAACCTCAGTACTTGACGCAACCATTAACGTTGTCAAGAAAACAAGGTCTACATCGGACAAGCGTCTAAGACTACTGGAACAACAAGTAGCTGCCATTAGCCAAAGCAGAGAAAAGTACACTGGCGCACGTCTGACAGAAAATTACTTGGCATTAACGACTCAACTAACATTGCTAGCAGCTACTCTTCAGCGCATGCAATCGGAAATAGTGGACGTACTAACTGGAGTTCGCCACCACACAATAAGCCTAATATTGATTTCCCCTAAGCAACTAAGGGATCACTTGGACCAAATCCGGGATCATTTGCCAACAGATCAAATGTTACCCGTGACTTCATCCAACGTAATTCAACTATACAGAATTATGCGGGCAGAAGGCACAGCCACCGACACTCATGTGATATTCAGAGTAATATTACCACTAGTGTCAACATCGATATTAGAACTGTTTAATATGGTGCCAATTCCAGTGTGGAACTCTACTAGTTGGAGATTGTTCGAGCTAAAAACGCCGATCATAGGTGTAAACAACCACAGGGATCAATTCATGGGACTTACACACGATGATTTACACCGCTGTCTTACATTACCTAACGAAGAATACATATGCTTTGATCATCAAGCTGTATTTAATGTAAACAACAGATGCGAATTCCAACTCTTTAACAATAAGACACCAACGATGTGCCAAACAACTCTCAGAACAACAAGGATAGTATGGGAAAAAACACACCAACCGAATAACTGGATCTTTGCAACACATTCTGCAATGGAACTACAAGCCGTATGCAATGGTACACCATCTACAATACAACTAGAAAACACCGGATTACTGTCGCTATCATCTGGCTGTACTGCACGCAATGTAGACATTAGCATCAGTACCTTTGGTACCGTCATTAGTCAAGTGAGGAAAAGCTACGCCCGCTTTGGAGGCATCAACATGCCGAACAACACTAATGTACCGTCAACAAAAATCAACATATCGACGTACAAGGTGCAAGACGACAAGGATCTGGACGACTTACAGCTAAAACTGGCTGCACTCAACAAAGAAGATATGCCCAACCAAATAAGCTTGGTCGAACACCATCATATAGCCGCTCACGCTGCTTTATTGATATCGGTCATTGTAGTGTGTGCCTATGCAATGCGGAAGCAACGCCTATGGACCTTTCAACCCACAACCACAAGGAATGAGGCCATCGATACATCCGCTCCATCAGCATCCCCAAGACGATTTACACTGGACTTAGAGGATGGTTGAAAACCGTTTCAACGGCCGGGAGAATGTTCAGTCGTATACAAGTCAGCACACATTTATATTATAAGACATCAAATAACTGCACATGACATTGTAACAATAACACACAAATAATTAACACATGTAAAACTAGGTCAAGACCATATACAACACTTTACATTTATTGACACAATAAAACTGTAAGCAACACCAAATTATGCTGAACACACAGAATATCGCTGACTGCACAATGCACAATTTATGTCGCAATACTAGCGGTCAGCCAACCCGGCAGTTGCTAAATATGCTACTCTGCATTGCAAGCAACTGCTGAGCACACAATAACCTAATTCTAATTGATACTACACAACTGTAAACTAAGCTATTTTTACATATAAATATTGTTACTTTTTCGTTAATAAAATCAGTGTTCTTTGTAAAACCAACAAGAAACATTCATTATTTCTCCGTAGTCCACCTGGTTACAAGTGCCAGTTGCGACGCCTTTTAGCAGTCAGTTTATGTACTGAATGCTTCCCAACTTCTTACACATATGCACAAACAATATATGTGTATATATATATATATATATATAGGATAAATATATATGACAACATGCTAGTCTAAACAAAGCCGGCGCCGACAACACATACAGGAGAGAATCCGCAGCCGGACCTGAGTCGCATTGAATTCGTAGGCTGTCTCGCTCTGACACATGGTGTCAGCGCTAGGTACGTGTCTCGCAGCTAGGATGGCTGGACGCGTACCGTTAATGTGTAGGTCGAAGAGCCGTTGGTGTGTGAGCAGTATGATCACCGTCTATAGTGATCACTGGCACTGGCACTGGATCACCAACGGCAGGCATGCCGCTGTTGCTAGGTGCCAATAAGCCATCACGCCACCTTTGCCCTTCGAATGACATTGGCGCTGACAGGCCCCGGTTCAGCAAGACAGCGACGACAATAAAAGGAGCCGTCGATCACCAGCGAAAGGCAGTCAGATTCAGAGTACACAACGCGAGACTAAACTACGGCCGGTTCGGAATTCGAAAAACGCGACGAAGGATAATTTGTGAAAGGATACGCAGAACGGTGCGGAGTGAACAAGGACTTCAGGGACTCTACTACCAACCAGGAGCCGAACATAGTCCTTAAGTGGTTTAAATAAGTGCCAACATTGTGCTGTGCACATATAACAATAAGTTACAGTTTATAATAAGTCTGAGTGTTGTTTCGTGTCTGACTGAGGTCGAGCGCTGCGAAAGACTTGTTCGAGGATACACCCTGTAAGGCGAGTCCTTGCTATCCTCGTGCTGAACTGGTGAGCCTGGCGCACGACGAGGTGAAGCACACTTACCCCAGCGAGTAGGAGTGCTATTGGTAGCTTCTTACGGAGTTAAGAAAGCTGGCTTATAGCTGGTGTAGAGCGCAAGAAACCTAGTCCCGTAGGCGAGACTAAGTTCGGCCGCTGGTTAGCAGGAGGGCACATTACGAGGTGTTCCAAGACAAATGTAATAGCACCGCGAAACTAGTCAACGCGCAACCAAACTTTGACAAATCTACGCGTAACAAAAGGAATCAACAAACAACGCGAGAATAAAACTTATATATTATAAACTAAACCACCAAGTGTTCTTATTATCGTAGCGCCACAAATACAAATTTGTTGGCACGTACCCTCAGCACCGCAAGAGTTAGCCCAGCTTATATTCGGGCAACCGAAGGTTCGTTACAACTTATACATTTAACACAATTCTTGGGGAATTTTGACAGTATATTATTACGATATTAAAACCATTATGTGGAATTGAATAAACAAGTCGATTTATTACACAGATAATGCACTTATTAAAATATCATACAATTAAAAAAAAAACACATGGGACTCGGTTTATTTATCAGGCCTCTGTATAATCATATTGAACTTGGCTATGGCCGTCTTAGCATATTTCTCATTTGAGGCTAGCTCGGATTTGAGCATCGTTCGCAATTGCTGTAAATTTGGCATGCTGCGACAGTCGCGTATGTTGAGCAGAGTCCGGAATACAGATTCCCAAGTCTTTGAAGGCACTTGAAGGCATCCTCATTGTGCACATAGTCAAACGTCTGATTGGGCGGAAAAAGTTTGGTGTCAATCGCTACACCAAAGTCAATCAACTGCACACTGAGCTCATTTGGATGGCTGGTCAAGGGTTTCATGAGTAAAAAGTTATCCGCTTTAATATCGGCATGAATGATGCCCAAAGCATGCAAATGATCAACAATGTCAAGCAGCTGACAGCAGAGATGCATAACAACATACTCGTCCAGATTATTGTTCGTGTGCTTCTTGTACTTATTACAGACGCAGTTGAGCGAGCCATAATTGGAAAATTCGGATATATAAACGCTGCTGTTGTTGCCAACCAGAGCGTAATCAATGCTCATATAAGCCGAACACATCTCCTCACTGGCCAGTCGAGAGTGAACCTCCAAGCAGACATAATACTCCCAATAGTTGGTGGGTTTCTCCTGTTTGAAGGCGACCTTTTTGCCAGACTTGCAATGAATGCCACTGAATATGGAACCGTAGGCGCCCTTGCCTATTATTTTGTGCACGTCAAACTTTTCACCATTGACCTGGAGCGTAGACTGTGGCTGCAGGCGCTGCACATGTCCTTCCAACTGACAATTGGGCAGCTTCTCAATGTACAACGAGAACTCAATAGAATCCAGCAGTGAGTTAATAACATCCACGCTGAATGGATTCACGTTGCAACTGGCCAGCGTGGCATTTAATTCGCAATCATCAACACAGGTTTTGCGATGCTCATAGTTCACCTTGGGCATAGCAACGTGCCAGGAAGCGTGGTACGATTGATTTGGCGTCAAAGGTGTGGACTTGTAATATATGCTTCTATCATTGACATCATTGTCCACGGCTTTCTCAATGATTATAGGTGGCACGGGTTGACTTTTTGGCGGTGTCAGCGGTTTCAATGGCGACTTGCTGAGCTTCCTGCTCGCCTCGGGCAGCAGCGTTGAGTTCTTGATCATGCTTATGTTGCTGGCAAACATTTCGGTTGCCGCATTTAGCTCAAAGTAATCATTTGACTGTTTGCCCGATTCCGGCTGTGAACTAGATGACTGCAAAAACTTGAGTTATGTTGTTATTCCTGTTGTTGTTTTTGTAGTTGAGGTAGATGCTGTTGTTGTTGTTGTTGTTGTTGTGCCTGATGGCGTTGCGGGACATTTACTTAGCTCTGTGCAATCCTTCATAAACGATGCAGTTAGATGTGCAGGTCCAACTGTCTCAGCAGGCGTTTCTTCTTCCGGCTGCGTTTCGGGCAACGTGCAGTCCAGTAGAACAATGGGTGGTGGGGGTTTGCCGTTTGACTCTTATCCGGACTGGGGCAGCTGCTAAGCTGTGTGCAATCCTTCATATATGAGGCTATTAGATGCGCTGGACCAATGACCTCCAAATCTGGTTGAGTTTCCGGCAAGGTGCAGTTCATCATTGGCGGCACCACTGGCGGCAACTGTGGAGGCGTTGTATCATCCAAAAAGATTTAGAATTTTTGTTGTGTAGCCGCCTGACTTTTTGGCGGCTGTTGTGTCTCCGGCACAAAGGATAAATCAGCCATAAATGAGTCGGCCAGTTTATTAACATTAGGCTTGGCTCGAAGTAGTGGCGTTTGGACTGCTCCGCTTGCTTCATGTCCTTACTAAACATGTCCGGTGTGCGCTGATCGCAAATGCGCTTGGGATTGGACGCATACAGTGGTGATCCATACGCCTTTGACATTGGCGGCGTCTTGGAAAACAGGCCGCACATGTCGTCCTCGTCACACTGAGTCGGCAGCTGCAATACCGACGGCTGCGCCATCCGCTGATGCAGCGAAATGTCCGGCAAGGTCAATGGCAGGCGGGGCAGTGTTTCTGTTTTATCCTCCTGGTAGCAGGATAGAAGCGGACGGGGCACCGTTTCTGTTTTATCCTCCTGAAAACGCAGGGATTTCATCAGCGGCTCACTGGCCGCGTTTGGCTCCCATAGCTGCAGTCGCTCAAAGTTGCCAACAGCAGCATCCGTAACTGACGGCAGCTCCTCGCCAACCATGGAAAGCTGACGCTGCAGTCGCGTCGGTCCTGGCGTGCATTCGCCGCCCTGCAATGTCGATCCCGGCGATGTGGAGGCAGTAGATGTTAGGGTCGACCCTTTGGTGCTACCGCCAACCGCATGCTCCGACGTCTCCAGTATAGTTGAGAGCTGCAGCTGGGGCTGGAGTTAAAGTTTTACTTTCAACTTTTGCTGAAGGATCTGTCCATATTTGATTAGCTATTGGTTCTGGTGTTTTGGGCTTATCCATCGGTTGACTTTGTTCCTGCTGTTTCTCCTGAAGCTCCTCCACCATCTCTTCGTCCGCGCTTTACTGGTGGCACGCCGGGCGGCACCAGCACCCAGGCAAGTGATCCGATGCAGGCGCGTTCCACTACCGGCAGTTCGGCTGCCGTTTCATCCCCGGCGACGCGTGGTGCGTCCCCAGCGAGAGCCGTCGCCCGACGTGCTTGTGCTGATGGCGTAACCCATGCGGGACTCCGGTGAGGAGGAGCGGCACCGATGGGACGAGGCCGAGCGCTTTTGGCAGGGAGAGCAGGAGCGTATAGAGATCGCGGTTCGGCTGAGGCGCGAGGCACAGGAGGAGTTGGCGTCACCGGAGGAAGAATCCGAGTCCGAACCAGAGCGGTTCATAGGCCCGGGGTATTCACCACTCACACCACCACCCGAGTGGCAGGCCGCGAGGTCACCGTCGCCCGAGGTCATAGTGATCTCCTCGGATTCGGAGGCGCCGCGGCGTAAAATCCCGTGTCCAGCGACGAGGGATCGGACAGCGACGACGAGGGCGGGAGCGCCCCGGAACGGGAGAATTTCTTGGTGGGTGGGCCCATGGCCATACGAGACCCGATGTCCGACGTGGAGGAGGAGGTCGACGCGACCAGCGTTGACGACGGCGGAACGGACGAGGAGGTCGACGCGACCAGCGTTGACGACGGCGCAACGGACGAGGAGGTCGACGCGACAGGCGTTAACGACGGCGCGACGGGGAAGCCCGAGGCGGCAAGGCCCCAGAACGAGGGGATGACGGCGACGGCCACGAGACGGTCGCTGTTCGAGAGTTCCAGCAACGCGGCAGAGCGTGCCGGGCTCGCCTCCGCGTGGTGAGGCACCGCCTCCACCCCCGCGCTGATCACCCATCCGGGTGAGGCCGACGCTGGGACGGCAGGCATCGTGTCCAGAAACTCCGCGGACGGCCCGCCCGACAAAACAGCGCCAACACTCGGCGCCGACTGGACGGCCCACGTGGAGAGCGTTGGAGCCCCATTCATGGCCACCAGAGGTGGCGGCGGCCATCGTGGAGGGCCGGACGAGGCGATCTTGTCGGATGGTGTGGGCGGCGGGACTGCGCTACCGAGTGCGCATGTCGCCCCTGGGCACGCGCGTATTTGTGTGCGACCCATAGGCGCGAGGGGAGGGGCACACGCACACACACTGCACTAACAAAAAAAAAAAAATAATAAAAAAAAAAATTGGAAAAAAAAGATTTGTCTTTGATTGATGCAGGCATCCAGAAAGAAAAAGAAGAAGAAGAGAACATGTAACACCGGCACGTGCTGGTAAGTATAATGGAAAGATACACACCTGGGGCCGAGGGTGGAATGCAAAGCCAGCGGGCATCGAGGGGTCGAACCTAAAAAGAAAAGTGGAGGTCAACAACGGCAAAACAAGATGGCACCGGTGGATATTTTTTATGCTTACCCTTTTGATTTTTAATTTTCCAGCAATTCGAAGCGTCATGCGCCGACAGCGAGGAGGGTGGCTCGATAGCAGATAGAGATCGCTGCTATCGAGTAACTATCACTGATCGCGAACGACACTAAGCTCCTTGATGCGGTAACGCGATGTCGATAGCACGTCACGCAACACAAAGCTGACTGCTATGGGGACAATCAACGCAGCGCGAAGTTGGCAGCTGTGGGGACGGTGCAGATGACGTTAAATTTAAAAACGGGATTCAAATGTTGGGATTGAAGTGGAAGGCTCCACTTCCGAAGAAAGAGGGGAGTGTGAGGAGCTGTGCTTCTCACAAAAGGAGTATAACTGGCATGGCAACAATATATTAGTATATATTAATATGGTTGCATTATATATATTTGTGTATATATATATAAATATATATGACAACATGCTAGTATAAACAAAGCCGGCGCCGACAACACATACAGGAGAGAATCCGCGGCCGGACCTGAGTCGCGGCGAATTCGTAGGCTGTCTCTGACACATGGTGTCAGCGCTAGGTACGTGTCTCGCAGCTAGGATGGCTGGACGCGTACCGTTAATGTGTAGGTCGAAGAGCCGTTGGTGTGTGAGCAGTATGATCACCGTCTATAGTGATCACTGTCATACCAACGGCAGGCATGCCGCTGTTGCTAGGTGCCAATAAGCCATCACGCCACCTTTGCCCTTCGAATGACATTGGCGCTGACAGGCCCCGGTTCAGCAAGACAGCGACGACAATAAAAGGAGCCGTCGATCACCAGCGAAAGGCAGTCAGATTCAGAGTACACAACGCGAGACTAAACTACGGCCGGTTCGGAATTCGAAAAACGCGACGAAGGATAATTTGTGAAAGGATACGCAGAACGGTGCGGAGTGAACAAGGACTTCAGGGACTCTACTACCAACCAGGAGCCGAACATAGTCCTTAAGTGGTTTAAATAAGTGCCAACATTGTGCTGTGCACATATAACAATAAGTTACAGTTTATAATAAGTCTGAGTGTTGTTTCGCGTCTGACTGAGGTCGAGCGCTGCGAAAGACTTGTTCGAGGATACACCCTGTAAGGCGAGTCCTTGCTATCCTCGTGCTGAACTGGTGAGCCTGGCGCACGACGAGGTGAAGCACACTTACCCCAGCGAGTAGGAGTGCTATTGGTAGCTTCTTACGGAGTTAAGAAAGCTGGCTTATAGCTGGTGTAGAGCGCAAGAAACCTAGTCCCGTAGGCGAGACTAAGTTCGGCCGCTGGTTAGCAGGAGGGCACATTACGAGGTGTTCCAAGACAAGTGTAATAGCACCGCGAAACTAGTCAACGCGCAACCAAACTTAGACAAATCTACGCGTAACAAAAGGAATCAACAAACAACGCGAGAATATAACTTATATATTATAAACTAAACCACCAAGTGTTCTTATTATCGTAGCGCCACAAATACAAATTTGTTGGCACGTACCCTCAGCACCGCAAGAGTTAGCCCAGCTTATATTCGGGCAACCGAAGGTTCGTTACAGTGTATATGCAGAAGGCAAAGAATGCATATACATTTAATATACATATATAAGGCAAGCACTGGCTCGTAAGGGCTACAGCGCTTACGTTGCGGATCCCACACTTCGCGATCAGCCCGCTCATAAGTGGCCGATCAGATTTCAAGTGCGCTGACCGTTCGTGTAGTTGCGTTATATTTGTATATACATAGCAACAAAGTGTTACTATGTCTGAAGGTTAAATACCCTGCAATATAGTGGGTATATGACAGATTGTCATACATACTACAATAGCCTATGGACAGCCGCAGCGGCAGAGAAGCAAGAAACGTTTTTGCCTTCGTCTTTTTGACGACGCGCTGAAAATATGTGAGTGTATGCGTGCCGACCCCTGATCTAAGGTCACGTCACGTACGTGTGTATAGTTTCACATTTTTTGGGCTAGAGCCACCAAATTTTGTGGCATGATAGGTAGTGAAGTTTTCCAACAAACTGCATACAAAATTTGGATGCCACGCCCACACCTTCCGCCACCCACCTCTCTCCGTTGTTAAAATGGTTATGCGCATATATTCAGCATTTTTTGAACTAGAGTCACCAAATTTGGTAGACAGATATATGGTGACATCTACAAAAGATCTGCATCTAATATTTGGATGCCACGCCCACGTCTGCCGCCCACCATTTAAAATCGGAAATTTCAATATCTCCTACAGTTTTTAAGCTAGAGTCCCTAAATTCGGTAGAAATATAGAAGGCTACATCTACCAAAGATCAGCATCAAAATTTTTGATGCCACGCCCACCCAAGCCACCCGCCTTATAAAATTTGGAATCGGCTATATCTCCTACAGTTTTTGAGCTAGAGCCACAAATTTGGTAGGAAGATAAATGGTGAGAATTAAAAGCATTTGATTCAAAAATTTGGATGCCACACCCACCTCTGCCACCAACCTTTTAAATTTGGAAGTTCAGTTATCTCCTTCAGTTTTTGAGCTTAAGTCACCAAATTTGGTAACATGATAGCTGGAGATGTTTACCACCCGGCCCACTCTTTTTCAAGCAGACTCCTTAGCACCCGTTCTTTTACTGGTATCAAAGTATTCCGCAGTCGGTAGCGTCCAACTGCAACGTTTTTACTTGTTTGATTATACATTTATAGCTGCTGCGTATACTCATTAGAAACGTCTCTAGAAATTATGTCCAGAAATTGTTTCTAGCGTTTTTATACCCCGAACCCATGAAATGGGTAAAAGGGGTATAATGGTTTTGTGCAAAAGTATGTAACAGGCAGAAGGAAGCATCTCCGACCCTATAAAGTATATATATTCTTGATCAGCATCAACAGCCGAATCGATATAGCCATGTCCGTCTGTCCGTCTGTCTGTGTGTATGAACGCGTCGATCTCAGAGACTATAAAAGCTACAGACTTCAGATTTTGCACATAAGCTCAACTAAGTCCTAGGCAGTACAAGTTTGTTTCCGATTTTCAATAACTATTTCTGTTTCCGATATACACATGGAATCGATTACAAAAATTTCTCGAATTCGGGAAATCTCAACTAGAGCCTTCTTACTTGTTTTTATACTTTGATACCGAAGGTCTCATAGTATATTGGTTTTGTGCAATGTCCGTCATAGTGTCCGTCTGTCCGTCTGTCCGTCTGTATGAACGCAACTTTTTTCGACACCCGTAAAGCTAGAGACTTGAAACTTTGCAATTATGTTTGTCTATAGGCGCGACAGATAAAGTGTCAAGATTGGGGTGCCACGCCTACTAGGAGGCTGGGAAATCGATAAATTCGATAACTGAAAACCGATAGAACCAAATATTTCTCACATTCTTACAGCAAGAGTTACCAAATTTTGCACGCAGATAGCTAGTCATGTCCCTGAAAAAACTGCATCAAAATTTCAGATGCCACGCCCACTCCTTCCGCCCCCATCATCCCTGCTCCTTGAAACTGGAAACGCCCATAGTTTTTACATTTTTTGGGCTAGAGGCACCAAATTTTATGTCAAGATAGATATTGACGTTCCACAAAAAAATGCATCAAAATTTTGGATGCCACGCCCCCTGATTCCGCCCCCATCCCCCCTTCTCCATGAAATTGGAAACGCCTATAGTTTTCACATTTTTTGGGCTAGAGCCACCAAATTTTGTGTGAAGATAGGTACTGACGTTCCCCATCAAAACTTGGATGCCACGCCCCCTGATTCCGCCCCCATCCCCCTTTTCCAAGAAATTGGAAACACCTGTAGTTTTCACATTTTTCTAAACTTCAATCTTCGATATCTCTGGTGTGTCTCAACCGATTTCGATGAAATTTTCAGAAAAACTCTATCGTTACCCATTTTTTCAACCCCCATTTTTTCATTTTCCAAATTCGAGAAATTTTCGTAATCGATTCCATGTGTATATCGGAAACGGAAATAGTTATCGAAAATCGGAAACAAACTTGTACTGCCTAGGACTTACTTGAGCTTATGTGCAAAATCTGAAGTCTCTAGCTTTTATAGTCTCTGAGATCGACGCGTTCATACACACAGACAGACGGACAGACGGACATGGCTATATCGACTCGGCTGTTGATGCTGATCAAGAATATATATACTTTATAGGGTCGCAGATGCTTCCTTCTGCCTGTTACATACTTTTGCACAAAAACATTATACCTCTTCTACCCATTTCATGGGTTCGGGGTATAAAAAATTAATAACTTTAATTTATTACCTGAATATATTTGTATGCTCATATACTTATTTTCTTGAGGTACATTATAAAATCTCACATTGGATATCCATTAAAACGCCTATATTCGGGGTTTTCAGTGAATATTTAATCTGTTTCATAAATACCATCTCCCTCGAGAATATTTCTATCAATGATATTTGTTGTCCATCTTTCTGGAGGAAGTATGGCTGCACGAACAGTGTTGGCTAACACCACTGCACATTATTGAATACCAGCATAATTAAATATAGGATTTCCTTGATGCCAAGTGGCGCGCACAATTCTGGATACATTGTTGATTGGCATATATGCGCTTTATTCATTTTCGATCACATTTTCAGCAGGTGCTGTTCGCTCAATAACTCGATTCATTTTTTCTTCATCTATTTTAACATTATTGTAGATGGCTACGATATTGTATAAAGGATTGTTTGCAATTAGCCATCTTAATGCATTAAATAATTTTTCTCGATTAACTGTTAGTTCTCTTACAATGTTCAAATATTCCAATTATTCTGTTACTACTATCATACCAGTGTTGTCAATAGAGCGTGGAAGCATATTTGCCAATTTTTCAGATATCTCAAATATGTCCAATGCAAATAGAACTGATAATCCTAGACAACCATATTGACCAAAGCGACCATTGAATTTTATAATTTTGGTATTTGGAATGATTCTTGCCAATAGCCGGGATTCCATTTATGTCAAATCTTTCAATTCATCTGGAATAATCCCTGGATCAAGATTATTCCAGTAAGCTTTTGATGGGGACGTAATTTTCCGATTATTTGTCACTGATGCTTTGCATCGGTTGCATATTAGCAATTTTTATACTTTGATACCGAAGGTCTCATAGTATATTGGTTTTGTGCAATGTCCGTCATGGTGTCTGTCCGTCCGTCCGAACGAACGCAACTTTTTTCGACACCCATAAAGCTAGAGACTCGAAACATTGCAATTATGTTTGTCTATAGGCGAGAAAGATAAAGTGTCAAGATAGGAGGCTGGGAAATCGATAAAATCGGTAACTGAAAGCCGAAAAAACCATAAATTTCTCACATTCCTGCAGCTAGAGTTACCAAACTTTGCACGAAGATAGCTAGTTACATCCCTGAAAAAGCTGCATAAAAATTTTTGATGCCACGCCCACTCCATCCGCCCCCATAACCCCTTCTCCTTGATATTTATAACGCCTATAGCTTTCACATATTTTTGACTAGAGCCACCAAATTTTGTGTCATGATAGATATTGACGTTCCCCAAAAAAGTGCACCAAAGTTTTGGATGCCAAGCCCACTCCTTTCGCCCCCATCCTCCCTGCTCCTTTAAATTGGAAACGCCTATAAATTTTACATTTTTTGGGGTAGAGCCACTAAATTTTGAGTCAAGATAGGTAGTGAAGTTTTCCAACAAACTGCATCAAAAATTTGGGTGCCCCCCCACCCCCGCCGTCTTTAAAACGGTTATGCGTGTATCTTACGCATTTCTTGAACTAGCGTCTTCAAATTTGGTAGAAGGATAGATGGTGACATTAAAAAAGATTTGATTCAAAAATTTCGATGCCAAACCCACCTCTGCCACCCACCATTTACATTTGGAAATTCAGTTATCTCCCTCAGTTTTTGAGCTTAAGTCACCAAATTTGGTAACATGATAGCTAGGGATGTTTACCACCCGGCCCACTCCTTTGTAAGCAGACTCCTTACCATCCGTTCTTTTACTGGTATCAAAGTATTTCGCAGTCGGTTGCGTCCGAGTGCAACGTTTCTTTTTCAGCCAATTCATCTGGTAAGTATGCTTTCATGTTGTCGGTCACTGTTACATAAGACAATTGATGCAAATAGAAACGCTGTACGCAAATTTCGCATATTTGATCACTGAGTTTATCGATTGATTGTTTAAATTCTTCTACAGTTGCAATACGAGCGGCTCTAGCTTCTGCATGACGAAAGCCATCTTGTTTGATGCGAGTGGCATGTTTCTCATCTGATTCTGCGGCTCTAGCTTCTGCATGACGCAAGCGATCTTGTTAGATGCGAGCGGCATGTTGCTCATCTGTTTCTGCGGCTGAAGCTTGTGATACATACTTGTTCGATGCGAGCATCATGTTGCTCATCTGTTTCATTTAATCGTTTTTGAGCTTTTTGAAATTTCCTGATTTAATCTTTTACGTTTGGCTGCAGGACTTTCACTGTGTTTTTCCGTGTTTTTCTCCAGACGTCGCTTTTGCTGTGTCGCAGTCTCTTTATTTTTCATTTTCACGGACTCGTTTTCCGTTACTTGTGTAATGCCTATTGGTAGTTCTTGTAATAAATGTGTAAGCAAGCCTAAACATCCCAATTCTTAGGCAGCCTTGCGGTTGCCGAAAACATAGAAGTTAAAACGTTGTGATAGCCTTTTTTCTCCAGACGTCGCTTTTGCTGTGTCGCAGTCTCTTTATTTTTCATTTTCATGGACTCGTTTTCCGCTACTTGTGTAATGCCTATTGGTAGTTCTTGTAATATAATGTGTAAGCAAGCATAGACCTGGCAATTCTTAGGCAGCCTTGCGGTTGCCGAAAACATAGAAGCTAAAACGTGGTGATAGCCTTTTTAGCTCGACTTTATTTCTGAGTCATATGTGCTAAAAATCAGGTCCTATCTACCTAAAATATACTTAATCATCGATACATACTAGCATATAAACAACAATTAAAAGAAAAAACAAGTAAGAAGGCTCTAGTTGAGATTTCCAGACTAGGAGATTCCCCAAACACTGTACATAACGCGTACAGTCATTGTCTGTATGTATCTGTGACTAAACTTCAATCTTCGATATCTCTGGTGTTTCTTAACCGATTTTCAGAAAAGTGATATAGTTACCCATTATTTCAACCCCCATTTTTACATTTTCCAAATTCGAGAAACTTTTGTAATCGATCACATGTGTATATCGAAAACGGAAATAGTTATCGAAAATCGGAAACAAACTTGTACTGCCTAGGACTTAGATGAGCTTATATGTAAAATCTGAAGTCTCTAGCTCTTATACTCTCTGAGATCTACGCGTTCATACATACAGACGGACGGACAGACGGACATGGCTATATCGACTCGGCTGTTGATGCTGATCAAGAATATATATACTTTATAGGGTCGGAGATGCTTCCTTCTGACTGTTACATACTTTTGCACAAAAACATTATACCCCTTTTACCCATTTCATGGGTTCGGGGTATAAAAAAATCGAGTCGAAAGCCCCAGTAGCCAGTGGTCCAAAAAAAACAAGTAAGAAGGCTCTAGTCGAGATTTCCCGACTAGGAGATACCCCGAACCCTATACTTAACGCGTACAGTCATTGTCTGTATGCATCTGTGACTAAACTTCATTCTTCGATATCTCTGGTGTTTCTTAACCGATTTCGATGACATTTTCAGAAAAGTTTTATCGTTACCCATTATTTCAACCCCCATTTTTACATTTTCCAAATTCGAGAAATTTTTGTAATCGATTCCATGTGTATATCGGAAACGGAAATAGTTATCGAAAATCGGAAACAAACTTGTACTGCCTAGGACTTAGATGAGCTTATGTGCGAAATCTGAAGTCTCTAGCTCTTATAGTCTCTGAGATCGACGCGTTCATACATACGGACAGACGGACATGGCTATATCGACTCGGCTGTTGATGCTGATCAAGAATATATATACTTTATAGGGTCGGAGATGCTTCCTTCTGCCTGTTACATACTTTTGCACAAAAACATTATACCCCTTTTACCCATTTCATGGGCTCGGGGTATAAAAAGAACAAAAAAATTCCCAACTTCAAAATAACAAAAGTGCCCTAAAACGTAAAATAAATAGTTGCGTTTTCTTCTACAAGTAGTTAGGACTATTGTTATTTTTGGAGTCGGTGTCAGTCAAGGAAACGAGAAAAATGTTCGTTATCAAGTGACTTACTGAACGAAGTCTAAATATGTCTAGTTGAGAAGGATTCATGCCATGCTGACAAATTTAAAACCAGGTGCGAATTTTAAGCCAACATTAGTCCAGTTTAGAAGGCTTTATACAATGCTCAGAAAGCTATAGCCAGCTGTGAATTTGAAGCCAAAAAAAATATAATTACAACTTTTAATGGAGCCCTGCAGGTTACGCAAAAATTGTAGAGTTGTTTCATTTTTTGGAACTATTTTAAAGAGGGGAAAAATAAATGCATTGATTTTTTAAAAGAAAGAGAAAAAAAACCATCACCAAAATATGATTCGAACATCTTTTATTGGGATAGTTAGAAAAAGTTTAATTTATATAAAACAAAAAAACATAAATAAAACAAGTAAGAAGGCTCTAGTCGAGATTTCCCGACTAGGAGATACCCCGAACACTGTACATAACGGATACAGTCATTGTCTGTATGCATCTGTGACCTTAACTTCAATCTTCGATATCTCTGGTGTGTCTCAACCGATTTCGATGAAATTTTCAGAAAAACTCTATCGTTACCCATTTTTTCAACCCCCATTTTTTCATTTTCCAAATTCGAGAAATTTTCGTAATCGATTCCATTTGTATATCGGAAACGGAAATAGTTATCGAAAATCGGAAACAAACTTGTACTGCCTAGGACTTACTTGAGCTTATGTGCAAAATCTGAAGTCTCTAGCTTTTATAGTCTCTGAGATCGACGCGTTCATACACACAGACAAACGGACATGGTTATATCGACTCGGCTGTTGATGCTGATCAAGAATATATATACTTTATAGGGTCGCAGATGCTTCCTTCTGCCTGTTACATACTTTTGCACAAAAACATTATACCCCTTCTACCCATTTCATGGGTTCGGGGTATAAAAAATTAATAACTTTAATTTATTACCTGAATATATTTGTATTCTCATATACTTATTTTCTTGAGGTACATTATAAAATCTCACTTTGGATATCCATTAAAACGCCCATATTCGGGGTTTTCAGTGAATATTCGATCTGTTTCATAAATACCATCTCCCTCGAGAATATTTCTATCAATGATATTTGTTGTCCATCTTTCTGGAGGAAGTATGGCTGCACGAACAGTGTTGGCTAACACCACTGCACATTATTGAATACCAGCATAATTAAATATAGGATTTCCTTGATGCCAAGTGGCGCGCACAATTCTGGATACATTGTTGATTGGCATATAAATTAAAACGTAGCACTTTGTATTGTTTAATGATTTTTATTTCAAGCTCGTTAGAGCTATGCGAGAACCAAATTCAAACTGAAACTTAAAGTAGCTTAAATGGAATTATGAAGCTATCGCTGCTGGCCGGCGAGGCGACTGAATGCTGTGTCGGCGGTTCTTGCGGACGATCAGGCTGCTTGCGCGTGCGATTATCGGATTTCGTCTGCAACTCTGTTGCAACGGCATCCGGCGCAACAGTGCTGTCAGGTCTTTTTGTTCTGCGCGTGTTAACTCCTCCCTTGTTAGACTGAAACCCCTCGTGTTTCTTCTTGTTTGTTCTGTGCTGGAATAGTTTCCAGGCGCCAACGAAGAGTAGGAGAAGAGCGATGAGGACCAAGCAGCCAAATGACCGTGATGACATTTCTGATCTAAGATCCCCGATATGACGGAGATTCATTAGGCTTAGGTCGTGCAAGAAAGGGTGGCTCAGGTGTTCCCTGAAGAGGGTGATGTTGACCACGGCCGACGTGGACACGGCAGGTTTCTTCTTCAAGATACCTCGGTGGTTCACATACCGGGTGTCGTTCAGGGAGACGTATTCGTCGTAGGTAGCGAGGAAGGTTCCCTCGACTACCTGACTGTTTCCGGTGCTGTCCACCACATTCATTGTTGCGCTGTTTATAATTAAGATGCCCTCGCCGATCACCGTTATTGACTCCAGATGTCCGTGGCGCGAGGCACATTGTGCGACGGTTCCAGATACCAATTGTTGGGCACACGATGCATTTTGTAGTCTCTTGCAGAAAGTAGTGCTCACAGTGGCAGCGCAGTCGCGCACAGCGTAGGTATTTGTTCCGTAATCGGCCACCGTATTACCTTCTTCTAGATCTAATATTACATTATTGTGTTGAACGGGAAAGATATCTATTTTTTTACAATTTAACTTAGGCTTAGGGTATTTGATCAAAAAGTATATTAGTTCGGAATTTTGAAAAGCTTTGATATGTGAGACTTCTAAAAGATCAGTTATGCTAGTGTTTGTGAGTTGCTCACTTAACAATTCATTTATATCGATGCTGTCTAGTATAAGAGGGCTGATTAAGTTTATTTTTGCAAGTGTTACGGAAATTATTAAGTCCTCAAGGTTTATAATTATCATTCTATTTTTTGCCAAAATTGTTGCGTAAAAGTGTTCAACTTCTGCATCTGGTTTTAATATTTCGTTAAGTGCCCTTGAAACTTCGTTAAGTCGTGTTTGGAATTTATCATTGATTTCGATCTGTTTACTTTCTGAATCTTTTAACTGACCCTGTTTGAACTTTATCTGTTCCCAGTCATCAAAATCTGGGGTTCCTGCAATTACCTTAAGGGCAGTGCCTATCATGTTAACGCTACGTGTCTGCCTATGGTGAACCGTCAGGGAAGCTATTAAGTTAGTTATGTGTTGAATGTCCGTTTTCAGTACCTGTTTCATGTGGTCTTTGGGTAGTTTGTCTATTAATTTCCATGTCTAGTCGATGTAAGTCTCAAACGATGTCAAGTTCGTCGTGTGTCCCATGTAGCTGTACTTGTCCCAGATCGTTACGTCTCCGTCAACTATAGGTATGTAGTCCGCGTGCGAGTAGTCGTTGAGTCTCAATGTCGCTTTGGTCAATGTCATGGTTGCCGCTGTTAAAATGAAAAAGTATCCTAGCCTTAAATGAACATAAATTTTGTTCGTTAAAATTACTTGATTATTAATGAATTGTCATGAATTCTAAGTGCTAAAACTTACTTAAGGTTGTCCTTATGGACCACCCTCCCTTTAATAAGAACCGTCGTACCTAGGTCTGCTTCTACTGTTGCCTCTGTAAATAGGGGTGATAGCTTGTTTCCTAACCTCCTATTATTTTTAATCCAGACCTTTTCTCCTGCTTTATACGACTTGTAGACCCTATTTTTATTCATAAGGTCAAGTGTCTTTCTTTGGCGTTTGAAATCCCGATACCAAAGCTGTTGCTGTGCATTGATTTAATTGTTTCTGAGTTCAGTGATTTTTCGTTGTCACAGTAAATTGTTTCGGTTTTTGGAAACAAATTTAGAAGTTGCAAAAGCGGTGCTTTTATATCCACAATTGCGCGAGACCGTATGGGCTGTACTACTGCGAATTTTGAAAACTTGTCGATGCAAGTTAGAAAGTATTTACCATCGGTGGAGTAAACATCTATATGCAACATTTCTCCGGCATATGTTGGTATCGGGGTTTTCCCTATTTCTTGTTTTTTCGGGTGCCGATCATGTTTACTCATGGTACAAACTTTGCAATTCGCCGCTATTTCTGACGTTAAGCGACCTATTTTCGGAAAAAAATAGTCCCTAAGTATTTGTTTCGCGTTTTCCTGCGCCGCTCTGTGGGCGCGGCTATGCTCAACTGTAGCAATTTCCCTTTGTTCTGTTGGGTCTGTTATGTCTGTGACAAGGGTTTTTGCATATCTAAAGGTAGTTGAAGGGAATGCTTCAACTAATCCGTGCTGGATAAAGGCCAGTAGGGTAGCTCGCAAAAAATTGCGTTGACTACATTGGTATTTAGTGCATCTTTAAGGATTTGCAGTAGTGTGCTACGATCGGAAAAATTTATGATGTGACGGGTTTTTTTCTTAAACAAAATAAACGTCTTTTGCTGGGGAATGGTCCCTTCAACCAGAATAATCTGGTTTCGAAAGCAATTTACCGGTTTATCGGTAGCTTCAATGGTGTACGTAAGGGATTCTTCGCTATGGATAGTAGCAGCATCAGAATTAGCTGAATCGTCTAGTGCATTGACATTTTGGCGAGACAGAGCGTCTGCTACCAGGTTTTCTTTTCCAGGTTTATAAATGATATTTGCGTTGTGCTCATCAATGAAGGCTTTCCAACGATTTATTTTGGCATTCGGGTTCTTGTCCGATACCGAAAAAGTTAATGGCTGGTGGTCTGTATGGATGTTAAGATTCTTAACCCCGTACAGGTAATTTCTGAGGTTTTTGAGTGCCCATACAATGGCGAGAAGTTCACGCTCATTTGTGGCAAAATTTACCTCATTACCTCGCAATGTTCGCGAGATCATAGTTATGGGGCGACCGTCTTGAGACAGTACTGCTCCCAGCCCGTAGCCAGACGCATCTGTTGTGAGGTCAAAAGGCTTTTATAATTTGGATAGGACAAAATCACATCCTCGGAGGCCAGTATGTCTTTAAGCCTGTTGAATGCCTCTACTTGTTCTGGAGACAATTCGAGTTTAATCTTTTTCGAATGATTGGCACCTATCTTGCCATTTTCGCCCTTCAAGATATCCGTTAGAGGCCTTGCGATGTGGGCGAAGCCTGTTATGAAACAACTATAGTAGCGGGCTAGCCCCAAAAATGACCTAAGGGCAAAAAGACTTTCGGGGGGGGGGGGAAATTCTTTTATGGCTCTCACTTTGTCAGGCGAGGACCGAATACCGCCCCTGCACACGGTGATTCCCAAATATTCCACGCTTTTTTTGAAAAACTTGGATTTTTCCCGGGAGACTCGCATGCCTGCGTCTCTAAGGTTTTTCAAGACCCATTCAATATCTCTGATATGGTCTTCCTTAGATTTGGAGAAGATTATTACGTCATCAACATAAACGTAACATATCTTCCCAATTTGTTCGCGGAGCACATCGTCAATGGCTCGTTGAAAAATACTTGGGGCATTTTTTAGCCCGAAAGGAAGTCTGCAAAACTCATACTTCCCGTTGTTGACAAAGAACGCTGTCTTTTTCCTGTCTCTTTCAGCCAATTCAATTTGGTGAAACCCTGACTTGAGGTCCAAAGTAGTGAAATACTGAGCCTCGCCCAAATTTGACAGTATAGTCGAGATAGATGGGATAGGGTATTTGTCGTCAGTTGTCTTTTGATTTAGTTTCCTAAAATCAATAACGAGACGCTTTTGTTTGTGTCCCGCTTCGTCAACACTTTTTTTGTCGACGACCCATATAGGGTTATTGTAAGGGGACTTTGACGGTCTTATTATGCCGTTCGCTAGAAGTTGTTTAACCTCTCCGTTGACAAATTCAGACACGCCTTTTGGGTACGGATACAGTTTAGAGTAAACTGGTTCGTCATCCGTTGGTATTGTAGCAACCGTATTTATGTTTTTCGGTAGGGACTCGTTAACGTCCGCGAATGCATTTACCATTTTATTGATCATATGAACGAAGGTGGATCTGACAGCAGGGGGGACATTCGTGTCATTAATCCGAATGTGGTTCACATGTTGGCACTTAGTGAACTCGATTTTTTCTTTTCCGTTGTCATGTTGTATGACATTGTTAGTTAGATCTATCCGAGCGTTGATCTGTTTTAACAGATCAAGGCCAATTATGCCGTCGAAGTCATTAAGTGACTCCAGCATGAAAAAGTACGACTTAACGTCGAAAAGGTAGATGAGACATTTCGGCTCAATCTTGGTGTGCCCGTGGATTGATTTTACTTGGAAAGGGCTGTCGACTGGCATCCAATGTGCTAGTCCGGGAAGGGGTTTTATATAATTCTTTGAGGCCCCTGTGTCTATCAAAAGTTTGATAGTTTACCCTGCGACCATTCGCCTTATGAACGGAAGCAGGGAGTTTCCGCTAAAAAATTACAGCTTTCGGCCCCGGACAAATCTTCTTCGATTTGAGCTGCCTCATGCTGTGACAGTGACTCGTAGTCACCGTTACTTTCTCCCTGCGATAAGTGGTTTAGGTTTTGCTGAGTCCTCATGGACTGATCACCGTACCCTTGGCTGTTCTTGTAGCCCTGTGTGGGCTGCCTAAAGCGCGAGGAGGTATCCACCTCCATTGGCTCGGGTCCCCGCCCTTGCTGCTTTTGGTTATTAAAGCGCTGCTTTGAGCTACCTGGTTTTTGTTGACCTTGGTTTTGGTCTTTTTGGTTCTTTTGGAAATGGGGGTTCCTTTTTTGGGAATTGCCCTCGTTTTCTGGTTGGGCGTTCTTACGCCAGCTCTGAGACTTTTGAGCGTTAGGCTTTTGTGGCTTTTCCTCAAGATGCTTTGCAAAACTAGCAGCGAAAATGCCTCTCTCGTTGCTTGACTCAGCCTCCTGAGCTAGAGCCAAAGCTGAGGGGAGGTCTATGGGCTGTGCTGGGAAAACAGCCCACCTAAGATATTTTCTGAATCCCGAAACAAAAGTATGCAAGGCATCACTTCTGAATTTTGCATTCAATACTGCCGCTGCGGCGGGATCATGAGTCATTAACGTTTTGTTTGTTAACATTTTTTTTTTTTTTTTTTTTCTTACAATTCAAGTATATTTACAATCTGTCTAGCAGACAATAAGCAAATTAGATCAAAATATTACATAACGTGGGGAAAGGGCGTCACAGTTTTTACATTTATGGGTGAAAATGACTATTTACATTCATAACAGCGAAGATAAACAAGTAAAAACGTTGCAGTCGGACGCAACCGACTGCGGAATACTTTGATACCAGTAAAATAACGGTTAATAAGGGGGAATGCAGGGGCGAAGGGAGTGGGCCATGTGGTAAACATCGCCAGCTATCATGTTACCAAATTTGGTGACTTTAGCTCAAAAACTGTGGAAGATAACTTTACTCCCAAATTTAAAAGGTGGGCGGCAAAGGTAGGCGTGGCATCCAAAATTTTGAATCAAATGTTTTTAACTGTCACTATCAATCTTCCTACCAAGTTTGGTGGCTCTAGCTCAAAAACTGTTAAAGATATAGCCGATTCCGATTTTATAAGGCGGGTGGCTTAGGTGGGCGTGGCATCCAAAATTTTGATGAATTTTTCTGGGGAACGTCAATATCTATCTTCACACAAAATTTGGTGGCTCTAGCCCAAAAAATGTGAAAACTACAGGTGTTTCCAATTTCTTGGAAAAGGGGGGATGGGGGCGGAATCAGGGGGCGTGGCATCCAAGTTTTGATGGGGAACGTCAGTACCTATCTTCACACAAAATTTGGTGGCTCTAGCCCAAAAAATGTGAAAACTATAGGCGTTTCCAATTTCATGGAGAAGGGGGGATGGGGGCGGAATCAGGGGGCGTGGCATCCAAAATTTTGATGAATTTTTCTGGGGAACGTCAATATCTATCTTCACACAAAATTTGGTGGCTCTAGCCCAAAAAATGTGAAAACTACAGGTGTTTCCAATTTCTTGGAAAAGGGGGGATGGGGGCGGAATCAGGGGGCGTGGCATCCAAGTTTTGATGGGGAACGTCAGTACCTATCTTCACACAAAATTTGGTGGCTCTAGCCCAAAAAATGTAAAAACTATGGGCGTTTCCAGTTTCAAGGAGCAGGGATGATGGGGGCGGAAGGAGTGGGCGTGGCATCCAAAATTTTGATGCAGTTTTTTCAGGGACATGACTAGCTATCTGCGTGCAAAATTTGGTAACTCTAGCTGTAAGAATGTGAGAAATATTTGGTTCTATCGGTTTTCAGTTATCGAATTTATCGATTTCCCAGCCTCCTAGTAGGCGTGGCACCCCAATCTTGACACTTTATCTGTCGCGCCTATAGACAAACATAATTGCAAAGTTTCAAGTCTCTAGCTTTACGGGTGTCGAAAAAAGTTGCGTTCATACAGACGGACAGACGGACAGACGGACACTATGACGGACATTGCACAAAACCAATATACTATGAGACCTTCGGTATCAAAGTATAAAAACAACATAAACAGGCTACCAGTGCTGCTCGGGTCTGAAGGGCAAGTCAAGGGGATGACTCCGTTTT
Source organism: Scaptomyza hsui (assembly GCA_018152825.1). Classification (NCBI taxonomy): domain Eukaryota; kingdom Metazoa; phylum Arthropoda; class Insecta; order Diptera; family Drosophilidae; genus Scaptomyza; species Scaptomyza hsui. Next base: position 183,857 of record JAECXO010000007.1, read on the forward strand.
AGCCGCCTTAAGTGTTGGCTGTTGTCCAGCAGGCTTATGGCCAGGTGGTTGCTGTGACGCTCGAGTCTGGAGGCATATCGTGTACCGAATTTGCGAATTTCGCTTCTCACAGACGGTACTTCCAGGTCTCTGTGTATAACTGAATTTCTGACATAGGTTGGGTTTGTTAACATGGTTAATTTCTTTTCAACCTCATCATAATATTTTAACAGTGACAGATCGCCCTGTCGAAGCGTGCCTAATTGTTGCTGTGTTACGTGTACTGGTGTTTTATCAGCATACGTGAAATCAAGTCCGGCAATGATTGCCTTAAAGTTCAATACTGTGTTGAATGAGGCCAGCACAGCATCGGCTGATCCCCTAACTTTATTTCGGATAATACCTACCGCCTGATAGTGCCTTGAACTGCCATTAAACGGCTCGAAAACTTTGTAGGCTGCAGAGGCGGCCTGCCTCCACGAGACGTAGTTCTCTTGTTTCCCATCAAACTCAGGGATGGACTTTATAATATCTAAGGGCTCATCGCAACGAGTCCCTGGCACAATTTGAATTTCCTGGAAAACTTCTATCTGGGGGGTCAGACCCTTAAATTTATTAAACTGCTCTGTAAGAGATGCTAATTTCTCTTCAAACGTATGCGCCTGTAGATTTAGCGCTGCCTGTACCTTCGCCTCCATCTGTGCGACTTGTTCGGCATTCATTTTCTGTGTTTTTTCTAAAGATCGTTTCTCTAAGTAAGAGGAGATATGTAAGTTAGTCGCCGCTGCTGTCGTCTGTTTTTTTTTTGACTTGGGCGCAACATAAAAAATATTTAAACCGCCCAAAAAGAATTCCAACACAGCTTATAAAGGTTTCAAGTTTCAACTTATTAAGTTGCGATATGCAGAATTGTCTGTTTTTTTTAAATGTTATTTCTTTTTATTTAATGAAAAACCTATACTAGACGGCTCTGTTATTTTGTTAAGATTTATCTTTTATTTATCTTGAATTGTGAATAAAATGAGCATCTCACTTACATTTTGTCAAAATTATTCAAAAATGGCCGATGCACTTTTTTTTGTTCAGCTGGGGTTTTATTTTATTTTTTTTTTTACTCTCTCAGCTGGGGTTTTATTTTTTGTTTAAGTTTGCGTGTTATTTAAATCCTTTGCTTATATGTTAGCTATAATGTTGTTTTGATTACACTTGATCTTTTTATTGTTTTGATGTGTGAGTGTTTTTTTTCTTAAATATCTGCAGCTTGTATTTTGTTTATGTCTTGATTGTTTCTAACACTCAGTTTTGTAGTGTTTTGGTGTGTGTTTTGTTTTTTTTTTTTTTTTTTTTAAATTTTTTTGCATATGAACACTCAGTTTTTAAAGTTTTGGTGTGTTTTGTTTTTTTTTTTTTTTTTTAGATTTTGTTGCATATGAACACTCAGTTTTTTAAGTTTTGGTGTGTGTTTTGTTGTTTTTTTTTTAAAAAAAAATGTCGTTGATTATTTTTTTAGGTTTTTAGCACTGTCTCTTTCTTTGGTATGTGTTGTTTGTTTTTGTTTTTTCACTAACACTTGTTCACTTTCTACTCTTGGCGTTGGCTCGAAGAGTTTTTGTGCTAAACGATAAGCGATTAGCTAGTCGTTGGCAGATTATGGGTAACTTGCCGTTTGGGCGCCAATTAAAACGTAGCACTTTGTATTGTTTAATGATTTTTATTTCAAGCTCGTTAGAGCTATGCGAGAAACAAATTCAAACTGAAACTTAAAGTAGCTTAAATGGAATTATGAAGCTATCGCTGCTGGCCGGCGAGGCGACTGAATGCTGAGTCGGCGGTTCTTGCGGACGATCAGGCTGCTTGCGCGTGCGAGTATCGGATTTCGTCTGCAACTCTGTTGCAACGGCATCCGGCGCAACAGTGTTGTCAGCTCTTTTTGTTCTGCGCGTGTTAACTTATATGCGCTTTATTCATTTTCGATCACATTTTCAGCAGGTGCTGTTCGCTCAATAACTCGACTCATTTTTTCTTCATCTATTTTAACATTATTGTAGATGGCTACGATATTGTATAAAGGATTGTTTGCAATTAGCCATCTTAATGCATTAAATAATTTTTCTCGATTAACTGTTAGTTCTCTTACAATGTTCAAATATTCCAATTATTCTGTTACTACTATCATACCAGTGTTGTCAATAGAGCGTGGAAGCATATTTGCCAATTTTTCAGATATCTCAAATATGTCCAATGCAAATAGAACTGATAATCCTAGACAACCATATTGACCAAAGCGACCATTGAATTTTATAATTTTGGTATTTGGAATGATTCTTGCCAATAGCCGGGATTCCATTTATGGCAAATCTTTCAATTCATCTGGAATTATCCCTGGATCAAGATTATTTCAGTAAGCTTTTGATGGGGACGTAATTTTCCGATTATTTGTCACTGATGCTTTGCATCGGTTGCATATTAGCAATTTTTATACTTTGATACCGAAGGTCTCATAGTATATTGGTTTTGTGCAATGTCCGTCATGGTGTCTGTCCGTCCGTCTGTCCGTCCGTCCGAATGAACGCAACTTTTTTCGACACCCATAAAGCTAGAGACTCGAAACATTGCAATTATGTTTGTCTATAGGCGAGAAAGATAAAGTGTCAAGATAGGAGGCTGGGAAATCGATAAAATCGGTAACTGAAAGCCGAAAGAACCATAAATTTCTCACATTCCTGCAGCTAGAGTTACCAAACTTTGCACGAAGATAGCTAGTTACATCCCTGAAAAAACTGCATCAAAATTTTTGATGCCACGCCCACTCCATCCGCCCCCATCCCCCCTTCTCCTTGATATTTATAACGCCTATAGCTTTCACATATTTTGGACTAGAGCCACCAAATTTTGTGTCATGATAGATATTGACGTTCCCCAAAAAAGTGCACCAAAGTTTTGGATGCCAAGCCCACTCCTTTCGCCCCCGTCCTCCCTGCTCCTTTAAATTGGAAACGCCTATAAATTTTACATTTTTGGGGTAGAGCCACTAAATTTTGAGTCAAGATAGGTAGTGAAGTTTTCCAACAAACTGCATCAAAAATTTGGGTGCCCCCCCCACCCCCGCCGTCTTTAAAACGGTTATGCGTGTATCTTACGCATTTCTTGAACTAGCGTCTTCAAATTTGGTAGAAGGATAGATGGTGACATTAAAAAAGATTTGATTCAAAAATTTCGATGCCACACCCACCTCTGCCACCCACCATTTACATTTGGAAATTCAGTTATCTCCCTCAGTTTTTGAGCTTAAGTCACCAAATTTGGTAACATGATAGCTAGGGATGTTTACCACCCGGCCCACTCCTTTGTAAGCAGACTCCTTACCATCCGTTCTTTTACTGGTATCAAAGTATTTCGCAGTCGGTTGCGTCCGAGTGCAACGTTTCTTTTTCAGCCAATTCATCTGGTAAGTATGCTTTCATGTTGTCGGTCACTGTTACATAAGACAATTGATGCAAATAGAAACGCTGTACGCAAATTTCGCATATTTGATTACTGAGTTTATCGATTGATTGTTTAAATTCTTCTACAGTTGCAATACGAGCGGCTCTAGCTTCTGCATGACGAAAGCCATCTTGTTCGATGCGAGTGGCATGTTTCTCATCTGATTCTGCGGCTCTAGCTTTTGCATGACGCAAGCGATCTTGTCAGATGCGAGCGGCATGTTGCTCATCTGTTTCTGCGGCTCAAGCTTGTGATACATACTTGTTCGATGCGAGCATCATGTTGCTCATCTGTTTCATTTAATCGTTTTTGAGCTTTTTGAAATTTCCTGATTTAATCTTTTACGTTTGGCTGCAGGACTTTCACTGTGTTTTTCCGTGTTTTTCTCCAGACGTCGCTTTTGCTGTGTCGCAGTCTCTTTATTTTTCATTTTCAGGGACTCGTTTTCCGTTACTTGTGTAATGCCTATTGGTAGTTCTTGTAATAAATGTGTAAGCAAGCCTAAACCTCCCAATTCTTAGGCAGCCTTGCGGTTGCCGAAAACATAGAAGTTAAAACGTTGTGATAGCCTTTTTTCTCCAGACGTCGCTTTTGCTGTGTCGCAGTCTCTTTATTTTTCATTTTCATCGACTCGTTTTCCGCTACTTGTGTAATGCCTATTGGTAGTTCTTGTAATAAAATGTGTAAGCAAGCCTAAACCTGGCAATTCTTAGGCAGCCTTGCGGTTGCTGAAAACATAGAAGCTAAAACAGTAGTAGGGAACTGGCGGTTCTAAACCACTTGAGGTGTGAAATTTCACACCTTTTTTATTTGATTGATTTATGCCTTTTATTTTGTTTGTTTGATTTATGACCCCTATTTTTTGTTTGTTTGTTTTTCTCAGACGATATAGGTCACTCCTGGTCTCACTATGACCTTGGATGACCATGGTATCACTATGACCTTAGATGACCCCTTTTTGTTTGTTTGTTTTTCTCAGACGAGATCGGTCACTCCTGGTGACCACTTATATTTAATGATTATTTGTTTGTTTTTCTCAGACGATATCACTCACTCCTGGTCTCATGATGATCTTATATGACCACTTATATCTAATGATTATTTGTTTGTTTTGTTTTGTAAAATACTTTATAATTTTTTAGCGTTTTTTAATATACATTTCTAGAGTGTTGCTGGTGCTATCCTAGATAAGGATGGATTTTGGTTTTGGGATAAGAAAATGCTAAAGACGGACTATAGATTTTCATCTTCGTCGAGTATTGCGGCTTATAGATAAGATAGTGTTAAATGCGTACTAAAGTGCGCATGATTTAACATCAAGCTGGGCTTGTCTATGTCTGGCTGGAGTATGTGTGTGTGTGCAAGTGTGTGTGTGTGTGTGTGTATTGTTATGTAGAGATGCGCATGATTTAACATTAAACTGGGCTTGTTGATAAAAATGTGTTTAATGTGTACTGAACATGCTCATATTCGAGCTTATCAATTTGGGGGAAAGTGATTCTTGCTGATCCTCCTTCAAGCAATAGGCATCAAACCTGGAGGCTTATCATTCTTAATATTAGGTACCCTCCCTTTAATCTTAGAGGCTTGTTGATTTAAAGCTGTGGTGCTATCCCTTTCTTGTACGTACGCAAGTTATTTAATTAATGATTAGCTCGCTAGAAAATAATTTATCCCTGATTTCAAAATGAATAAAAGGAGAGTTTTTTGTGTGTTAATAATAAAATTTATTCATTAAAGTTATAACAATTGCTATTATTTAATCTTTTGCTTAAATTTTTGTATTGTGAAATAATCTTCTCCACTTTCGCTAGACGCATTCCATAGAAATAGCAGCCACATGTGTCAACTCCCTCTGTAGCTAGATCGGATGACCAGGAGCATGTTGTAAGATGTTCACCAAATTTCGAGTTTACTAGACGACAGCTTGTATACTTTGAGAAATACTCTCGGTATTCTTCAAGCAATTTGCGATGCTCGGGAAAAAACATTTCATCAAATTCCTTCAAAATATCGTTGATTTTAATCACAATTGTTGGCAATCCAAAGTTAGAGAACAGACCCATTTTGTACTTTAGTTATAAAACTTTCAATCAAGACTGAATAAAATTTTTATTTTTACATCTCTTTTTATGTCTTTTCTCATATTTTTAAAACTCAATGCAAAGACTTGCATGTTCGAACATGTCTGACTAAATTTTTATCTCTGTTTTTCTCACGTTTCTATTTATTCATTCTTGTGAAATTGCTTTCTAAATTGGTCTACATCCCTTTTAATTTCTTTACCCATCTTTTTCGAAATTTCAAAGCATAGCCGAGTAAGATCAATTTCTGCTTCATAGTCATAAATTGCTTTTAAATCCGACAGCTGTTTACTATTTTTACCCATTTCCGAACACTTTGGAATAATATAATTATAATATAAGTTTCTTATTTGAGTTTTTAATAACGTGTTCCAACACAAAAATGTTGTAAGAAAAATTCCTAATCTTATAAACGACCTCCATGATTCCCCATCAAATTCAATTCTATTACCATACTGATTTAGTATTAATATTCGTTGCTTATCAGTTTTTCTAATTTTAAAATGACACCTAACACTTCCAAGCATTGGATGTTCAATTATTGTATCCGGCATTAGGAAGTCAAAGTGTTCAAGTTTCATTTGAATGTACTCTTTATATGCTAATAATTGCAGCCATTCCTCCTTTCCCAGTCCAATAAAGTTATGTTTATGTTGCTGCATCCAAACCATAGGCGTGAACCCTCTACTCGTAGAAAAACCACACTTTAGTTTAAGCTCTAGATTCGCAAAATATTCAAATCCAAAAATAACTTCATGATCCTGTTTTTTCCTTGAATTCTTTGATTTTTTTAAGTGAAGTGTGTCCATCTTGTTGAGTCTTTTGGGTCAAACTAAACATAAATTGTAACAAGTATGCTATTTATGGTATTGAATTGTCTGTAGTTTCTCAGTACATTATACACAACAGAAGCAAAATGGTCATAATTAATAGAAGCTCATGTGTTCTAGTTGACTTTCGATATGTGTTTGGAAACGAAAGTCAGTTATTCGTCAAAGAGTTGGCATTTATGCAAGCTGGATCTATCATACCCAATTTTTTTCACTTCAAACCACCCTATCACAAAAGGGAGCTGAATGAAGTGACTAGAAAAACTTTAAAGATAACCAAACAGTATGTGGATGATCTAGATTGGTCTGAAGGGGACATTTCCTATCTAAGTCTTGGTGAAATTCTAAAACCATTGAATACCTTTACAACTGTTGTAGTTAGGGGAAGAACTAAGAAAGAGTTTTTAGCTAAATATTTATACACACACATAATAGATTTAAATCTTGAACAGAGTTTGGCCCAATCCCCAAACTTTTTTACAAATTGTAGAATACATAAGAAAATATCAAATCAATGTACGCTCAACAATTTATTTAAACTGTTTGTAATCTTAGAAAGCTGTAACTTTGAAGTACTTGAAAATTAAAATAAAATAAAAACTATGTTCTAATAAATTTCAACTTGATCTTTAATGGGTTTAATAAAAGGGGTACATTATATTTTTAATTAACTAAAATCTATTTTAAACTATACGTTGAACTAATCCAGTCAAGGGCGAATACTGTACAAGACGATCATCCATAAGCAGACAATATACCTTAGTATTTCTCTCACTACTACTGTCAAGGTCGATCGAAACTCTTACATCGATTGGCCCAGTTTTTACTGTTTCGTTCTGATGAGACAAATCCACAACAACCATCGGTGCCTTATCTCTAAACTCTTGTGGTGTAAGCAATGGTTCGGGTTCCTTCATATAATAGCTTGTCTGAAACCCTGTATACATACAATACAAACTGGCAAAACGTTCTCGCTTAAAATTTATATTCATATCATCGTACGGAAAGTTCTCTGAGTTCAGGTATACTTTTATGTTTCTCAAATGATTTTGTATCAATTTTTTAACCGCTATAAAAGCAATTATAGCAAACCGAGGGCGTTCTCTGTTAGCTGCAAGCTTAACATTCCAAACATGTTGTGTACCTTCTGCTAATGCTGGATTCAGGTAACAATCCCAACTGCGGAACGTAAGTGGGAGTGAGCCCCCACTCTTAGTTAGACTAAACATTTGCAACTTCTTTTCATCACTTAAAGTTACATGTGGTATTTTCCATGTAATGTTAGAAATATTTAATTTATACTCAGTACTCCCAAGTTAACTGTAATATACATCCCCCATATTTTTAGTCATGAGTAATATTAATTCATGTTTACAATTTAGTAAGACCTTGTTATAGTCTTCAGCAAATCCAAGTAAGTATTTGAGAGGAATAGAAAAATTAAAATAGCCGTTTGCGAGGTCCTCTCCATTAAACCATCCAGAATTTTCTAACATTCGGCTCTCCGTATTATTTAAGGAAATATAGCTTTTTAAGGTTGTTGAAATACCAACAAAGCGAGTACAATCAATTTCAATTCCATTAAGTTCATAGCGAACCTCATCAAATAGATAACTCATACAATTGTTTTTAAGTTGCCCATCTGTAGCAATCGAACCATCTGCCAAACAAATCGAGCCTTCAACATTAATAAAACTCTCACAAGGTAAAACATATAAGTCCTGATTCTGAATTGTAATTCTGACTTCATCATTGCTTTTAAAGGCTTGTAGGTAAGGAGAATAGCTGTGATATTCTTTTTTAGTAATACTCTCATCTGAATATGCTTTATCTCGAACATTTAATACTCACTACTCATTATTTTCGTAGGGGGGGACTTAACCCAATGATTTCAAAAATAATATGTTCTCAAGCGTAAGAGCTTTTTTCAGCGATCTGCTTCCTTCCGTAGTAGAATTCAAAGTGTTAACTGGTGGCAGATAGCCTGCATTTTTATTATTATAAATAATCATTCTCGTCGCCTCAAGTGTAAGCGTAGTGTTACGCTCTCTTTTCTTAAATTTACGAAATTGCCGTTCTGGTCAACAATTCGTATTATCAGCGAGTGTATCTCTCTCGTGTTCACAGACAAATAAATGAGATTATTTGGTTTCTCACTCAATTTATACCCTGGCGGAACGTTAAGTGCAAACTCATGCAGAACATGACTCGACTGCTCATTAACATATGATCCGCTAACAATATTACATTCCAAACGTATGGGTATTGACTTTCAAAATGTCAACAGGCTGATCTGATATGTGTAATGCATTAGGCTTAAGTTCTTTTCTATTAAATCCGAATAATTGTCCAATAGAACGTTCTTTGTTGAAGTATATTGAGTCTTCTTTAGTAGATATCCCTACTTGAAGGGTATTGTTGTTGCTCTCGATCAGCGGATGTTTGGATTTATTTGGTTCTTTTTTCTTCATTTTCTCGCTAATAATTTCATTTATATCATCAAGCTCATACGATCCCACGGGGATCTCAATAACATGCTCTCCAACATGGAATAAATTATTGTCATGGTCAACATTTGGGATCGAGTTGTGCATATGAAAATCAATTAGTGCGCCTCATATCATCCAATCAACTCGATAGGGGGGTGATAGTTTGCTACTAAAATAGCGTCGTTACCCGTTAATGTCAGTGTTGTTGTCATTCCGAAAGATTTATGATAAGTGAATTTAAAGTAAAAGTTTCAATCATTTTATTTTAAATTTGAATGAAGTCGGCGAATCCTCTTCTATATCGCCCATTATCTAAGGGATCGTCTTTACTTATTAATAAAAATCCGTATTTTTCTCTCCAACAAAATTGACAAATTTTTTTAAATGAATCAAGCGTCATGTCTACACCCACGTGGTCCTGATACACGTGTTTCATATTTAAATCATCTTGTCGAAACATAATAATTAAATTTGCATTATCACGCACAAGATGCTTCGGGATACGTGTATAAGTTTGACACAAATAGAACGCGTCTACGCTACTATGTCTTCCCATACAGAAGTATGCACGAATATTATCCTGTTTTTCACATGCTACGTCATCAAAAATCATTATAGAGTTTTTTTGGCATCGCTTGGTGCTATTACATTTTCATTGTCAGAAAACGTAAAGTATCCCATTCCTTTTATTGGGCCTATAAGTGCCTTTAAGTATTCATATTTCGGCTGATATAAGGACTTTGAATACAAATAAATGTTCTCAAACTTTAGACCGTTGGGGCTTTCAATCAAACTAATCATAACATTAGTTTTTCCACAGTTAGAAGGTCCGACAATAAGAGCTCGTATTGAATTTGGTAACAAGCAACTATGTCTGAGTTGTTTGATATCACCGCTCTTAGAATCGATATTTTTCACCTCTATATCAGTTTTTTGTTTTATTAAACGCATATTAGTCCTATTCTTTTAATCAACTCGTTACTCACTTAAACGTTCTTGATGAATAAACATCAAATAAAATGGTGATGTGCTTTTATAAACCTAATAGTAGCAAGTTACCGCTCTATCTGGGTGGAGGAATTGTGAATAAAATAATCAACTCTCTTCCAGTTGAACTTCACATACCAGGATATCAGTTTTGTGGCCCCGGAACAAAGCTTAAAACTCGTTTAGAACGTGGGGATAAAGGAATCAATCCCTTGGATTCCGCTTGTAGGGAACACGATATAGCCTATTCTAATCATAAAGATTTGCAAAATCGTCATATAGCTGACAAAATACTAGCTGAAAGAGCGTGGGAGCGAGTTAAGGCCTCTGATAGTTCTCTTGGAGAAAAGTCCGCTGCATATTTCGTTACCAACGCAATGAAAACAAAGAAAAAATTTGGAATGGGTATCAAACAAAGACCAAAGAAACAAAAACAATGTAAAAAAAGGAAAGATTTTATGAATCTCGTAAAAGTCGCAAGCAAAGTGTTGAAGAAAGAAAAACCATTCGACATACAATCTGCCATCACAGTAGCGCGAAAGGCAATAAACAACAGCATCAGAAATAAGAAAACGAAAAAAGTAATAATTCCTAGAGTAATTAGAGTTCCTAAAATTGGTGGCTTTCTACCACTTGTACCAATCTTAACAGCGCTCAGTGCATTTGGGGGACTTGCATCAGGTGGGGCAGCTATTGCTAAAAGCATAAACAGCGCAAAAAATGCTAAAAAAAAAAGAGCTCGAAGAGAATAAACGTCATAATAGAAAAATGGAAGCCATAGCTTTAGGTAATGGCCTGTATTTGAAACCATATCAAAAAGAATTTGGAATAACCACAGATAAAAAAAATCAATTTTTTTAAATGAGCTGCCCAATAAACCGCTTACAAACATAGATATTTTAAAATTTGCACGCAAGCATATCCCCCATTTCAGAGGGGTTTATATGAGGGACTCCTTACCGAATCAAGTACGAAAAAGAGAATGCGGTATTGTCAACTTGGACTCGTTAGCCGGAACGGGGATGCATTGGGTACCTTACTTTAAGGCGGATCAGGAGTGTAGATATTTTGATAGTTTTGGAAATTTACCACCACCTCTAGAACTTATAAGATATTTGGGAGAGAACATACAATACAATTATAAGCAAGAACAAAAATTTGGGACGTTCAACTGCGGACACTTATGCCTACAATTCCTATTGCATAACGCGTCATCGGGTCTTCATAAAAAAAAAACAGGGCTTAAAGTAATTTTCTTCTGCTATATCAAAATTGTATCACTATCATTTTATAACTTTTAATAAAAAAAATAAAAAAAACTTAATAAATGCTTTTAATATGTTGTGTGTGGGTTTAGTTTGTTATGAATATCTGAATAGTTCACATATACCAGCTCTAGCGTTAAACATTAACGTCGAAAAGGAAAACAGCTTCGCGGTTAACATCAACGGCTCCCGGATAACAACAACGGCCCCCAGTTCTCAGCAAACAGCTCAGCGGTTAACAACAACGGCTGCCGGTTATCATCAACGGCTCCCGGATAACAACAACGGCCCCCCTGATTACAACATCGCCCCCCTGCTTACAACAACGGCTCCCGGTTTTCAACAAACAGCTTCGCGGTTAACAACAACGGCTCCCGGTTACCATCAACGGTCCCCGGATTACAAGACGGTATTCGAAATGAATGAGAATATATTGAAGGAACTGACAAAAACAAGGAATGCGCTGAAAAGAAAATGAATATCAGTTGGAGGAAACATTTAAGCCTTTAACAGAGCCACTTAACAAAATTATTAAAGACAATCTAGATATCAAACCATCCACGCGATACAAAAAAGAAGATGCAGATAAAAGTATAACAACGATTAAAGGGAATGAAAATCAAAACACTGACTTTTATGATGCGATAGATGGGGAAATAGATAGAAAAGAAATATTTCATGATTCGTTTACACCAAGTGAACAAAGCGATCTTAAGCCAGTTGCAGTAAGCAATGAAGACTGTTATCAGTCAATTGTATTAGGTAGTGAGAACTTTAATCTCAGTATAAATGAATTAGAGCGAGAGAGACGGCTTGATAAAGCATTTGGTCCAACTAAACAAGAAGGAGAAATTAAATTAGGAAGATCTAAAATAAGAGTTTCCAACAAGAAAATTGAGCTGGAATCGGGTGAAAAGTGGGATCTTACTCCTGGACTATATTCTTTGATCTATTTAAAACATCCTCATTACTACAACGAAATAGATCTCGAATCGTATCGAGAAATCTTAATAAAAACAAATGCACATAGAAAAAATCATCACCCTAATGAGCCACTGAAAGGCAATCGCTCAAAAAAATATACTGAAATAATAAGAAACCTGTTCCCTAAAACTATTGAACCAATTGCAATGTCTACACCTTTAAATATAAAAAAATCTACTCATAAAGGTGGAACTCTCATGCTTCTCAGCAAAAATAAGCCAAATTATGTATACTGGGATAATCCTAATGAGATTGTTGATAGACTTAAGCTTTTAGTTGCCTCACAGTCAGCTGGTAACACTAGTCATAGTAATGAGATTGTATCGATAATTGAGGAGTTGCGAGAGGCGCACATTATTTATTAATAAATATGCTGTACACTAAATAAATATATTTATTATTAATATGTCTCTTGACAAGTTTGGACATTACTCAAATGCTAAGGAACATTCAGAGAAGTTAAAAAGTCAAATTAAAACTTTAACAGGGATTCGCATTGATCAGCATGGAAATTTAAATGCCCAGAACAAACGCATTACAAATTCAATTAGTCCTATAAATAACGATGATTTAGTAATAAAATAATATGTCGATATAAAAGTAAAGGAACTAAAAAAAAGTCAGTTGACAACTATTTCCCACTTAGTCAACGTTCAAAATACTAAGCTTAAAGATTTGGAAAGTAAAATGAATGAAATAACTAAGCTCATGGATAATGTAAATGAAGTAGGCAATGATCTCATTTTAAAAATAAACGATACTAAGAAGTATGTAACTTTGCATACTGAGAAGGATCAGGCACAAAATATCTAAAAACAAATTAATTCAACGCTAAACCATTATGCCCCTTGACAAGTTTGGACATTACTCAAATGAAAAAGATAATTTTGAATACTTAAACCGAAATGGCAAAAGATTTTTTGGTTTGCTTATTGACCAGGATGGAAATTTCAATGTTCAGAGCAAACGAATTATGTATTGTGCGCAACCGAAAGATGCAAATGACTTGGTTATAAAAGAATATGTTGATGAACTAATAAATCAAGTCCAAAATCATATTGAATCAAACACTAATTCATCATTATTAAGCCATAGAAATCCAAATATTGTTTTATTGGAAAGGAATATTAATAATACTAAAGAAAAGCTCGAAAATTTGAAAGAAAAACTTGAGAAAAAACTAAAAATATTGAAAATATACATCAGAATAAACCAACGAATTTGATGAGTATAATGATATATAAGTGGGTACCCTTATCATTTTTTTACTATAAGCTGTGTGGCTGTCATGAAGGCTGGATCAAACTTCAATGATGGGACTGATACATTAAAAAAGATGAGATCCGAATCTTGGAAGTGTATATGGATAATCTGTATTAGGGTAATGACACAGAACTCACCTCTAATAAAAATGTGGAAAGCTTTTGTTAAGAAAAAGCTGTGGTTCTGCAATCATATTTCAAAGCGACGCGAGCAACAGCCTTGTACTACTTTATAAATAAAAACCGCTAATCATATACAAGAAATAAAAATAATAAAAAAAATATACAAAATACCTAACCTACTTCATACATATCACCTTAATAACTCAAGTAATCATGAATTAAAGGGAAATAGTGGGTGAATTACATGCTCCTGCACGCAAAAATTTTAAACGTAGAAGAGTTGTAATGAAAGGTATTGATGATCATTGGCAAGCAGACTTAGTGGAGATGGGGAAGCACTCGGCATCTAATAAAGACTGTCGTTTTATTAAAATAATTGATAATTTTAAAATATGGGGAAAAATCAAAACTGCAAATAAGTTACAAAAGCGCTCGCCAGTATTTTTGAAGACAAAAGAATTCCTAAGAATTTACAAACCGATGATGGAAAAGAGTTTTTTAATACTGAATTTAAAAACTTGTGCAAAAAACATAATATTAATCATTACTAGAGCTATAGCGCTCTTAAAGCGTCAATTGTTGAGCGTTTTAATAGAACCTTAAAGGAAATGATGTGGAGAGAGTTTAGTTTCAATGGTACATATAATTGGATCGACATGTACAAGCAGTTAATTCAGGAATATAACCACCAATATCATAGAACGATAAAAATGGCACCAGTAGAAGTTAATTCATCGAATGAAACGATGTTGTGGAATACTGTCTATAGTCACCTTAAAATCTTTGGTGGAAGTAAGCTAAATGTGAATGATTATGTGCGTATAAGTAAACATAAACATCTATTTGAGAAAGGGTACACACCTAACTGGACAACTGAAATTTTTCAAGTAAAAAAAATACAAAATACCAATCCTACTACATATATATTGAAGGACTATGAGGATGTCGAAGTGAAAGGATGTTTCTATAAGGAGGAGCTGAGAAAAACAAAATATCCGCATACTTACTTAGTTGAAAAAATAATTAAACGACGAAATTGTCATGTATTAGTAAAATGGTTGGGATTTTCGAATGCTCACAACTCTTGGATAGATAAAAATGAAGCGATGTAAAAGTACACGCTCAAAAAAAAAAAAAAAATACTTGTAATGTTTGTCTTGTGTGACGCTACATTTTACGAGCTGAGAATCGTTTTGGGTATGTACTTCAGCATATCACTGATAATGGGTCTGGTGTATGTCTGGCTGGAGTATGTGTGTGTGGTTGTGTGTGCGCGTGACTATGTACAAGTGCGTAGAGTGTCTAGAGCTCAAGGATATAAAAGCGAGCCATATGAGAACTAGAGCATTCAAAGAAGAACATTCAGCAACGATAGAAGGATGACAAGTATCAACAATACGTTACTAAATTGGTTGGTGAGGACACCTGAAGTTGTCCTTATTGGTGACGAGGATCAGAAAATGCCTCGCCCAATATACAACGAGGAAGATGATATTTCGACGGTGCTTAACCCCGACATACATGGGCATATACGGCGTCGTCCACCACCACCCCGCACTGTCTATGAGTGGTTGCTGAAGCTGAACGCTCGGCCAACGAATGTGGAGGATCAGCTGGAGAGAACGATCCCTCTGCAAGAGCCCGTTGTGGATCGGGCTAGATACTTGATGGAGTATTTGAATTGGAGGATGGAGTGTATGTCCTCTATGACTCTTGATGAGGATGAGGTTATGGAGCACGCATTAGATGACGATGAAGTAGCTGAGCTAGAAAAAATATTAGGTGAACTAGATGGTTTACCATTAGAACCTTTAGATATGTAATAAATTTGAATTTAAAATGAATAAAAAATAAATATATAGAACTAAATGTCTTTGTGTGTTTTTTTTTTTTTTTTTAAAAGAATATAGATTTTTAATGTTTTGGTTTTCTTTTTTTCTTATTTTACGCTTTAAATTAAATAATAAATAAATATATATATAAAGAACTTAATACCCTTGTGTTTTCTTATTTACATTAACATTTTATTTTCAGCCATATATTACATACAGATTTTTATTTTTTACAGGTTTTTTTTTTTAAGAATATAGATTTTTAATGTTTTGGTTTTTTATTAACGTTAACATTTTATTTTCAGCCATATGTTACATTCCGATTTTTATTTTTTACAGGTTTTTTTTTTTTTAAAGAATATAGATTTTGATTGTTTGGTTTTTATTTTGGTTTTTAAATCTATGGGTCAATTTTAAAGTGACCCCAAGCATATGTATGGAGCCCATCAGGCTTTATTTTTCGCTTATCATCTGAACAACTTAAAGTTGTTTTTCTTATTTTATTAGTATATAAATTATGAAGATGTGATCTAAAGAACATCATCTCATCACTAAATATTTCATTATTAAATAAACAATTTTTATAACTATTTATAGTAAGTTTATCTAACGCAGACTTTTTAACTCCTTTCGATTTTTTAATGCATTCTCCCCCATCAAGAGAAAGTGAATACATTTTTGCCCTAAGACCCACAAACTCTGACATTTGTTTACCTGAGTTTTCATCCTTCATCATACCCAAGACCTTCTTATTACATCTTTTGATTCCATATTTCAGGGCTAGTTCCTCAGGATATTCAGACGTATCAAATTTCATTTGAACGTCTTCAGCAATATCCTCATAAAAATCTCTAGTTTCTATTGAATATATGAATGAGTCTGTATCGATATAATTCAATGAGACTTTTTCTTGGAACTACGGTTTCATATATTGATAATGAAAGTCATACATCTTCCATTTTGAAAGTTCTAAAACCGCAAACCCTAAATACATGGGTTTATCGTAAAGAAAATGTAATCGCTTCATTTGAATGGCGTACATATCTTCGGAAAATTGAGCAGTACTATGAAAGCTCGCCTTCGCAATGAGTGAGCGCGCATTCAACCGATTGCAGCTTGTTGACTCCCATGAAGTAACAATTTTAACATCTTTACGTTTTTCAATGTTCTCCATCGTCTTGCCATAGACAGCGTTATTCAACAATTTGAAAACGTCTTTTTCAAAGCTGTTTTTCGCTAATGTTCTATGGTGGGTGTTAAGGTCGATATATTTTTTAAGCCAGGGAGCCTGTTTAAATTTCAAAATTCGATGGATCTTTGAAAGTATCAACCCATTTTTTAGACATTGCTGAAGGTTTATATAATGAATTGCATATTTGTTTTTAGGCCTTAGGTCTGCAACAAGTTTGCAAAACTTCGCTTCGGGCGTTGGTTTTTGGTTAAGCGGACAAAAAGGCAGATCATTATGATAGTCATGTAATGCATCTGGATATAAAAGATCGACTTCAAGAATGTAACCATATTCTGAATTTTCTTTTATATCGCCAATGTCAAATGTTGCAACCTCATTCTCACTCATCCACTGAAAAGCAGCATATGGGAGATTTCGCGACATTGCCCAACCATATAAACTGTTGGCATCCAGATACATTAAATATTCGGATGGTTTGGTTGGGTCATACGCATCCATATACAAGTGGTTGGCTTTCGAATACCGTTTAGAGCACTGAACCAGCCCACCCCTAATTCCGTTTTGTATAAATCTATACATGTCGACATCTGTAAATAGCTCAAGTTCTATCCCAGTGGTCTTTAGCATTGCGTCCCAAGAGAGACCAGGAGTGGTGTAATAGTGAGCAGGATCTAGAGAGTAAATTTTCTTGCATATTGCTCGAAAATTTTGAAAAACGTCAGTTAATAAAAGAACATCGGTTTTTAGATAAAGCTCCATATATTCTTTTAATGACTGACAACCGAAAACTGACCACACATGTTGGGCATGTGAATAGTCCTCAAGCGAACATTCTTTATTAGTTAAACTATTAAAGAATTTTTCTCTTGGAGGTAGAGATGTATCAGACAGTCGGCTCTCTGAATCTAGATACTCATATGGGAAAACTCCCTTCCTACGCAATAAATTAAAATCCTCGGAGGAGGGATAGAAACGCTTTACACTTTCAAAGCATTCAGTACTTATATTGCTACTCAAAGCATCTAAGCTGGTTGCCATAAAGCGAAACGTATCTAAAAATCTAATTTCTAAATTTTTATCATGGGACGCAATATGAGTAAATTTCGAAAGTGAAATGTACAGCTCCTTATTAAGAGGCAGTACTTTAATTTCACCCTCAACTTTATTAAGCTCTCTTACAAAGAGATGTGAATCATATTTCGAAAAATTTTGAAAAAAAAACTGGGACAAAAGGTGCTATCTGAAAATTAATATTACACACATTGTGTGCGGGCCCCCTATAGACACCAGTTAAATGACAATGGTCTCGTACTCGATCGGTCCCTAGCATTTTTTTTTGCGGATATGACAATTATCTGCACTTTTAAATCTGGTTTCCTCATCGGCACTCAATGTCATGGGTTTAATATTACTTAGGTAAGATGTATAAATTTCATTTACATCTGTAATAAGAGATGTTACAAATTTAACACCTGCATCTTTACCTGTCTCTAGTACAAGCTTATCAAGGGATGGGTCGAAGGAGCACTTTATATAGTATGAGAATGCTATAGCAACATGTAAAGCTGTTGCTATAACATTCTCACTAACTTTGGACTCGATGGGGGATAGCATACACTCAAAATCTGCGTATACTACAAATGGTACATCTAAACTACGATTATAATTCTTAAACTTAATGCTTGCCTTCTCCAGCGATGGAAGCGAAGACACCATCTTCCCACAATTCCTCCTGTGTTCTTCTGATAACTTTTCTGTGTGTGAAAAATTTAGGCAGGTGTTGCAGAAGAATAGATGATGTTGGTGCTCTGTCACCTGTGCGCGAACCAGTCTAAAATTCATAAAAAAAAAACAAAAGAAAGTTTATTAGTTAAACAATTTTAAAAATAAGTAATGTTTTCTTCAACTCTTACCTTGATAAACTTTTTATCCACACAAAATGTGCCCGTCCACCACTCTCCAAAAGCATTAAGCTAACATGATGTTCTCGTTCAACCTCCGATAAATAAAGTGGTCCAATCACCTTTCCATTCTCCTCATCGAACCCAAAGACATTTATACTTATTTGTGAGTTCCGCCTTTCAAACACTTTAATTTGTTTTAGTGCAAGCGGAAACTCTAACTCCTCAAAATCTAACGTAAGTGAATGACTTACATTGATTTGTGAGCTTATAATATTTACACTATAGCTCGAACATCTCTCTTAATGAGTATCGAGCGGTGTTTTAAGGGCAGAAATTAGAGCCCATTTAAAGCAATATTCATCTGTATTTTTTACATTGGTGAGTGCCTTTTTTTTCCTCAACACTTTCGGTGTCTCAATGTAGTTGGAAACTTTGATAGGAGTTTAATTATTGAGGTTAATTTCCAACCTTCAAATTTGGGTCATCGTCCATCCACTGTCCCTTTCCTGGAACTCATCCATTTTCCTCTTTATTTGTTCAGCATGATTTGGCGCATCTTGATGTATTCTGCAAATAGTTCAAAGTTAATCTTACACGTTGTGTGTAAAGACAAAACTTTGAGTATTTGTGAAATGATGTTTTATGAAGCATCTGTGAGGAATTCCTTTGGCTCTAGAATCTCCTCACGCTTATTCTCAAAAGAAAATGTTGAAATTCGGGTTTTAAACCCGCCTGAAATCTGCTTTATAGCACTATTAACAGGCTGGAAAACACAAATTTTATGAGCATTTGATCTTATATGCCCATGCCACTTATATGTAGGTAGAAAAATCGTACACGCTTCACACCATTTTGTCGTGGTATGGGTAGTGCCGGTTCCTGTATTGATGTTGAGCGATGTGTTGAGGTAGGCAGCAATGTTGGTGTTGTACGGTGTGTTGAGGTAGGTAGCGGATGCGTTAGGGAATGTGTTGTCGCTGGTGAGTGATGTTGTGTTGAGGGCGAAGGTGGTGATGTGGTGCTTGGAGGAGGAGGAGGTGTTGGCAAAACATTCTGCCAGCGCGTTCAGTGTTGCTGTGTTGCACACAGTCCTCTTCATCTTCTTGTGGGGAGGCCCATTGATAGTGGGTGGTGTGTCCGCATTGAATATCTCTGCTAGCGCGTTTAATGTTGCTGTGTTGCACACAGTCCTCTTCATCTTCTTGTGGGGAGGCCCATTGATAGTGGGTGGTGTGTCCGCATTGAATATCTCTGCCAGCGCGTTTAATGTTGCTGTGTCATAGATTACTTTGTTTTCCATATTAAAAGTATTTAATTTTTTTTTCACTTTTTATTTTATGCACTTTAATGTTTATTAATTTTTGTTGATAACTGATTTTTTTTTTTTTTGTGGAACACTACGTTTTTTATGTTGGACACTGACTTCACTTTGTGAGAAACTCATCGTTCATTGAACGAAATTCTCCTTTTATTCATTTTGAAATCAGGGATAAATTATTTTCTAGCGAGCTAATCATTAATTAAATAACTTGCGTGCGTACAAGAAAGGGATAGCACCACAGCTTTAAATCAACAAGCCTCTAAGATTAAAGGGAGGGTACCTAATATTAAGAATGATAAGCCTCCAGGTTTGATGCCTATTGCTTGAAGGAGGATCAGCAAGAATCACTTTCCCCCAAATTGATAAGCTCGAATATGAGCATGTTCAGTACACATTAAACACATTTTTATCAACAAGCCCAGTTTAATGTTAAATCATGCGCATCTCTACATAACAATACACACACACACACACAAACACACGCACACACTTGCACATGCACCTGAACATGCATACGCACACACATACACACACACTTGCACACACACAAATACTCCAGCCAGACATAGACAAGCCCAGCTTGATGTTAAATCATGCGCACCTGAACACACATTTGTAGACGCACTTTAGTACGCATTTAACACTATCTTATCTATAAGCCGCAATACTCGACGAAGATGAAAATCTATAGTCCGTCTTTAGCATTTTCTTATCCCAAAACCAAAATCCATCCTTATCTAGGATAGCACCAGCAACACTCTAGAAATGTATATTAAAAAACGCTAAAAAATTATAAAGTATTTTACAAAACAAAACAAACAAATAATCATTAGATATAAGTGGTCATATAAGATCATCATGAGACCAGGAGTGAGTGATATCGTCTGAGAAAAACAAACAAATAATCATTAAATATAAGTGGTCACCAGGAGTGACCGATCTCGTCTGAGAAAAACAAACAAACAAAAAGGGGTCATCTAAGGTCATAGTGATACCATGGTCATCCAAGGTCATAGTGAGACCAGGAGTGACCTATATCGTCTGAGAAAAACAAACAAACAAAAAATAGGGGTCATAAATCAAACAAACAAAATAAAAGGGAGTCATAAATCAATCAAATAAAAAAGGTGTGAAATTTCACACCTCAAGTGGTTTAGAACCGCCAGTTCCCTACTACTGTTTTAGCTTCTATGTTTTCAGCAACCGCAAGGCTGCCTAAGAATTGCCAGGTTTAGGCTTGCTTACACAATTTATTACAAGAACTACCAATAGGCATTACACAAGTAGCGGAAAACGAGTCGATGAAAATGAAAAATAAAGAGACTGCGACACAGCAAAAGCGACGTCTGGAGAAAAAAGGCTATCACAACGTTTTAACTTCTATGTTTTCGGCAACCGCAAGGCTGCCTAAGAATTGGGAGGTTTAGGCTTGCTTACACATTTATTACTAGAACTACCAATAGGCATTACACAAGTAACGGAAAACGAGTCCCTGAAAATGAAAAATAAAGAGACTGCGACACAGCAAAAGCGACGTCTGGAGAAAAACACGGAAAAACACAGTGAAAGTCCTGCAGCCAAACGTAAAAGATTAAATCAGGAAATTTCAAAAAGCTCAAAAACGATTAAATGAAACAGATGAGCAACATGATGCTCGCATCGAACAAGTATGTATCACAAGCTTGAGCCGCAGAAACAGATGAGCAACATGCCGCTCGCATCTGACAAGATCGCTTGCGTCATGCAGAAGCTAGAGCCGCAGAATCAGATGAGAAACATGCCACTCGCATCGAACAAGATGGCTTTCGTCATGCAGAAGCTAGAGCCGCTCGTATTGCAACTGTAGAAGAATTTAAACAATCAATCGATAAACTCAGTGATCAAATATGCGAAATTTGCGTACAGCGTTTCTATTTGCATCAATTGTCTTATGTAACAGTGACCGACAACATGAAAGCATACTTACCAGATGAATTGGCTGAAAAAGAAACGTTGCACTCGGACGCAACCGACTGCGAAATACTTTGATACCAGTAAAAGAACGGATGGTAAGGAGTCTGCTTGCAAAGGAGTGGGCCGGGTGGTAAACACCCCTAGCTATCATGTTACCAAATTTGGTGACTTAAGCTCAAAAACTGAGGGAGATAACTGAATTTCCAAATGTAAATGGTGGGTGGCAGAGGTGGGTGTGGCATCGAAATTTTTGAATCAAATCTTTTTTAATGTCACTATCTATCCTTCTACCAAATTTGAAGACGCTAGTTCAAGAAATGCTTAAGATACACGCATAACCGTTTTAAAGACGGCGGGGGTGGGGGGGCACCCAAATTTTTGATGCAGTTTGTTGGAAAACTTCACTACCTATCTTGACTCAAAATTTAGTGGCTCTACCCCAAAAAATGTAAAATTTATAGGCGTTTCCAATTTAAAGGAGCAGGGAGGTTGGGGGCGAAAGGAGTGGGCTTGGCATCCAAAACTTTGGTGCACTTTTTTGGGGAACGTCAATATCTATCATGACACAAAATTTGGTGGCTCTAGTCCAAAATATGTGAAAGCTATAGGCGTTATAAATATCAAGGAGAAGGGGGGATGGGGGCGGATGGAGTGGGCGTGGCATCCAAAATTTTGATGCAGTTTTTTCAGGGATGTAACTAGATATCTTCGTGCAAAGTTTGGTAACTCTAGCTGCAAGAATGTGAGAAATTTATGGTTCTTTCGGCTTTCAGTTACCGATTTTATCGATTTCCCAGCCTCCTATCTTGACACTTTATCTTTCTCGCCTATAGACAAACATAATTGCAATGTTTCGAGTCTCTAGCTTTATGGGTGTCAAAAAAAGTTGCGTTCATTCGGACGGACGGACAGACGGACGGACAGACACCATGACGGACATTGCACAAAACCAATATACTATGAGACCTTCGGTATCAAAGTATAAAAATTGCTAATATGCAACCGATGCAAAGCATCAGTGACAAATAATCGGAAAATTACGTCCCCATCAAAAGCTTACTGGAATAATCTTGATCCAGGGATAATTCCAGATGAATTGAAAGATTTGACATAAATGGAATCCTGGCTATTGGGAAGAATAATTCCAAATACCAAAATTATAAAATTCAATGGTCGCTTTGGTCAATATGGTTGTCTAGGATTATCAGTTCTATTTGCATTGGACATATTTGAGATATCTGAAAAATTGGCAAATATGCTTCCACGCTCTATTGACAACACTGGTATGATAGTAGTAACAGAATAATTGGAATATTTGAACATTGTAAGAGAACTAACAGTTAATCGAGAAAAATTATTTAATGCATTAAGATGGCTAATTGCAAACAATCCTTTATACAATATCGTAGCCATCTACAATAATGTTAAAATAGATGAAGAAAAAATGAGTCGAGCTATTGAGCGAACAGCACCTGCTGAAAATGTGATCGAAAATGAATAAAGCGCATATAAGTTAACACGCGCAGAACAAAAAGAGCTGACAACACTGTTGCGCCGGATGCCGTTGCAACAGAGTTGCAGACGAAATCCGATACTCGCACGCGCAAGCAGCCTGATCGTCCGCAAGAACCGCCGACTCAGCATTCAGTCGCCTCGCCGGCCAGCAGCGATAGCTTCATAATTCCATTTAAGCTACTTTAAGTTTCAGTTTGAATTTGGTTCTCGCATAGCTCTAACGAGCTTGAAATAAAAATTATTAAACAATACAAAGTGCTACGTTTTAATTGGCGCCCAAACGGCAAGTTACCCATAATCTGCCAACGACTAGCTAATCGCTTATCGTTTAACACAAAAACTCTTCGAGCCAACGCCAAGAGTAGAAAGTGAACAAGTGTTAGTGAAAAAACAAAAACAAACAACACACACCAAAGAAAGAGACAGTGCTAAAAACCTAAAAAATAAGCAACGACATTTTTTAAAAAAAAACAAACAACAAAACACACACCAAAAAATTTTTAAAAAAAAAAAAAAAAAACAAACACACACCAAAACTTTAAAAACTGAGTGTTCATATGCAAAAAATTTTTTTTTAAAAAAAAAACAAAACGAAACACACCAAAACACTACAAAACTGAGTGTTAGAAACAATCAAGACATAAACAAAATACAAGCTGCAGATATTTCAGAAAAAAAAACACTCACACATCAAAACAATAAAAAGATCAAGTGTAATCAAAACAACATTATAGCTAACATATTAGCAAAGAATTTAAATAAAACGCAAACTTAAACAAAAAATAAAACCCCAGCTGAGAGAGTAAAACAAAAAAAAAAAATAAAACCCCAGCTGAGTGAGTTAACAAAGAACAAAAAAAAACAACAACAACAAGCGGCCGACGAAGTTCAGCGGAAATTCATACGAGACGCAGCGCAGTGCATCGGCCACCAATCGATGGAATTTTTGAATAATTTTGACAAAATGTAAGTGAGATGCTCATTTTATTCACAATTCAAGATAAATAAAAGATAAATCTTAACAAAATAACAGTTTAGAACCGCCAGTTCCCTACTACTTAAAACGTGGTGAAAGCCTTTTTAGCTCGACTTTATTTCTGAGTCATAAGTGCTAACAATCAGGTCCTATCTACCTAAAATATACTTAATCATCGATACATACTAGCATATAAACAACAATTAAAAGAAAAAACAAGTAAGAAGGCTCTAGTCGAGATTTCCCGACTAGGAGATACCCCGAACACTGTACATAACGCGTACAGTCATTGTCTGTATGCATCTGTGACTAAACTTCAATCTTCGATATCTCTGGTGTTTCTTAACCGATTTTCAGAAAAGTTATATCGTTACCCATTATTTCAACCCCCATTTTTACATTTTCCAAATTCGAGAAACTTTTGTAATCGATCACATGTGTATATCGAAAACGGAAATAGTTATCGAAAATCGGAAACAAACTTGTACTGCCTAGGACTTAGATGAGCTTATATGTAAAATCTGAAGTCTCTAGCTCTTGTAGTCTCTGAGATCTACGCGTTCATACATACAGACGGACGGACATGGCTATATCGACTCGGCTGTTGATGCTGATCAAGAATATATATACTTTATGGGGTCGGAGATGCTTCCTTCTGACTGTTACATACTTTTGCACAAAACTATTATACCCCTTTTACCCATTTTATGGGTTAGGGGTATAAAAATGATGTCTCGGTCGGGGCTTGAACCCAAGACCTTAGACCTGTTAAGGCCTATTCCCAGCAGCTCCGAAACGGAATTTTAATGTGCAACTCTTAATAAAAAAAAAGTAAGAAGGCTCTAGTCGAGATTTCCCCACTAGGAGATACCCCGAACCCCATACTTAACGCGTACAGTCATTGTCTGTATCGATAAATTCGATAACTGAAAACCGATAAAAATATATATTTATCACATTCGTTCAGCTAGAAATACCAAATTTTGCACAAAAATAGCTAGTCACGTCCCTCAAAAAACTTCATCAAAATTTTGGATGCCACGCCCACTCCTTCCGCCCCCATCCTCCCTTCTCCTTGAAATTGGAAATGCCTATAGTTTTCACATATTTAGAGCTAGAGCCACCAAAATTTGTGTCAAGATAGGTAGTGAAGTTTTCCAACAAACTGCAACAAAAATTTGGATGCCACGCCCACACCTTCCGCCCCCCACCCCCCACAGTTTTTAAGCTAGCGCCCCTAAATTCGGAAAAAAGATAGAAGGCAACATCTGCCAAAGATCTGCATCAAAAATTTGGATGCCACGCCCACCCAAGCCACCCGCCTTTTAAAATCGGAATCGGCTATATCTCTAACAGTTTTTGAGCTAGAGCCACTAAACTTGGTAGGAAGATAAATTCTCAGAAGCTAAACTCGCCACAAATACTAAAGATTTAATTTACTTAATTAGTCTTCTTACAATAAGTTCAGATAATTTTAGAACACTCAAAGTTAAAGCTGTAAAGAAAGCCCAAATAATAAATGACATAAAATATGAAAGTTTTTTAGAATGTAAGAACGAGCTATATGCTATTAATGAAAGTTGTGAAAATCATAATGATAGGACAATTTGTAATTGAGATAATTTACTAGATCTTAGTAACGACACTTGCTTTCACACACTGCTCAACCTTAAGAAACCAGAATGTACCATAATTAATAACCAATATGACACCGAATTTGAGGAGATACTTCCGAGTACTAATGCTGAATGGATTCAACGGTTTCGTGACGCTAGACGAAAAAATACTGCAACTTCAGGGAACATTCCTTATCCAATACCGAAACTCCACAATCAAAATTAACGATAGGATCTACAGAAGTGATCCAACCCGCGGAGCCAGAACCGCCCCTGTTCCAGCTAGCAGTAGAAAAGACTAAGCTGGACTTTCGCTACAGATGATCAACAAGCTAAATATAAACAACACAAAGACACTGGAGAAACTCGGAGCCAAAGAAACTTTACAGGACACTCTCAGCTACACTTCGCTCAGCATCCCATTTCTAATTATATAAGGATTAACCATCGAGCTCATCAGAAGAATCAGAGAGAAAACTGCCAAGAAGAGAAAAGTAAGCAACGACAACACTCCAAGCGATAAGCCTCTAGAAGGAGCTTATGTAGCGACCGAGGACGCTCGCACTTAGGCCCAATTTCTTAATGTCCGGTTAGTCAACTTATTCTTAGTTTAGTCGAATTTGAGTTTCTCAATGTTCGGTTAGCACTCACTTATCCGATGCATGGAGGTCCGGTTACTACTTATACCAATGCTAAGCAACGATATATAAATATCAATACAATCATCGTAAGGCGAACAGCTGACCCAAGCTGACACTTGCATTTTTTATTTTTATGAAGCAAATTTTCAAAATGCTTATTTGAGTCTTCTAGGTTTACAAACACACGCTCCTCAACATCTAAAATGGTTTTCCCTCGTTGCCGTTTACAACAGGGCTCATAGAAAGTTATTATATATACATTTTGATGTGCAACATGTAGCAGTTTAGGAGTCACAGGCAAAAACAAAACCAAAAGAACAGCTGAATCCCCGTTAAGGTTGGCAGCACCATTCTGCGATAGTGATATACCGATGATAGGTTAATTTTGCTTTGAGAAAACCAAATCAGTATAGCTCGGGCATAAAATTAACTTATTCCAAGTTTAACTAGGCATTGAGAAATTGGGCCTTAAAGGGGAAAGAGTTAACACCCTGTTTGTCAAAGTCTCAACAAGAATGCAGGAAGCCAAGCCATAACAACAACATGGCTAAAGAGACTCAAAATAAAACAACATAAGCAGTCACCATATCACGCGAAGACACAGGTTGCGCAAGAAGCCACGAGCGCTGACCAAATATTATCAGCGGCTCACCGTGGGACCGGCGGATGCAACCGGACACCCTCGCACTGCAACGTTCTACAGGTGCGAACGGCAGAGGGCACAGAGGAGAAGCCACGTGCGCTAAGTGCGCACTCTTCAGCCTAGCGACCATGGGACCAACAACGGCAGCTGTGTTGACTGCAGCGGCAGCATTAACAGCGACGCCAGTAGTAGGGAATTGGCGGTTCTAACCCAATTTATGACCTGTCAAAATTTGACAGTTTTATTACCCCCATCATAATTTATTACCCCTATTGTTCCTTTGTTCTCCCCTCCCTATTGATCTTTTATTGACCCCTCCCTATTGACCCTTTGATTGCCCCTCCTTTATTGTCCCTTTGTTGACCCCCTATTGACCCTCATCAAATTTTATTACCCCTATTGTTCCTTTGTTGACCCCTCCCTATTGATCCTTTGTTGACCCCTCCACATTTGGTGATCCTTTTTGATTATTCCTATTTGTTGTCCTTTGTTTAGTATGTTGCATAAGGACAAGGGGGAGGGGATCAGCGGTCAAGGATGTTGCACGTGTACACGTAAAATTTTCTTTCTCACCAGCGTCAACATCAAATCAAAGGAGACACCTGTGGATTGTCATAGCCGTGAGAATCATAAAGGCAAAAAATTGTGACTATTGTGTAGTCTTGATTCTTTGTATAGATTAGAAAGTGTGAGAGGAGTGGGGGGAAAAGTGATTTTTATGTTACTCTTTTGACTCTTCTTCTTTGTACATAGAAATACCCACACCCTTGTAAGTAAAGAGCGGCATCTTTTAGGCGATATAATACACGTGCGCCTGTAATGCATTGATATGCAGTTTTTAATTGATTGATTCCTTTTAGCTGTATTTATGTTTGGCCTTTAGCCTTTAAAGACATTGTTTAATTATAACAGATTTTATTATTAGTTAAATTTCACATGTAAAATAGTATATCCTACATTAGCTTCTAGTACTTTTAAAGAGCTAATTAGATTTGTTATGTAGGACTCATTTATTTTTAGCGAAATTCTTAAATATGATATATGTATACATATATTTATTTTCTAGTTCTTACATTAGCTTCTAATACTTTTAAAGAGTAATTAGATTTGTTAGTATGACTTTTATTTTTAGAAAATTTAAAAACTTGCATATATAAGTTAATATTATTTATTATTTCTTACTTACTTGTTTAATACTTTTAAGAGCAATTAGATTTGTTAAGTATGACTCATTTATTTTTAGCAAAATTTAAAAATTTGCATATATAAGTTAATACATATATTTATTATTTCTAGTACTTACATTAGCTTCTAATACTTTTAAAGAGCTAATTAGATTTGTTAAGTATGACTCATTTATTTTTAGCAAAATTTAAAAATTTGCATATATAAGTTAATACATATATTTATTTTTCTACATTCCTGATTTGCTTTTCATCTTTTAAAGAGCTATTTAGATTGGTTAAGTATGACTCATTTTTTTTAGCAAATTTAAAAATTTGTATGTAATTAATACATTTATTGTTATTTTGTATTTTAATTTTTACCGAGATAACTTAGTGCAACCATTTTTTCCGATTATTGTTTTAACATGTTTATTGAAATTTGTATTTATTTTTACGCCCTCCCTTTCCTGCACGCACTCATTTTCTAGTGCACATGCTTCTAGCCTTGTTACCTGTGGGCAGATCAACAAGATGACTTCCTTTAGTCGCATCATTTTAATTGTTTGACACCATCTCTTTTCTTGCACGCACTCATTTGCTAGTGCGCATGCTTCTAGCCTTTTTACCTGTGGACAGGTCAACAAGATCAGTTCATATAGTCGCAAGATTTTAAATGTTTGTTCCCACTCCATTTTTTCTAAGTACTCATTTTTGAGAGCGTATGCTTCTAACCTTGTTACCTGTAGGCAGGTCAACAAGACCAGTTCCTTTAGTCGCAACATTTTAATTGTTTGACGCCCTCCCTTTCTTGCACACACTCTTTTTCTAGTGCGAATCCTTCTAAAGTTGTCACCTGTAGGCAGCTTCCAGTTTTGCTCAACTCCTTTTGTAGCTTCATCGGATGACCAGGAACACGTTGTAAGATGTTCGCCAAATTTCGAATTTACTAGACTAAAGCTAGGAAACTTCAAGAAAGATTCTCGATATTCTTCAACCAATTTACGATGCTCGGGAAAAATCATTTCAGAAAACTCATTAACAAAATCTTCAATTGTCTATGCAATTGTTTCAGAACAATACTTTACTTCACATTTCAAATGTAGAATTATGATTGAAAAATTTAAGTAGCGACATAAGGGAAATTAATAGAGTAAAAGACATGATATTTTTAAAATATTTTAAAATGACTAATTTTCTAAAGAGCTTGATGTTAGTTTTGTTAGAACGGGTATGTTTTTACTTTTGTTTTTCCTAGTGTGTTGCTTACAATAAGCAGGTATAAAGAATTAGTTTTAAGCTCATTTAGTAAAGATAATTAATCTCCTGATGATGTAATGCTGATACCGTATATTGTTCGATTTAACAATATCTAGCCTAACTAAATAAGTACTCTTACAATTTTTCTCTTTAACTTAGTTAATTGTCTAGAGAATGTTTTCATTGTTTTCAAATTTATTATTATTTTTCTCTCGGAATGGCTTTGCTTCATTTTTACTCTCGACCTACATTACTCTTCCTAATGACTCATTCAAATTTCGTTTCACTGATTTATTTATTAGGTAGCTGATTACTTAAATGTTGCATCCCGATACTAAATCTAGGAAATTTTTAGTATTCTTATCATTGATTATGGGAAAGAGATTGCGGACGAGCTGGCTAGTGCTGGCTCCGCGAATCGTCTACAGGATCCGGGGGGCTTTCTGTGGCTTTGATTGGGCCTGTACCAAAACAATGGTAGAAGGGTGGAGCAAATGAGAGAAAGCCAAGTACTTAATCTCAAAAGTGGATCCCACCAAGCTAAGGAGCTGACGCAACCATTTATAGATAGAAACACTATAGGGTGTTCCAGGACGGATTTGAAACTACTAGTTGCCTACCTCACTGACTACCACGTTGTTAAATACCTTCAAAATGCGTTTATCCCCCGATGTGGGGTGTAGACTCTGCAAAGAGTACAACGAGACGACAAATCACATTCTCTTTGAATTTCCACCCATTATTTGGCTAGGAAGAAGGCACCTGCATAGCGAGTTTCTAACAAACACGCAAATCAGGAATGCCTCGACAAGAGATCTGCTTGCTTTCATAGGGGAAACGGAACAGCTCATGTCAATTTAGGGAACCACATTTAGGTACACTGCCTCCTTCTCTGTAATGACAATCCATCTATTTATTATTATTATTATTATCATTGATTATTAAATCATTATTCTGTCAATCTTTTGCGTATTAAGTAAAGTACTGCATTAACTTGCTTATGAACTTGAAAGATTTATCAAACTTTCTTTCAAAACTAAGGTTTTGTTAGATGTTTTGATTTGAACGTTTCCATATAATTTTTTAATTTTTTGATTGATTAGTTTCTAAACATTTAATTGCTTACTACTTTGATCCGCCAAAGTTTTGCTAATTTTCTCAAGTTTTTTCCTCTTTTCGAAACCCTCTAATTGTGCTCGATACCATAATATTAGGGCCTGTACGGTTCTATTATAAGGTTAGGTTAGGTTGTGCCGGCTGACCCTCAATGAGGAGTATTACACATAGGCCACTCGGGGTCCTTAGTGGGGCCGGTGTATGGAGAAGGTAGGGACTATAGAACGTTGTCCTGCGGCGTGTGTGTGTCTCTTGCAAAGGCCAAAAGCGTTTTAGGCTCTTGGCTGCTCACTTCTTCAAGTGTTGGAAGGAAGTGTCGAAGTCGTTTCGCTGCTAGTGCAAGGCAGCTGCAAAGCAGGTGTTTTATTATAAGGTTCTATTAATATTCTGTTTTAAATGAATTTTTGCTCTATATATTTTTTTTTTTCTTAAGCAGATGTAATTTCAATAGCTCTTAAAACAGATTTATAAATGTAAGTCTTGTTCTTTTCTAAAACAAATGATGTCGTTATAATATTTTGTGATTTGTTTTAATCTTGAATTTGGATGACAAATTAAAGATTGTTATTTGCTATAGGAAGGGCAAGAAGATTTTCTTGTATTTGAAGTTTTTAATTGGCTAGTGCCAAGAAGGTCAAACAAAATAGCAGAGCAGCCA
This sequence comes from Scaptomyza hsui, assembly GCA_018152825.1. Taxonomy (NCBI): domain Eukaryota; kingdom Metazoa; phylum Arthropoda; class Insecta; order Diptera; family Drosophilidae; genus Scaptomyza; species Scaptomyza hsui. The sequence goes on from JAECXO010000007.1 coordinate 215,136, forward strand.
GACAACAACATCAACCGCTATTTTGGTCATAAATCAGTTTTAGCGGCGCAAAAATATATGAAAAATGTGGACACTGTATGACTTAATACATACACAAACAATTAGACATTTCAACTTGCGCACTAATTCTCTTAAAAGCAGATCTACACTTTTGTTTAGAACTTCATGCATGAGGCTGTATTTTGCTTTTGCATTAATATGCTTGTGCTTCTATCTGGCGACGCAGACCCTCAGCTTGATCGACAATTTCAAAAAGTCACTGAACGAGCCCGACAAGGCTCGCGAGCCACTACATGGTCATCGTAGGTTTAGTGCTTTCAGGTTTCGGTGTGATTCTTATTAAAACCAATTGATTGATAATAGTAAAACTGCTGCAGCTTATTTAGTTGCATATTTGTTAGTGCTCTTATCACCAGCGAGAAGGCTATTGAACTTCCCTTTTTTTTTTTATTATTAACTATTAAGCTCTATTCTTTGGCATATGAAAGGTTTTCACCTTGTATGATTTTTTGTGGCTTACCGCGCATACAACAAATGAATGGGTAAACGTATTTGTTAATTCCTATACATATTTTATCCATTTTTTACGTCAGCTAGATCAGAAATACAAGTTTATTTATTTTACTCATTTTCTTTGCTAGGAACTATTAATGGAGTGAGCTTCCTTAAAATACTATTTTGTTAGTGAACAAATTTGGATTTTTATGTAATTTTTTTCTATTTTGTTTTTATTTTAATGAATTAACTGCCTTTGAATTTAAATGTTTGCTTTCCAATACTTTAGCACCGAGAAGTAGGCTTTTTATAATGAATTTTGTTATAAAACATGTAAAGCAAATATATTCTTGATCAGCATTGGAGGCTGACTAGGTTTTTCCGTCAGTTTTTATGCAAACTTACCTACTACTTGTTAGCCACCGAGATGAAAGTTTGCTCAGAATCTTCTTTTAGTTGCTGTTAGCCCGTTGCTTAAAATCACTCAGATTTGTCCACTTTTTTACTTTAGCAAGGTTCATCGCTTGTTTTAAGTGATTAGGGATGTTTCACAAGAAGTGTTTTACATCAAGCTTTATTATACCACAAATTTTTTTTTATTATCCTGTTATTCGACTTAGTCTATTTCCTTTATTAAATTGTTTTGTTTCTAATTTTTTCTATAAATTCTAAACTATTTTATTTAAAATCGCTAATTTTTGAACAGTAATTACATTTTATATCAAAACATTGAGAATCGTGGTGCTGGTGTCCAGAAGGTTGATAGCCAGGTTCTTAAGGTTGTTGTGGAGTCTGTCAGCGTGCTCAGTCTAACAATTTCGTCTGTAACCCAACTGATGTTAATTTGGCTGGGCATGGTGAACTTATTGTATGATGATCCGCAAGGCTTTGCTCTGGGAAAGTAGTTGGAAAAGTAGGTTAATTGAAGGGGTAAGCACTACACCATATTTGTATGCAGCAGCTCCAAAACATGTAATTTTCCTAAAGTCTAACACCGAGACCTAGACTTCATTTTGCATTTGAAATAGTTTTCTGCTATTGTTATCATTTTAATAATTGTATTTTCCGTCCTTTTTCCTACTTTGAAACTCGTGTTTTAAGATACACAAACCTGTAGATAAAAATTTCACTTAAATAACTTCCAAAGCCTTTATTGCGCATTACATTAAACGCTATCCATAATCTACCAATTTGCAGTCAATTTGATCTCCTTTTGTTTTAAATATTCTCCCATTTGCCGTTTCAAGGATAAAATTTGCTTGCCTCTGCTTAAAAGTTATTCAGCTGAATATCTCCTTTCATTACTGATTTTTTATTTTTATATTTTACCTCTTTAATATTATATTGTAACTTAATACATCTTATAACTTAAAATTTATTTCTTCTTTTTTGTATCGCGTGGATGGTTTGATGTCTAGATTCTCTTTAATAATTTTGTTAAGTGGCTCTGTTAAAGGCTTAAATGTTTCCTCCAACTGATATTCATTCGCAGCTCTACCCAATTTAATACTTTGAAATTTTCTTTTCAGCGCATTCCTTGTTTTTGTCAGTTCCTTCAATATATTCTCATTCATTCTGAATACCGTGTTTGCTGAAAACCGGGAGCCGTTTTGTTGTTAACCGGGTTGATGTTTTTTATAAACCGGGAGCCGTTGTTGTTAACCGCGGAGCTGTTTGCTGTAAACCGGGAGCCGTTTGTTGTTTACCGCGGAGCTGTTTGCTGTAAACCGGGAGCCGTTTGTCTTTACCTGTCCTGTTTTACCGGGCTGTTTACCGTGTTCTTTACCTGTGCTGTTTTCCAAGATTGTTTTCCTGTTTTCCTATTTAACCGTGTTGTTAACCTTGTTATCGTGTTGCCCTTAACTGTGTTCTTTTTCTGTTAGGCCGAGGTCTGTTTTTCTGTATGACCGAGCTCCGTTTTCTATAAAACTCATAAAACGAGATAGCTGTTTTACTTTAAAATATTACGTTTGTTTTGTCTTTAAAAAAATAAATTTTGTGTTTCAAAAATATCATTATCGTTTAAATTAAAATTTACTTATTTAGGTCTTCTTATATAATTAACATCGATCCAAGTTCCGCAATGACGGATGGTTGGCTGCTGCTCACCGACGCAGAAGGTGCACCCAGTGATGTAAACGGGATGCTCCTTTTCTCACGTAATTCTGCCGTGTTTGGTTCCATGTCGTTTTTCGACTTCGGCGCGCTAACTTTCGTTTAAGACTCGAACACCTACATCTCCTCATCCGGCCCCACAGCTAAGCGCAACTCGGTCTTTCCACTGCGACCTATATGCGTTAATGGTATCAATTGGGTCCCTGGACCATCTTTCTAATTTATATACAATTTGGAAACGGCTTGCCTGTACCCGTCTTATTCCCACGTGTCTTTTTTTATTATTATTATTTTTTTTTATTATTATTATTGAAACATTCTTAATTTTACCTTCCTTTGCTATTCCTCAATTTTTATTAATTAAGCTCTACTCTGCTACGCTTTTAAGTCCAACGATTTCTATTGCTCCCACCTACGTTGCAATGAGCACATCTTTATTTTTTATAGCACACCCACCAACAAAACATGCTCTGTATGTTCACAATCAATGAATAATTGACGTACAAGAAGTATTCGGTGAAAATTTGACAGATCAAAGTTTTAATATCTAACCATCAAAGACTATATTAAAACACAAAGCAGCATAGTACACAATGTACTCAAAAATTTAATACAACTGGCATATTCAGAAGGTCAAGTTACATAGTACCGAACCCACTGCACTTTGCACATTTAAAGATATCTTTACTTATGAATGTCTATGAGTTTTGCTCGTTTCCAAACAATAACCGACTTCAAAAATGTTAGTTGTCCGGCTTAGTGTATACCCCTTCTGAAGCTGACTCTAGATATTGTTTTATGTCATGTCTAAAATAAAAAGTTAACAATACCATTTCAATCTTTCTTTTATATTGATGTGTGTTTTTATTAAACAATTGATTGCATATAAAATTTTAAAGATAGGACTGAAGAATTATTTGCCATTCGTTTTTTATTGATTCCTACACATACATACATATCAATGTCTGCCTCCCCGTGATCGTCGATCCCCTCCGAGACAACTTTCAACTTTTTACAAGCAGTAATCCAGAATTCTATGGCATTCTCTTAATTATTGCCGTTTATTTTTGCTTTTATAAGAATCAAACTCGCCATTAAAATGATTTAGTATAAGCTCGCATGGGTTGTAATACTTTGATACCGAAGGTGTCATAGTATATTGGTTTTGTGCAATGTCCGTCATGGTGTTTGTCTGTCCGTCTGTCCGTCCGTCCGTATGAACGCAACTTTTTTCGACACCCGTAAAGCTAGAGACTTGAAACTTTGCCATTATGTTAATCTATAGACGGTACAGATAAAGTGTCAAGATTGGGTTGTCACGCCTACTAGGAGGCTGGGAAATCGATAAATTCGATAACAGAAAACCGATAAAACCAAATATTTCTCACATTCTTACAGCTAGAGTTACCAAATTTTGCACGCAGATAGCTAGTCATGTCCCTGAAATAACTGCATCAAAATTTTGGATGCCACGCCCCCTGATTCCGCCCCCATCCCCCCTTCACTAAGAAATTGGAAACGCCTATAGTTTTCACATTTTTTGGGCTAGAGCCACCAAATTTTGTGTTAAGATAGATATTGACGTTCCCCAAAAAAATGCATCAAAATTTTGGATGCCACGCCCCCTGACTCCGCCCCCATCCCCCCTTCTACTTGAAATTGGAAACGCCTATAGTTTTCACATTTTTCGAGCTAGAGTCACCAAATTTGGTAGGAAGATATATGGTGACGACTACAAAAGGTCTGCATCAAAAATTAGGATGCCACGCTTACCTCAGCCGCCCACTATATAAAATCGGAAATTTCGATATCTCTTATAGTTTTTAAGCTAGACCCCGTAAATTGGGTAGAAAGATAGAAGGCAGCATCTACCAAAGATGTGCATCAAAATTTTGAATGCCACGCCCACCTAAGCCTCCCGCCTTATAAAATCGGAATCGGCTATATCTCTAACAGTTTTTGAGCTCTAGCCACCAAACTTTTTATGAATATAGATGGTGACAGTTAAAAACATTTGATTCAAAAATTTGGATGCCACGCCTACCTCTGCCGCCCACCTTTTAAATTTGGGAGTTAAGTTATCTTCCACAGTTTTTGAGCTAGAGTCACCAAATTTGGTAACATGATATCTGGCGATGTTTCCACATGGCCCACTCCCTTCGCCCCTGCATTCTCTCTTATCAACCGTTCATTTACTGGTATCAAAGTATTCCGCAGTCGGTTGCGTCCGACTGCAACGTTTTTACTTGTTTTTTTTTTTATTTTTTCTTAATTTAAATTTAGTTTCCGCTATTTTTCTGTATAAAGTAGTATAAGTCTGACGTCGATGTCTATTTGTGATATGTTTCGGTAGAATTTACCAGATCAAAAGTTTTTTTTTAAGAGTGTTGTACACATTTCCATAAACACTTTCTGCTCTTACACAATGTCATGTCCACTAACCATTTTGATCACGTCTCCTGCCTTGTAACGGCCGCTTTTCGACCAGTTGAGCTTATATTTTCGCCCCTAAATAACTCTTTAATGCACGTTAGGTCTCCGCAACAAAAGTATGCAGCGTATTTTTTTTTGTAAACAAATAGTTGTTTAAACCAACAGGAAAAAAAATAACAATAATAAACAAATAAATACATAAATAGTAATACATAAACTGAAATTGTCGATATTGTCAGGATAAATAAGGTAGAAATTAGAAAATCAACGTTCACTTTGAATAGTATTGCTTTTGGTTTGGACGCCCTCTGAGGAGCCAAAAAACATGAAACTACATTTTTGTTTGCCAGACTGCGAAGTCAGCTGATGTGGTGGAAATTCAAAAACCAAAAAAATTATCGGATGATTGCCGAAAGAAAGGGTAAAAAGAATTTCCGGAGACTCATGGCTTCCCTAACCCCATAATGACTTGCAGGCGATCTTTCTGGTTCTGATCTTCAAACAGTCAAGTTGTGCGCGACTTTAGCTACGACCAAAACTTATAAAAAAACAAAACAAAAAAAAAGACATAAAAAAGGTTAAAGTGGTGCTGTGCAAGTGAAGCTAAACAAATAAAATTACCAATAAAATGACGTTAAAATCCTTGGGCAAACATTTAAAAGACTTAAAAAAGAGAAAGAAAAGAAAACCAGAAAATCTTTGATTTTCCTTGGGTGCCCAAAAAAAAGGGTAAATTAATAAAATAAAAAAAGTAAGAAGGCTCTAGTCGAGATTTCCCGACTAGGAGATACCCCGAACCCTATACTTAACGCGTACAGTCATTGTCTGTATGCATCTGTGACTAAACTTCAATCTTCGATATCTCTGGTGTTTCTTAACCGATTTTCAGAAAAGTGATATCGTTACCCATTATTTCAATCCCTATTTTTACATTTTCCAAATTCGAGATTTTTTTGTAATCGATTACATGTGTATATCGGAAACCAGAATAGTTATCGATAATTTGAAACAAACTTGTTCCGCTCATGGTATATGAGAACTTATATTCAAAATCTGAAGTCTCTAGCTCTTGTAGTCTCTGAGATCGACATGTTCATACAGACGGACAGACGGACGGACAGATGGACATGGCTATATCGACTCGGCTGTTGATGCTGATCAATAATATATAAACGTTATGGGGTCGGAGATGCTTCCTTCTGCCTGTTACATACTTTTGCACAAAACCATTGTACCCCTTTTACCCATTTTATGGGTTAGGGGTATAAAAAAACGTAGAATTTCCTTCTAATTTTAATTATTTTATTGCCTAGGCACCTCGTGTCGAATTTGATTCTTTCACGCTCAATAAGTATTATTGTTCTGCAAAAATTGGGAACAAGAAAGTTCAACTATAACATTTTGCATCTTTGCTACGCTGACATATAAAACGGCCAACAACAAAAGCTCAGCCACACTCAATGGTACCGACGGGCATACATATCGCCACATTTGGGAGCATGTGCTTGCAAAAGCTCAGTCTTCGTTTCTCCTCAGTTTGGAAGTCGTCGTGTCGGAGTAATTGAATAGTAGATTATATAGTTTTGCACAAGTTTAAATAATGAAAATAACTTCATGTGCTTAGTATAAATTAATCATAATAGCGATCGTTAAAAAAATCTCTTAGTACTAGAGGTAATATTAGTGTTAAGTGCATCACGTTTTTTTTTGGGTTGCTTTGTGCTTTTTTCTGTCGCAAGTGAACAGGAGATGTCTGATAAAAGTATAAGTAAGAAAGAAATAAATTCTAGTTGCTATATTGCTTAATTATATTACTTAAAAACCTAATACCCTCAGATAAACACAACACCAACATATATACATAATTGAAGAACCGAAACCAACAAAAAACCAAAATGTGCGATATATAATTAACATAAAACCAAATAATAACCAACCAAACAAAATTATGAGAAATATAATTAAATAAAAATCAAATAATACCTAATTTAAAAAAAAAATGTATAAAAATTAAGTTCAATTATGTAAATCATGTGGGCTTTAAAGAAAAAAAAATAATAATAATAATTAACTCAAATCAATGGTCAATAGAAATAGATTAATAACTAAAACGCGTGTCATATCAACCGGCTTAGTGAATTTTGCACATGCAAAAAGCTTTCCCCCCAACTTATATATATAAAATTACAGCATGCCAACACATTGAAAGATCTTTCATCGTGGGAGTATGGGTAAGTGAAGAGAGAGCTTTTATCTAATTTTTTTTAGGTTACATGCGCGTGCCAAAGCTACGAAAGCTTCTCTTTTCGGCCTGGTTTTGACCGCGCGTAACCTTTGCAGGGCCACAGCTGATTGTGCACCGTGTGCCTTATGCTATTGGTTTGCGAGTGAAATTTTTTTTCTTTTACTGCCACTAAAGTAAATTAAATTAAAGTAAATAAAAGCTAAATACGAAAAAAAAAAAAGAAAAGAGAATAAAAACAAAAGTGATGAAATAAATAGATATATAAATTCATAAAAACCCTGTTAAATAAATTAAATTAAACACTCAAATAAATAATATTAGCTCTATAGTAATTTGTAAATTTAAAAGAAAAAATAATGGTATAAATTATTTATATGCACAGCATATCTCATATATTTATAACGATTATTTTTATGCACTTATATTAAGGATGATTCCTATAGTTACTCTTTTCACTTACGGATGTTATTAGTTAAATTGTTAGTCAGTTTTAGTTGTTATTATTGTCTACACTTGGACATGTCTTTAGTCAATAAAATGAGTTTAATAATGTCTGCTTAAATTAACCTTATTTCTTATGGAGCCATGCCTTGCCTAACTGGGATGAGATATCCGTAGTCGGACGGTAAATTTTGTTTGGGATCCTGAATTTATTTATTCAAGGGAATTACCAGGATCATGGAAGGGTGGGCAATCTAAACAACAACAGCTGTGTGGTATCAACAGGTCCGTCTGCCTCAACTGCATACCCTCTGTATATTCTAGCTTACCTCTAACCTTATCGGTCTACTCATCTCTCCCTCTCACTCTACCATATCCAGCCCTTCCTGTTTTCTATCATTTGTCTAACTATTCCCTTCACTACAAAAAAAAATAAAGTACGCGATTTCTTTTAAAATTAATTAACTTATAATGCTGGGAGCACAGCAATGGGAGGTTTTTTTTGGCACTCACGACATTGCCGACGAGCTTAGTCAGAGCCAGCGCGTACTCCTATCCGTTGTCCAAACATCCGCTCCTCTAATAACTCGTACGTTATTCGTTACAGTTATTAAATAAGATATAATAAATAATTAATTTTTGGCGCCCAACCTTAGGGGCCAGTTTGGTGCAAGCTATTGCATAAAGATATTGTGCATAGTAAGCATTTTAGTGGCCTAAAATACAAAAGCTCTCACAGTCTGTAACAGCTAGGGACTGAATCTTTGCAAAGTGCTAAAATTGTATTACGGAGTTTCGCTTGGAAAAGGGTTACATGGACTTGTTCTGTGTCTCTGCCGCTTAACAAAGTATTATCAATGCAAGCATGATATTTTCCTTTTCTTCTTTACGGTTTTTCTGCGAAAAATGTTAGTACGGAGTTTTCGCTTGGAAAAGTGTTACATGGACTAGATCTGTGTCTCTGCCGCTTAATGAAGTACTAACAATACAAGCATTCTATTTTCCCTTTCTTCTTTTTTTGTCCTTCCTATCACTTGGCGTTTATAGTAGATGAGTACTCTGGAGGCTGGAAAAGAGATCATGGACTAGATCTGTGTCTCTGCCGCTAAAGGGTGCACAAATAGTAAAAGTGCCTTTCTTTTCGTTTCTCTTATATTTGACAGGATTAGGTTTGAACGTATGGCAGTTGATAAAATTAGGATATCTTTCAACAGGAAAGCTTGGCATGGTTTCCAGAAATAAATATCGACATAATAAAAAATACAAAATAAATACGAAAATACATAATAAATAATTATAATAAATAAAAAAATATAAAAGAAAGTAAATAAAATCGAAGTATTGATAGTTGATCGAAGCTACATACATAACTACCGGTGAGTTGATCGTTCTTTTGTTGCTGGGGATTTTCCTATTTTTGAGTGCAGTTTTTTTGGTAATTGTGGTTTTCGCTAAAGGCTATACGTTACATAGCATGTAATGTCGCTGCAACGCAACTCTGGGAATTCAAACTTAGATACAATCTGTTGTGTTTGCACCAAGGCGGTCGAGTATTCCACTCAGTTATTCGCAACTAGGTGTAATCATTTCTTTCATCACTCGGGGTTCAATTCCAAGGCGTCCAATAAAAAAGTCTGTCCCGTCTGTCGAACTGCTCTAAGACTATCGTCACAAAATTTACACGAAGAGTTAGAGGCAGCACAGGCCGCTGGTTTCAGTATGTCTACTACCAGATCCCCATCCAAAAACTCAGCTGTGGAGGCGGAAAGTAAGGGAGCGCCCAACCCTACTGGTCAACCAACGGCGTCAGGATCAACAACCCCACAGACAGAGCGCGCTGCAGTCCAGGCCATGGGAAGTCAATCAGAGGTGCCGCAAATAGAAGTGCAAGCAGAAAGGCAGCAGGGGGTAGCTCAGGAGCCGCCACAATCGTTTGCAGCAACTCTACAACAAACGATAGCCAATGCCATTGCAACTGCCTTAGTACAGCAAACACAGATACTGGGTCAAGCAATTGAGTCGGGTTTTCAGCGTATGGCACTTCTTGCTCCAACAGCGAATTCGTCGCCGGCGCAGCTTGTTGATACCCCTGGTATCCCAGAAGCACAAAGCTTTGAACAGTTGTTTGGAACGGAAAATAGACAATATGGTGGGCAAAGACCAATTAATGGTTCACCTATTGGTACTCAAAACGGGGAGTTGCAGTCAGACCGCATCAGCCAAATAATCGGCAATTGGAAAATACGTTTTTCAGGCCATACTTCGCTATCGATCGACGATTGTTTGTACAGAGTGGAGGCACTTGCGATGCAAACATTAGACGGAAATTTTGAATTACTATCTCGCTATGCAAGTAACCTTTTTGAGGGGAGCGCTAGTGAATGGTTTTGGAGGTACCATAAGAGGGTAGAAGTGATTAGATGGCCAGAACTGTGTCTAGCATTAAAATCGCAATTCCAAGATGGTAGAACGGATCTGGAGATTCGTACAGCAATCTCCCAAAGAAAGCAGAAAAGTCTCGAATCCTTTGATCATTTTTATGACGCCTTGATAACGTTGGCGGATCGTCTGGTTCAACCAATGAGTGAGCAATCGTTATTGGAAGTGTTGAGGGCAAATTTATTGCCAGAAATCCAACACGAAATGCTCTATGTACCCATTACTAGCATAGGCCAGCTTCGGCATATCGTTCGGGCACGGGAAAGGTTTTTAAAATCTGTAAGCCAAACGAGCACCGCGGTGCAACGAGCATCCCATAAGCGAATAGTTAGCGAAGTGGCCATACAAGCAGAGTGTATTGACGAAGAAGGGAACGAAACATTAGCGGGGTGTGATATCTCAGCCATAAGTCTTATCTGTTGGAATTGCGATAAAAAAGGACATCGCTACCAAGATTGTGGTTCTGAACGAAATGTTTTCTGCTATGGATGTGGAGAAAAAAACGCGTATAAGCCTACTTGCCCAAGTTGCAACAACCAACCAAAAAACGACCAAGGGCGTGCACCAAGGATCAGTGCACGCAAACTGGTGACGAGGGGCACAAATACCGATTAGACCAAAGCATCTCCGCTGCTTGGTCACCATCACCGGACTTTCATAATATACCAGCCATTCAAATACACCAGAGAATGCAACATTTAGACACCGATAGACAGGAAATAGAACACAGAAAAAGGCGCAGTAGTACTCGCAAAGGAGCTTATAGTAAAAACAAAAGAAGTGTAATTCAAGAAATCTTAGCTTCAGTGATTGATAACGTAAGCGAATTAAGGCCATTTGCGCAAGTCAGGATAATAGGAAGAACCGTAAGTGGTCTGATGGACACTGGGGCGTCAATAAGCTGTATTGGCGGTAAGTTAGCGGAAGACCTGATCAGAGATAGAACAGTTTCTAAGGCATTAAATTTAGAAGTTAGTACAGCAGATGGAGCCAAGCAGGCAATAATTGGTCAGATCTCAACAGATATTTATTTTCGTGGCAAAAGCAAACCCATTTGCTTGTATGTAGTGCCGACTTTGTCTCAAGACTTGTATCTGGGCATAGATTTCTGGAGAGCGTTTGATTTGTTGCCTTACTTTTTGGTGAATAAAGAGAGTTTTAAGAATGTTGCTGCATTAGAACTACAAGATGGTATGCATATACAATTGACAGCATCACAGCAAAAGGACTTGTCGGAGGTCATAAAATTATTTCCGTCGTTCAGGAAACAAGGGTTAGGAAAGACCACCTGGCTTTCTCATGATATCGAGGTCACAAATAATAAGCCTATTAAACAACGATATTATGCAGTTTCTCCGGCAGTCGAGAAACTCATGTATGAAGAACTCGACCGAATGTTAGCGTTAGGGGTTATACAGGAATCAGACAGTCCTTGGTCATCTCCCATGGTGCTTGTTCAGAAACCTGGAAAGGTGCGTCTGTGCCATGATAGTAGAAAAGTAAACGAGGTAACAGTTAAAAATGCATACCCAATGCCATTGATAGATGGTATACTTAGTAGACTTCCCCGAGCTGAGTACATAACGAGTATCGACTTAAAAGATGCTTATTGGCAAATTCCGTTGACGCAAAGAGCTCGAGAGAAAACAGCGTTTACTGTCCCTGGTAGACCGCTATATCAATTCACTGTCATGCCGTTCGGTTTAACCAACGCGCCGCAAACTATGTCCAAGCTAATGGATACGGTTATACCGCCCAGTTTGCGTAACGAGATTTTTGTTTATCTGGATGATTTGTTAGTTGTTTCGGAGTCATTTGAAAAGCATATCACTGTGCTTAGACAACTTGCAAGCCGATTAGCCCTTGCAGGTCTAACGATTAACGTAGAAAAGAGTAAATTCTGCCTTAAAGAAGTTAAGTACTTAGGTCATGTGATAGGTCATGGTACAATTCAAACTGATCCAGACAAAGTCGCTGCGATAAGAGACTTTCCGGTACCTCGATCTATTAAACAAGTCCGTCGGTTTCTAGGTACCACAGGTTGGTATCACAAATTCATAAATAACTATGCTGGCATTGCTGCACCCATTTCTTACACCCTCAAAAATCGGAAAAAATTTGAATGGTCAGAAGAAGCTCAAAAAGCGTTTATATTGTTAAAAGAGCAAATGTGCAAGGCTCCAGTATTGCATAGTTCGGACTTTACGTTGCCGTTTTCCATACATTGTGACGCTAGTCATACGGGTGTTGGAGGCGTGCTTATGCAAGAGGATAGCGAGGGTAATGAAGTACCAATTGCCTTTATGTCTCGAAAACTAAATAAGTGCCAACGAAATTATTCAGTGACGGAAAAAGAATGTTTGGCCGCTGTTATGTGCGTAAAAAAATTTAGAGCATATGTAGAGGGACATGAATTTTCCATCATCACGGATCATGCTTCGTTAAAATGGCTCATGTCACAAACGGATTTGAGTACCAGATTAGCAAGATGGGCACTTAAGTTGCAGTCATTTTCTTTTAAAATATCCCATCGCAAAGGCAGTAAGAATGTAGTTCCCGATGCACTTTCTCGCATATATACGGAAGATTTATCAGAAGTATCGTTGGATTGTCCAATTGATTTGAAATCCTTGCATTTTCACACTCAGGAGTATGTGGGACTTAAAAACCAACTTTTAAATCAAAAGGTTCCGTTGCCCGATGTCAAGGTAATAGATAATATAATCTATCGCCGAGCAGAGCATGCTACTGGTGAGCAAATTGTTGGAAGATGTGGATACCAAAAGAGGTGGTCCCTGACGTTTTAAAACAGTGCCACGAACATCCATTAGCCGCGCATAATGGTATTAGTAAAACGCTTGAAAGAATTCGGCGGTATTACTACTGGCCAAATTTGGTAGGGGATGTTAAAGCCTTCATAAATAACTGTGCAACATGTAAATGCAGCAAGCATCCTAATCAACCCTTAAGACCGCCTTTAAGTCCCTCAACCGATATACAGAGAGTTTTTCAGAAATTGTTTATTGATTTTCTAGGTCTGTACCCCCGTAGTCGTACAGGGCATATAGGCATTTGTGTGGTGGTTGACCACATGTCAAAATACCCGTTTTTGAAACCAGTTAAAAAACTAACTGCTGATGCTATCATTCGTTTTCTGGAAGAGGAAATTTTTCACTGTTTTGGAGTACCAGAGACTGTTCTATCTGACAATGGCGTGCAATTTAAATCGCACCAATTTAACGCTTTGTTGCAGAAATATAGCGTACACCACCGTTACACAGCTATGTATGCACCTCAGGCTAACGCTTCGGAGCGGGTAAATAGATCGGTAATTGCCGCTATAAAAGCTTATATCAAGCAGGATCAGTCCAACTGGGACGAACAACTCAGCCATATAAGCTGTGCACTTCGTTCTGGCGTGCATTCCGCTGTAAAAAGTAGTCCATATAGAATAGCATTTGGTCAACACATGATCACCGATGGCTCTACTTATCAGATTTTGAGAAGTTTACAACAGCTAGATGATCGGACTATAGCGTTTAATAGGGAAGATTCGTTGGATCTAATTCGTCAAACAGCAAAAATAGGAATCGAAGAGCAGCATGCGCGAAACGAAAAATACTATAACACTCGTAGTAAGTTAATTTCTTATGTTGTTGGACAAGAAGTATATCGTCGTAATTTCCAACAAAGTAATTTCTCTAAAGGCTATAGCTCGAAACTAGGCCCCACTTTTGTCAAAGCTAGAATTCGAAAGAAACTTGGTACATGTTATTATGAGCTAGAGGATTTGCAGGGTAGGTTAATAGGAAAATATCACGCAAAGGATATTAAACCGTGATATTTGGGTTTAGTCTTCAAGCGGTGATCCCACTTTGACATTTTCTCTGCCAAAGTGTGATTTTGGTGGGGGGGTGTGTAACGGCCGCTTTTCGACCAGTTGAGCTTATATTTTCGCCCCTAAATAACTCTTTAATGCACGTTAGGTCTCCGCAACAAAAGTATGCAGCGTATTTTTTTTTTGTAAACAAATATTTGTTTAAACCAACAGGAAAAAAATAACAATAATAAACAAATAAATACATAAATAGTAATACATAAACTGAAATTGTCGATATTGTCAGGATAAATAAGGTAGAAATTAGAAAATCAACGTTCACTTTGAATAGTATTGCTTTTGGTTTGGACGCCCTCTGGGAGCCAAAAACATGAAACTACATTTTTTGTTTGCCAGACTGCGAAGTCAGCTGATGTGGTGGAAATTCAAAAACCAAAAAAATTATCGGATGATTGCAAAGAAAGGGTAAAGAATTTCCGAGACTCATGGCTTCCCTAACCCCATAATGACTTGCAGGCGATCTTTCTGGTTCTGATCTTCAAACAGTCAAGTTGTGCGGACTTTAGCTACGACCAAAACTTATAAAAAAACAAAAAAAAGACATAAAAGAGGTTAAAGTGGTGCTGTGCAAGTGAAGCTAAACAAATAAAATTACCAATAAAATAACGTTAAAATCCTTGCGCAAACATTTAAAAGACTTAAAAAAGAGAAAGAAAAGAAAACCAGAAAATCTTTGATTTTCCTTGGGTGCCCAAAAAAGGGTAAATTAACAAAATAAAAAATGTAGAATTTTCTTCTAATTTTAATTATTTTATTGCCTAGGCACCTCGTGTAGAATTTGATTCTTTCACGCTCAATAAGTATTATTGTTCTGCAAAAATTGGGAACAAGAAAGTTCAACTATAACATTTTGCATCTTTGCTACGCTGACATATAAAACGGCCAACAACAAAAGCTCAGCCACACTCAATGGTACCGACGGGCATACATATCGCCACATGTGGGAGCATGTGCTTGCAAAAGCTCAGTCTTCGTTTCTCCTCAGTTTGGAAGTCGTCGTGTCGGAGTAATTGAATAGTAGATTATATAGTTTTGCACAAGTTTAAATAATGAAAATAACTTCATGTGCTTAGTATAAATTAATCATAATAGCGATCGTTAAAAAAAATCTCTTAGTACTAGAGGTAATATTATTGTTAAGTGCATCACGTTTTTTTTTGGGTTGCTTTGTGATTTTTTTTGTCTGTCGCAAGTGAACAGGAGATGTCTGATAAAAGTATAAGAAAGAAAGAAATAAATTCTAGTTGCTATATTGCTTAATTATATTACTTAAAAACCTAATACCCTCAGATAAACACAACACCAACATATATATGTACATAATTGAAGAACCGAAACCAACAAAAAAACAAAAATGTGCGAAATTTAATTAAAATAACACCAAATAATAACCAACCAAACAAAATGATGAGAAATATAATTAAATTAAAATCAAATAATACCTAATTTAAAAAAAAATGTATAAAAATTAAGTTCAATTATGTAAATCAAGTGGGCTTAAAAGAAAAAAATAAATAATAATAATAATTAACTCAAATCAATGGTCAATAGAAATAGATAAATAACTAAAACGCGTGTCATATCAACCGGCTTAGTGAATTTTGCACTTGCAAAAAGCTTTCCCCCAACTTATATATATAAAATTACAGCATGCCAACACATTGAAAGATCTTTCATCGTGGGAGTATGGGTAAGTGAAGCGAGAGCTTTTATCTAATTTTTTTTGGGTTACATGCGCGTGCCAAAGTTACGAAAGCTTCTCTTTTCGGCCTGGTTTTGATTGTGCACCGTGTGCCTTATGCTATTGGTTTGCGAGTGAAATTTTTTTTTCTTTTACTGCCACTAAAGTAAATTAAATTAAAGTAAATAAAAGCTAAATACGAAAAAAAAGAAAAGAGAATAAAAACAAAAATGATGAAATAAATAGATATATAAATTCATAAAAACCCTGTTAAATAAATTAAATTAAACACTCAAATAAATAATATTAGCTCTATAGTAATTTGTAAATTTAAAAGAAAAAATAATGGTATAAATTATTTATATGCACAGCATATCTCATATATTTATAACGATTATTTTTATGCACTTATATTAAGGATGATTCCTATAGTTACTCTTTTCACTTACGGATGTTATTAGTTAAATTGTTAGTCAGTTTTAGTTGTTATTATTGTCTACATTTGGACATGTCTTTAGTCAATAAAATGAGTTTAATAATGTCTGCTTAAATTACCCTTATTTCTTATGGAGCCATGCCTTGCCTAACTGGGATGAGATATCCGTAGTCGGACGGTAAATTTTGTTTGGGATCCTGAATTTATTTATTCAAGGGAATTACCAGGATCATGGAAGGGTGGGCAATCTACACAACAACAGCTGTGTGGTATCAACAGGTCCGTCTGCCTCAACTGCATACCCTCTGTATATTCTAGCTTACCTCTAACCTTATCGGTCTACTCATCTCTCCCTCTCACTCTACCATATCCAGCCCTTCCTGTTTTCTATCATTTGTCTAACTATTCCCTTCACTACAAAAAAAAATAAAGTACGCGATTTCTTTTAAAATTAATTAACTTATAATGCTGGGAGCACAGCAATGGGAGGTTTTTTTTGGCACTCACGACATTGCCGACGAGCTTAGTCATAGCCAGCGCGTACTCCAATCCGTTGTCCGAACATCCGCTCCTCTAATAACTCGTACGTTATTCGTTACAGCCTCCACTTCATTTCAGGATTCCTGGACCTAATAAATGGATACACATTAACATATATATATGTTTAAAGCTGTTTCTAAAGCCCAAAGATACATAGAAGATGAATGTTTCAATAATAATAATAAAAAATAAAATAATAATAAAAACAGACACGTGGGAATAAGACGGGTACAGGCAAGCCGTTTCCAAATTGTATATAAATTAGAAAGATGGTCCAGGGACCCCATTGATACCATTAACGCATATAGGTCGCAGTGAAAAGACCGAGTTGCGCTTAGCTGTGAGGCCGGATGAGAAGATGTAGGTGTTCGAGTCTTAAACGAAAGTTAGTGCGCCGAAGTCGAAAAACGACATGGAACCCAACACGGCAGAATTACGTGAGAAAAGGAGCATCCCGTTTACATCACTGGGTGCACCTTCTGCGTCGGTGAGCAGCAGCCAACCATCCGTCATTGCGGAACTTGGATCGATGTTAATTATATAAGAAGACCTAAATAAGTAAATTTTAATTTAAACGATAATGATATTTTTGAAACACAAAATTCATTTTTTTTAAAGACGAAATAAACGAAATATTTGAAAGTAAAACAGCTATATCGTTTTATGAGTTTTATAGAAAACGGAGCTCCGTCATACAGAAAAACAGACCTCGGTCTAACAGAAAATAACACAGTTAAGCAGCACGGGTAACAACACGGCTAAATTGGAAAACAACCTGGGAAAACAGCGCAGCTAAAGAACACGGTAAACAGCCCGGTAAAACAGCACGGTAAAACAGGAAAACAGCTCTCTGGTTAACAACAAACGGCTCCCGGTTTTCAGCAAACAGCTCCGCGGTTAACAACAACGGCTCCCGGTTTTCAGCAAACAACTCCGCGGTTAACAACAACGGCTCCTGGTTTATAAAAAACATCATCCCGGCTAACAACAACGGCTCCCGGTTTTCAGCACGGTATTCAGAATGAATGAGAATATATTGAAGGAACTGACAAAAACAAGGGATGCGCTGAAAAGAAAATTTCAAAGTATTAAATTGGGTAGAGCTGCGAATGAATATCAGTTGGAGGAAACATTTAAGCCTTTAACAGAGCCACATAACAAAATTATAAAAGAGAAGCTAGACATCAAACCATCCACGCGATACAAAAAAGAAGAAATAAATTTTAAGTTATAAGATGTATTAAGTTACAATATAATATTAAAAAGGTAAAATATAAAAATAAACAAGTAAGAAGGCTCTAGTCGAGATTTCCCGACTAGGAGATACCCCGAACCCTATACTTAACGCGAACATTCATATTCTGTATGCATCTGTGACCTAAACTTCAATCTTCGATATCTCTGGTGTTTCTTAACCGATTTCAATGAAATTTTCAGAAAAGTTATATCGTTACCCATTTTTTAAATCCCCATTTTTACATTTTCCAAATTCGATTTTTTGCAATCGATTGCATGTGTATATCGGAAAGTAGAATGGTTATCGATAATTTAAAACAAACTTGTTCCGCTCATGGTATAGGAGAACTTATATTCAAAATCTGAAGTCTCTAGCTCTTGTAGTCTCTGAGATCGACGCGTTCATACAGACAGACAGACGGACGGACGGACGGACGGACAGACGGACATGGCTATATCGACTCGGCTGTTGATGCTGATCAAGAATATATATACTTTATATGGTCGGAGATGCTTCCTTCTGCCTGTTACATACTTTTGCACAAAACCATTATACCCCTTTTACCCATTTTATGGGTTAGGGGTATAAAAATCAGTAATGAAAGGAGATATTCAGCTGAATAACTTTTAAGCAGAGGCAAGCAAATTTTATCCTTGAAACGGCAAATGGGAGAATATTTAAAACAAGGAGATCAAATTGACTGCAAATTGGTATTATGGATAGCGTTTATGTAAAGCGCAATAAAGGCTTTGGAAGTTATTTAAGTGAAATTTTTATCTACAGGTTTGTGTATCTTAAAAAACGAGTTTCAAAGTAGGAAAAAGGACGGAAAATACAATTATTAAAATGATAACAATTGCAGAAAACTATTTCAAATGCAAAATGAAGTCTAGGTCTCGGTGTTAGACTTTAGGAAAATTACATGTCTTGGAGCTGCTGCATACCAATCTGGTGTAGTGCTTACCTCTTCAATTAACCTACTTTTCCAACTACTTTCCCAGAGCAAAGCCTTGCGGATCATCATTCAATAAGTTCACCATGCCCAGCCAAATTAACATCAGTTGGGTTACAGACGAAATTGTTAGACTGAGCACGCTGACAGACTCCACAACAACCTTAAGAACCTGGCTATCAACCTTCTGGACACCAGCACCACGATTCTCGATGTTTTGATATAAAATGTAATTACTGTACAAAAATTAGCGATTTTAAATAAAATTGTTTCGAATTTATAGAAAAAATTAGAATCAAAACAATTTAATAGAGGAAATAGACTAAGTCGAATAACAGGATAATACAAAAAAAAATTTTAGTATAATAAAGCTTGATGTAAACACTTCGTGTGAAACATCCCTAATCACTTAAAACAAGCGATGAACCTTGCTAAAGTAAACAAGTAAAAACGTTGCAGTCGGACGCAACCGACTGCGGAATATTTGATACCAGTAAAAGAACGGGTTTTTGGTGTATGTGGTAAACATCGCCAGCTATCATGTTACCAAATTTGGTGACTCAAGCTCAAAAACTGTGGAAGATAGCAACTTCCAAATTTAAAGGTGGGCGGCAGAGGTAGGGTGTTCAAATTTTTGAATCAAATGTTTTTAACTGTGATATATCTGCCTACCAAGTTTGGTGGCTCTAGCTCAAAACTGTTAGAGATATGCCGATTCCGATTTTGTAAGGCGGTGGCTTTGGGGGCGTGGTTCAAAATTTTGAATCAAAATGGATGGCTCTAGCTCAAAAACTGTTAAGATATAGCCGATTCCGATTTATAAGGGGGTTTATTTTTTGGGAAGTGGAAAAATGTGTGGGGGGAATCAGGGGGCGTGGCATCCAAGTTTTGATGGGGAACGTCAGTACCTATCTTGACACAAAATTTGGTGGCTCTAGCCCAAAAAATGTGAAAACTATAGGCGTTTCCTATTTCGTGGAGAAGGGGGATGGGTGCGGAATCAGGGGGCGTGGCATCCAAAATGTTGATGAATTTTTTGTGGAACGCCAATATCTATCTTGACACAAAATTTGGTGTCTCTAGCCCAAAAAATGTAAAAACTATAGGCGTTTCCAGTTTCAAGGAGCAGGGATGATGGGGGCGGAAGGAGTGGGCGTGGCATCCAAAATATTGAAGCAGTTTTTTCAGGGACATGACTAGCTATCTGCGTGCAAAATTTGGTATTTCTAGCTGTAAGAATGTGAGAAATATTTGGTTTTATCGGTTTTCAGTTATCGAATTTATCGATTTCCCAGCCTCCTAGTAGGCGTGGCACCCCAATCTTGACACTTTATCTGTCGCGCCTATAGACAAACATAATTGCAAAGTTTCAAGTCTCTAGCTTTACGGGTGTCGAAAAAAGTTGCGTTCATACAGACGGACAGACGGACAGACGGACAGACAGACAGACGGACAGACGGACACCATGACGGACATTGCACAAAACCAATATACTATGAGACCTTCGGTATCAAAGTATAAAAAGTGGACAAATCTGAGTGATTTTAAGCAACGGGCTAACAGCAACTAGAAGAAGATTCTGAGCAAACTTTCATCTCGGTGGCTAACAAGTAGTAGGTAAGTTTGCATAAAAACTGACGGAAAAACCTAGTCAGCCTCCAATGCTGATCAAGAATATATTTGCTTTGCATGTTCTATAACGGATTCAGAATCAGGCATTCATGTTGACACGAATTTTTTTTTCATTTTTTTTTTTTTTTTTTTTTAAATATATATATTTGATTCTTGAATAATTTTTCAACAGAAAACACTCTCGTTCTCTTTTTGTTTTTGCCGAAATGGCAAAAACTAGGCTTAGTACGAAGCTGGATCGCGTACTGGTTGATACTGGACAGTCGGACAGCAGTGAGGTGTCTGTGACCCACGCGGAAACTACTCCCCTTGCTTCCCCCGATGCACCACCATGCAACAAGATGGTCTGGCAAGCCCCGCCACGAGTCATCAGAAATGGAAAAGGATCAAGCAAGCCGAAGAAGGCCAACATAACGGCAAATACTTTGACATTTTCTCTGCCAAAGTGTGATTTTGGTGGGGGGGGTGTGTAACGGCCGCTTTTCGACCAGTTGAGCTTATATTTTCGCCCCTTAATAGCTCTTTAATGCACGTTAGGTCTCCGCAACAAAAGTATGCAGCGTATTTTTTTTTTGTAAACAAATAGTTGTTTAAACCAACAGGAAAAAAAATAACAATAATAAACAAATAAATACATAAATAGTAATACATAAACTGAAATTGTCGATATTGTCAGGATAAATAAGGAAGAAATTAGAAAATCAACGTTCACTTTGAATAGTATTGCTTTTGGTTTGGACGCCCTCTGGGAGCCAAAAACATGAAACTACATTTTTTGTTTGCCAGACTGCGAAGTCAGCTGATGTGGTGGAAATTCAAAAACCAAAAAAATTATCGGATGATTGCCGAAAGAAAGGGTAAAAAGAATTTCCGGAGACTCATGGCTTCCCTAACCCCATAATGACTTGCAGGCGATCTTTCTGGTTCTGATCAAACAGTCAAGTTGTGCGCGACTTTAGCTACGACCAAAACTTATAAAAAAAACAAACAAAAAAGACATAAAAAGGTTAAAGTGGTGCTGTGCAAGTGAAGCTAAACAAATAAAATTACCAATAAAATAACGTAAAAATCCTTGCGCAAACATTTAAAAGACTTAAAAAAGAGAAAGAAAAGAAAACCAGAAAATCTTTGATTTTCCTTGGGTGCTCAAAAAAAGGGTAAATTAACAAAATAAAAAAAAGTAGAATTTTCTTCTAATTTTAATTATTTTATTGCCTAGGCACCTCGTGTCGAATTTGATTCTTTCACGCTCAATAAGTATTATTGTTCTGCAAAAATTGGGAACAAGAAAGTTCAACTATAACATTTTGCATCTTTGCTACGCTGACATATAAAACGGCCAACAACAAAAGCTCAGCCACACTCAATGGTACCGACGGGCATACATATCGCCACATGTGGGAGCATGTGCTTGCAAAAGCTCAGTCTTCGTTTCTCCTCAGTTTGGAAGTCGTCGTGTCGGAGTAATTGAATAGTAGATTATATAGTTTTGCACAAGTTTAAATAATGAAAATAACTTCATGTGCTTAGTATAAATTAATCATAATAGCGATCGTTAAAAAAATAATAATCTTAATACTAGCGGTAATATTAGTGTTAAGTGCATCACGTTTTTTTTTGGGTTGCTTTGTGTTTTTTTTCTGTCGCAAGTGAACAGGAGATGTCTGATAAAAGTATAAGTAAGAAAGAAATAAATTCAAGTTTCTATATTGCTTAATTATATTACTTAAAAACCTAATACCCTCAGATAAACACAACACCAACATATATACATAATTGAAGAACCGAAACCAACAAAAAACCAAAATGTGCGATATATAATTAACATAAAACCAAATAATAACCAACCATACAAAATTATGAGAAATATAATTAAATAAAAATCAAATAATACCTAATTAAAAAAAAATGTATAAAAATTAAGTTCAATTATGTAAATCAAGTGGGCTTAAAAGAAAAAAATAAATAATAATAATAATTAACTCAAATCAATGGTCAATTGAAATAGATAAATAACTAAAACGCGTGTCATATCAACCGGCTTAGTGAATTTTGCACATGCAAAAAGCTTTCCCCCAACTTATATATAAAATTACAGCATGCCAACACATTGAAAGATCTTTCATCGTGGGAGTATGGGTAAGTGAAGAGAGCTTTTATCTAATTTTTTTGGGTTACATGCGCGTGCCAAAGCTACGAAAGCTTCTCTTTTCGGCCTGGTTTTGAACGCGCGTAACCTTTGCAGGGCCACAGCTGATTGTGCACCGTGTGCCTTATGCTATTGGTTTGCGAGTGAAATTTTTTTTTCTTTTACTGCCACTAAAGTAAATTAAATTAAAGTAAATAAAAGCTAAATACGAAAAAAAAAGAAAAGAGAATAAAAACAAAAATGATGAAATAAATAGATATATAAATTCATAAAAACCCTGTTAAATAAATTAAATTAAACACTCAAATAAATAATATTAGCTCTATAGTAATTTGTAAATTTAAAAGAAAAAATAATGGTATAAATTATTTATATGCACAGCATATCTCATATATTTATAACGATTATTTTTATGCACTTATATTAAGGATGATTCCTATAGTTACTCTTTTCACTTACGGATGTTATTAGTTAAATTGTTAGTCAGTTTCAGTTGTTATTATTGTCTACATTTGGACATGTCTTTAGTCAATAAAATGAGTTTAATAATGTCTGCTTAAATTACCCTTATTTCTTATGGAGCCATGCCTTGCCTAACTGGGATGAGATATCCGTAGTCGGACGGTAAATTTTGTTTGGGATCCTGAATTTATTTATTCAAGGGAATTACCAGGATCATGGAAGGGTGGGCAATCTACACAACAACAGCTGTGTGGTATCAACAGGTAACTGCATACCCTCTGTATATTCTAGCTTACCTCTAACCTTATCAGTCTACTCATCTCTCCCTCTCACTCCACCATATCCAGCCCTTCCTGTTTTCTATCATTTGTCTAACTATTCCCTTCACTACAAAAAAAAATAAAGTACGCGATTTCTTTTAAAATTAATTAACTTATAATGCTGGGAGCACAGCAATGGGATGTTTTTTTTTGGCACTCACGACATTGCCGACGAGCTTAGTCATAGCCAGCGCGTACTCCAATCCGTTGTCCGAACATCCGCTCCTCTAATAACTCGTACGTTATTCGTTACAGCCTCCACTTCATTTCAGGATTCCTGGACCTAATAAATGGATACACATTAACATATATATATGTTTAAAGCTGTTTCTAAAGCCCAAAGATACATAGAAGATGAATGTTTCAATAATAATAATAAAAAAAAAAATAATAATAAAAAAAGACACGTGGGAATAAGACGGGTACAGGCAAGCCGTTTCCAAATTGTATATAAATTAGAAAGATGGTCCAGGGACCCCATTGATACCATTAACGCATATAGGTCGCAGTGAAAAGACCGAGTTGCGCTTAGCTGTGAGGCCGGATGAGAAGATGTAGGTGTTCGAGTCTTAAACGAAAGTTAGTGCGCCGAAGTCGAAAAACGACATGGAACCCAACACGGCAGAATTACGTGAGAAAAGGAGCATCCCGTTTACATCACTGGGTGCACCTTCTGCGTCGGTGAGCAGCAGCCAACCATCCGTCATTGCGGAACTTGGATCGATGTTAATTATATAAGAAGACCTAAATAAGTAAATTTTAATTTAAACGATAATGATATTTTTGAAACACAAAATTCATTTATTTTAAAGACGAAACAAACGAAATATTTGAAAGTAAAACAGCTATATCGTTTTATGAGTTTTATAGAAAACGGAGCTCCGTCATACAGAAAAACAGACCTCGGCCTAACAGAAAAGAACACAGTTAAGCAGCACGGGTAACAACACGGCTAAATAGGAAAACAGGAAAACAACCTGGGAAAACAGCGCAGCTAAAGAACACGGTAAACAGCCCGGTAAAACAGCACGGTAAAACAGGAAAACAGCTTTCTGGTTAACAACAAACGGCTCCCGGTTTTCAGCAAACAGCTCCGCGGTTAACAACAACGGCTCCCGGTTTTCAGCAAACAACTCCGCGGTTAACAACAACGGCTCCTGGTTTATAAAAAACATCATCCCGGTTAACAACAACGGCTCCCGGTTTTCAGCACGGTATTCAGAATGAATGAGAATATATTGAAGGAACTGACAAAAACAAGGGATGCGCTGAAAAGAAAATTTCAAAGTATTAAATTGGGTAGAGCTGCTAATGAATATCAGTTGGAGGAAACATTTAAGCCTTTAACAGAGCCACATAACAAAATTATAAAAGAGAAGCTAGACATCAAACCATCCACGCGATACAAAAAAGAAGAAATAAATTTTAAGTTATAAGATGTATTAAGTTACAATATAATATTAAAAAGGTAAAATATAAAAAATAAACAAGTAAGAAGGCTCTAGTCGAGATTTCCCGACTAGGAGATACCCCGAACCCTATACTTAACGCGAACATTCATATTCTGTATGCATCTGTGACCTAAACTTCAATCTTCGATATCTCTGGTGTTTCTTAACCGATTTCAATGAAATTTTCAGAAAAGTTATATCGTTACCCATTTTTTAAATCCCCATTTTTACATTTTCCAAATTCGATTTTTTTGCAATCGATTGCATGTGTATATCGGAAAGTAGAATGGTTATCGATAATTTAAAACAAACTTGTTCCGCTCATGGTATAGGAGAACTTATATTCAAAATCTGAAGTCTCTAGCTCTTGTAGTCTCTGAGATCGACGCGTTCATACAGACAGACAGACGGACGGACGGACGGACGGACAGACGGACATGGCTATATCGACTCGGCTGTTGATGCTGATCAAGAATATATATACTTTATATGGTCGGAGATGCTTCCTTCTGCCTGTTACATACTTTTGCACAAAACCATTATACCCCTTTTACCCATTTTATGGGTTAGGGGTATAAAAATCAGTAATGAAAGGAGATATTCAGCTGAATAACTTTTAAGCAGAGGCAAGCAAATTTTATCCTTGAAACGGCAAATGGGAGAATATTTAAAACAAGGAGATCAAATTGACTGCAAATTGGTATTATGGATAGCGTTTATGTAAAGCGCAATAAAGGCTTTGGAAGTTATTTAAGTGAAATTTTTATCTACAGGTTTGTGTATCTTAAAAAACGAGTTTCAAAGTAGGAAAAAGGACGGAAAATACAATTATTAAAATGATAACAATTGCAGAAAACTATTTCAAATGCAAAATGAAGTCTAGGTCTCGGTGTTAGACTTTAGGAAAATTACATGTCTTGGAGCTGCTGCATACCAATCTGGTGTAGTGCTTACCTCTTCAATTAACCTACTTTTCCAACTACTTTCCCAGAGCAAAGCCTTTCGGATCATCATTCAATAAGTTCACCATGCCCAGCCAAATTAACATCAGTTGGGTTACAGACGAAATTGTTAGACTGAGCACGCTGACAGACTCCACAACAACCTTAAGAACCTGGCTATCAACCTTCTGGACACCAGCACCACGATTCTCGATGTTTTGATATAAAATGTAATTACTGTACAAAAATTAGCGATTTTAAATAAAATTGTTTCGAATTTATAGAAAAAATTAGAATCAAAACAATTTAATAGAGGAAATAGACTAAGTCGAATAACAGGATAATACAAAAAAAAATTTTAGTATAATAAAGCTTGATGTAAAACACTTCGTGTGAAACATCCCTAATCACTTAAAACAAGCGATGAACCTTGCTAAAGTAAACAAGTAAAAACGTTGCTGTCGGACGCAACCGACTGCGGAATACTTTGATACCAGTAAAACAACGGTTGATTAGGGGGAATGCAGGGGCGAAGGGAGTGTCCCATGTGGTAAACATCGCCAGCTATCATGTTACCAAATTTGGTGACTTTAGCTCAAAAACTGTGGAAGATAACTTAACTCCCAAATTTAATGCATTTTTTTGGGGAACGTCAATATCTATCTTGACACAAAATTTGGTGGCTCTAGCCCAAAAAATGTGAAAACTATGGGCGTTTCCAATTTCAGGGAGAAGGGGGGATGGGGGCGGAATCTGGGGGCATGGCATCCAAATTTTGATGCATGTTTTTGGGGAACGTTAATATCTATCTTGACACAAAATTTGGTGGCTCTTGCCCAAAAAATGTGAAAACTATAGGCGTTTCCAATTTCTTGGCGAAGGGGGGGGATGGGGCGGAATCAGGGGGCGTGGCATCCAAATTTTGATGCATTTTTTTGGGGAACGTAAATATCTATCTTGACACAAAATTTGGTGGCTCTAGCCCAAAATATGTGAAAACTATGGGCGTTTCCAATTTCAAGGAGCAGTGATGAGGGGGGCGGAAGGAGTGGGCGTGGCATCCAAAATTTTGATGCAGTTTTTTCAGGGACATGATTAGCTATCTGCGAGCAAAATTTGGCAACTCTAGCTGTAAGAATCTGACAAATATTAGGTTTTATCGGTTTTCTGTTATCGAATTTATCGATTTCCCAGCCTCCTAGTAGGCGTGGCACCCCAATCTTGACACTTTATCTGTCTCGCCTATAGACAAACATATTTGCAAAGTTTCAAGTCTCTAGCTTTACGGGTGTCGAAAAAAGTTGCGTTCATACGGACAGACGGACAGACGGACAGACAGACAGACGGACAGACGGACAGACACCATGACGGACATTGCACAAAACCAATATACTATGAGACCTTCGGTATCAAAGTATAAAAATTCTGACCAAACTTTCATCTCGGTGGCTAACAAGTAGTAGGTAAGTTTGCATAAAAACTGTCGGAAAAACCTAGTCAGCCTCCAATGCTGATCAAGAATATATTTGCTTTGCATGTTCTATAACGGATTCAGAATCAGGCATTCATGTTGACACGAATTTTTTTCAAATTTTTTTTTTTTTTTTTTTTAAATATATATATTTGATTCTTGAATAATTTTTCAACAGAAAACACTCTCGTTCTGTTTTTGTTTTTGCCGAAATGGCAAAAACTAGGCTTAGTACGAAGCTGGATCGCGTACTGGTTGATACTGGACAGTCGGACAGCAGTGAGGTGTCTGTGACCCACGCGGAAACTACTCCCCCTGCTTCCCCCGATGCAGGATCAAGCAAGCCGAAGAAGGCCAACATAACGGCAAATGCGTCTGATTTTGACGACTTCAGCTCAGGAACCGAGCCTAGAGAAATTAGAAGGAAGCCAGCCCGTAAGCGGACTCGCACTAGGCGACAGGATGGGCCCAGCACCAGCTTTGCAGCAAGTTCTAGGCTTAACAACAACAGATTTGCGGCACTTTCTAACGATGAAGACGATGTCGACAACCACATGAATGTAGGCAGCTCCTCTGAGGACGACAGCCCAGTCCAACAGCCTAAGCAGGCACCCCAGGCCAGAACAATTAAGCCCCCGCCAATCTTCATCCCGGATGTGACAAACATCAAATGTTTGCCAGTACCATTGCCCAGGTTATTGGAGAGGGCAATGATTTCACGTACAAGGCGACCAGCTACTCGGCGCTAAAGAATTACCTGGATGAATCGGGAAAAAGATATCAAACTTTTCAGCCTCGAGATGAAAGGCCATATCGTGTGGTGATCAAGGGGTTACACTTCTCCACTGATGTCGAAGATATTAAGGCAGCTCTGCACAACTACGGTCATGAAGCCATAACCTGGTCAATAAAGCAAAAAACCAGCGGTACAACATCTTCTTTGCAAATCTTGAGCCCGCCAGCAACAACAAAGAGGCATACAACATTAAGAGGATTTGCCACTCAGTTGTCACCGTTGAACCCCCTCTCAAGTTTGATGACCTGGTACAATGCTTCCGCTGCCAAGGGTTCGGTCACACCCAACGATACTGCCGCCTTGAGGTGCGCTGTGTTAAATGCGGAAGTGACCACGCATCCAACACTTGCCGCAAGGGCAAAGATGACCCGGCACTTTGCCTACACTGTGGAGGTGATCATGTGGCCTCTTACAAGGGATGCCCAGCATATAAAAGGCAAAAAACCAGGCAGCACCAAAATCAACCAGAGCTCAGCGCCAGGCAAACATTATACCAACGGGCAACTCATCGCCAAATATAAGCCCAAACGTCAGCTACGCCAACGCCGCTAGAGGTATTGAGAATCTGGCTAATCAGTCGGCCCCAAGGACTGACAATGACTTTGGAACAGTAGTTGCACGTATGGAGGCAATGATGGAACGTATGCTTGACAAAATGTTTAGCCAAATTACAAACATGTTGGCCACCGTCATGACAAAGCTATGCAAGTAGAATTGAAAGTCACCATCTGGAACGCGAACGGCCTGTGCAAAAGCAGGCCAGAGGTTGAGCACTACTGCAAAACTAATCGAATTGAAATACTTCTCATTTCCGAGACGCATTTCTCGTCAAGGTCATATTTCTCCATAAATGGATATGACCTCATTTACTGTAACTATCCCAACGGAAGAGCCCGAGGCGGAGCTGCCATCCTGATAAGAAGCAACTTGGTGTACACGGAGCTCCCTCCTATCCAGGAAGACTGGGTGCAATGTGCCCATAAAAGTCAACACCGTGCTAGGAGAGCTCACCATCGCTGCTGCCTATTGCCCACCAAGACACAATGTGAGGGACGAGGAATTTTCTCAATTGATAAGCCAACTTGGAAATAGATTCATCATCGGCGGTGACTTCAACGCGAAACACTTTTGGTGGGGCTCCAAAACCAACAACCCCAAGGTACAAGCGCTATACAGGCAGATCCAGGCAAGAAACCTTAACTGTCACTCCACTGGCACGCCAACGTACTGGCCCACCGATCCGCTGAAGCTACCAGACGTTTTGGACTTTGCAATTTCCTGTGGTGTCGACCCAGGGAGGATACAAACTGTGGCAGATGAGGTCCTCTTCTCTGATCACAGCGCGGTTATGCTGTACATAAATGCTTCAGTCGTGATGAGGTCAGCGCCCAGGAGACTCATATATAAATCTACTGACACTGCTAAATACAAAGACTGGTTGATTAGAAACACCAACCCCAATCCAACCTTGGACAGTGGCCAGGATGTTGAGGCTGCCATTGACGCACTCACTAAAAACATTCAAGACGCAGCAGCATATGTTGCACCAAGAATAAGTCAGCGCCAGCGTCCTTGGATTCTAGACAGGGAAATCCACCTATGGAGCCCACAGATTGCCGACCTGCTTCACGAAAAACGACGACTTAGGCGCGTGTGGTTCAATACAAGGAACCCAAGAGACAAGGCAGACTTTAACAGAGCTGCAAAGGCGCTAAAAGAGTTGCTCATCAGCCTGAGGAGAGAGGCCTTCGACGCCTTTCTGGAGAAGCTCGAACCCAATGAGCCTCATCACAATCTGTGGCAGGTCACCAAATCAATTAAAAGGCCAATAAAAAGATCTGCTCCAGTAAAAAACACAGACGGCAGTTGGTGCAGATGGGATGCTGACAGGGCCAATGCGTTTGCACGTCACCTAGAGAGCGTCTTCTCGCCTCGCATTAGATGTACACCTGCTGAAATAACGGAGACGGAGTCGGAGCAGCAACCTGCTGGTACTCTTCAAGACAGCAGCCAAATAAACCCGGTACTAGAAGATGAGACAGAGAGAGAATGTATTGCGATGCTAAAAAACAGCAAAACGCCAGGCGATGATGGTATCAATGCAATAGCACTAAAGTTACTTCCTTCAGTCTGCATTTAGGCGATTACAAAAATCTATAATAGACGCCTACAGATTGGGCACTTTCCAGCGCAATGGAAACGAGCCCTGGTAGTTATGATACCTAAGCCTGGCAAACCTGAAACCATTCTTTCTTCTTATCGCCCGATAAGTCTGCTAGAGACTCTCTCAAAAATACTTGAGAGAATATTTTTGCGTACCAATACTGGAAGATACTAGTTTGATTCCCGATCATCAGTTTGGCTTCAGGCGCGGTCATGGAACTCCGGAGCGATGCCACAGAGTCGTCCAGCGTATTTTGGACGCATTTGAAGCCAAAAAATATTGCTGCGCAGTAATGCTTGACGTGCAACAAGCATTTGACCGTGTTTGGCATCCTGGGCTACTCTTTAAAATCAGGGGGAGCCTACCGCAGCCCTACTACGCATTACTTGTGTCATATTTGGCTGACAGGCAATTTCAAGTGAAATGTGGTAATGCTAGCTCAGCAATCAAGAGCATCGGAGCTGGCGTCCCCCAAGGCAGTGTGCTGGGCCCACTGCTATATAACATGTATACAGCAGACCTGCCAGTGATTGTGAGCCCAGATCTACTTGTTGCCACTTACGCTGATGATACTGCATTTGTAGCCACTGTTGACACACCGGAGGAGGCCTCTCGAATTATGCAAACTGAGCTGGATCTTGTTAATGACTGGCAAAGAAGGTGGAACATTGCAGTAAATAATGACAAGTCCACATTCACAACATTTTCCCTAAGGCCAGGTAACTGCCCAGCTGTATACCTGGAAGGAATATTAATTCCGGACGAAGCAACGCCAAAATATCTCGGTATGACGTTAGACAGAAGGCTAACTTGGAGGGCTCATCTAATTAAAAAAAGAAAGCAGGCCAATGAAAAGCTGAAGAAATTCTACTGGTTTATTGGCCGTAAAAGTAGACTCAGCACTCGGTCAAAGTTGCTTGTATATAAGGCAATTATTAAACCAATTTGGACGTAAGGCATTCAACTGTGGGGAACTGCCAAACGAAGCAACCGGCAAATCATACAAATTTTTCAAAATAAAGCGCTTCGCATAGTTGGTAATGCAAATATATACCATGACAACGCCACGATACACAGCGTTCTCAAGGTTCCGTGGGTTGCGGAAGTAATTTCTGACAGCAGCCTCAGGTACGTCACACGCTTAAACCAACATGTCAATATTCTAGCTTCTAGCCTGCTGGATAACAGCACTACCATAAGAAGACTGAAAAGAAAACACCCGCTGGACCCCACCTAATTTTAAGCGTCAGCTAAAAAAAAAAAAATTTATTTCAAGTTCTAAGGAAATTTAATTATTGTCCAAGGAAGACAGATTTTAAATTAAGTGATCGAAAAAAAAAAAAAAAATGTTCTATAAAAAAATTCATTATAAAAATCCTACTTCTCGGTGCTAAAGTATTGGAAAGCAAACATTTAAATTCAAAGGCAGTTAATTCATTAAAATAAAAACAAAATAGAAATAAATTACAGAAAAATCCAAATTTGTACACTAACAAAATGGTACTTTAAGAAAGCTCACTCCATTAATAGTTCCTAGCAAAGAAAATGAGTAAAATAAATACACTTGTATTTCTTATCTAGCTGACGTAAAAAACTGATAAAACATGTATAGGAATTAACAAATACGTTTACCCATTCATTTGTTGTATGAGCGGTAAGCCACAAAAAATCATACAAGGTGAAAAACTTTCATATGCCACTTTACCAAGCACAAAAGTCTCCTGCATTATCCCACACAAAGAATAGAGCTTAATGGTTAATAATAAAAAAAGGCTAGTTCAATAGCCTTCTCGCTGGTGATAAGAGCACTAACAAATATGCAACAAAATAAGCTGCAGCAGTTTTACTATTATCAATCAATTGGTTTTAATAAGAATCACACCGAATCTTATAAGCACTAAACCTACGATGACCATGTAGTGGCTCGCGAGCCTAGTCGGGCTTGTTCAGTGACTTTTTGAAATTGTCGATCAAGCTGAGGGTCTGCGTCACCAGATAGAAGCACAAGCATATTAATGCAAAAGCAAAATACAGCCTCATGCATGAAGCTCTAAACAAAAGTGTAGATCTGCTTTTAAGAGAATTAGTGCGCAAGTTGAAATGTCTAATTGATTGTGTATGTATTAAGTCATACAGTGTCCACATTTTTCAAATAATTTTGCGCCGCTAAAACTGATTTATGACCAAAATAGCGGTTGATGTTGTTGTTTGGCTGCTCTGCTATTTTGTTTGACCTTCTTGGCACTAGCCAATTAAAAACTTCAAATACAAGAAAATCTTCTTGGCCTTCCTATAGAAAATAACAATCTTTATTTTGTCATCCAAATCCAAGGTTAAAACAAATCACAAAATGTTATAACAACATCATTTGTTTTAGAAAATAACAAGACTTACATTTATAAATTAGGTAAAGAGCTATAGAAAATACATCTGCTTAAGAAAAAAAAAAAATATAGAGCAAAAATTCATTTAAAACCGAATATTAATAGAATCTTATAATAAAACACCTGCTGGCATCGAAACGACTTCGACACTTCCACGCACCCTTCCTCAACACGAAGAAGTGAGCAGCAAGCCAAAACGCTTTTGGCCTTGTAAGGACAGCCGCAGGACAACGTTCTATAGTCCCTACCTTCTCCATACACCGGCCCCACTAAGGACCCCAAGTGGCCTATGTGTAATACTCCTCATTGAGGGTCAGCCGGCACAACGTAACCTAACCTAATAATAAAACCATACAGGCCCTAATATTATGGTAGGCGGATCAATCAAAAAATTAAAAAATTATATGGAAACGTTCAAATCAAAACATCTAACAAAACCTTAGTTTTGAAAGAAAGTTTGATAAATCTTTCATGTTCATAAGCAAGTTAATGCAGTACTTTACTTAATACGCAAAAGATTGACAGAATAATGATTTAATAATCAATGATAATAATAATAATAAATAGATGGGTTGTCATTACAGAGAAGGAGGCAGTGTACCTAAATGTGGTTCCCTAAATTGACATGAGCTGTTCCGTTTCCCCTATGAAAGCAAGCAGATCTCTTGTTTGTTAGAAACTCGCTATGCAGGTGCCTTCTTCCTAGCTAAATAATGGGTGGAAATTCAAAGAGAATGTGATTTGTCGTCTCGTTGTACTCTTTGCAGAGTCTACACCCCACATCGGGGGATAAACGCATTTTGAAGGTATTTAACAACGTGGTAGTCAGTGAGGTAGGCAACTAGTAGTTTAAAATCCGTCCTGGAACACCCTATAGTGTTTCTATCTATAAATGGTGGCGTCAGCTCCTTAGCTTGGTGGGATCCACTTTTGAGATTTAGTACCTGACTTGCTCTCATTTGCTCCACCCTTCTACCATTGTTTTGGTACAGGCCCAATCAAAGCCACAGAAAGCCCCCGGATCCTGTAGAGGAGTCGTGGAGCCAGCACTAGCCAGCTCGTCCGCAATCTAATTCCCATATTCAATGATAAGAATACTAAAAATTTCCTAGATTTAGTATCGGGATGGAACATTTAAGAAATCAGCTACCCAATAAATAAATCAGTGAAACGAAATTTGAATGAGTCATTAGGAAGAGGCATGTAGGTCGAGAGTAAAAATGAAGCAGAGCTATTTCGAGAGAAAAATAATAATAAATTTGAAAACAATGAAAACATTCTCTAGACAATTAACTAAGTTAAAGAGAAAAATTGTAAGAGTACTTATTTAGTTAGGCTTGATATTGTTAAATCGAACAATATACGGTATCAGCATTACATCATAAGGAGATTAATTTTCTTTACTAAATGAGCTTAAAACTAATTCTTTATATCTGCTTATTGTAAGCAACACACTAGGAAAAACAAAAGTAAAAACATACCCGTTCTAACAAAACTAACATCAAGCTCTTTAGAAAATTAGTCATTTTAAAATATTTTAAAAATATCATGTCTTTTACTCTGTTAATTTCCTTTATGTCGCTACTTAAATTTTTCAATCATAATTCTACATTTGAAATGTGAAGTAAAGTATTGTTCTGAAACAATTGCATTGTGAAGTAGCATTTTGCTACCTCACAAAAGCTGCTTGTCGTCAGTGACCGTAGTGTTGGTAACTCGGTCAATGCGCAAAAGGGAGAGCGCGTAAACGACAAAAAGCTCGATCGATGCGCAACAAGGAGTGCGCAACGCGAAATGCTCCAGACTGATCGTTGCTCAACACTCTTACGGCAGCTGGCATTAGGATGCAGATTTTGGCACAGGAGATTTTTATTTTGGTCGAGGAGTCGGGTTTTACGCGCCGGCGGGTACGCACGCAACAGCAACGCAAGGCATCGGCAACGGCTACCACGGCAACGGCCACAGCAGCATCGGCAACAACAACAACAGCAACGGTCACAACCGCAACAACAGCAACGGTCATAACAGCCTCAGCATTGGCAACAACAGCAACGGACACCGCAGCGCCAGCCTTGGCAACAACAACGGCAACGGACACAGCAACGCCAGCAGCAGCTACCAACAGCAACGGACAGCGCAGCCACCTGCAACAACAACAACAACAGCAACGGACACCGCAGCGCCAGCCTTGGCAACAACAACAGCAACGGACACAGCAACGCCAGCAGCAGCTACCAACAGCAACGGACAGCGCAGCCCCCCTGCAACAACAACAACAACAGCAACGGCTACGACAATGTAAAACAACAACAACAGTGATCGACAGTGACTGCAAGTGCAAGTGTAACGTAATAGTGCAAGTGACAGTACCGGTAGTCGTTTTGGGCAAGCGTACGCACACACACGCTACACACTCACGCACACACACACACACTACACGCACACACAGGCACACACGCCGGAGCATACACACGGACCCGCGGACACACCGCTACGCTCACACCCGCTGCACACAAACACACCTGCTACACCCCCCGCACACACACACATGGAATAAAACCTTAGAATATATATTTGGTGTGTGTTTTTCTTTGTTGTCACTGCACTATACCCTTTCTTTTCCCTTTCAGCGGGTAGTCGAAGCCTCTGTCTTCGGGTAGCCTCACCATACGGCCCACATGGGTCGGGCATGAGGGGCAGAAAAGCGAATCCTCCGAGTTTTACTCTAGATTCTGCGATGTCTGTCTCTTGGTCCGATCCGTGTGTAGCGACAACCGGGTAATACCCGCGCGTTGCAAGTGTAGCGGGCCTGGGTGGAGTAGTTTGGGACGCATTCCGGGTCTTACCCTGTGCGCCCCGGGCCGCCACCTAGGCCACCTGCACGCGCCCGATGGCGCGGCCGGTGAGCAAAACGAGGTGGGCGGGACCGGGTGGTCAGCTGGCAAGGCTTCCGGGTCTTACCCTAGCCGAGCCAGATGAGTACTTGGTTCCCGTTCCTTCGTATCCCGAAGACTGGCTTTACGCCGGGTCGACGCCGAAGGGTGGTCTGAGGAAAGGAGCTGATGAGTCTTCCGGGTTATCACCCTGGACCCTCAGCCTTTCCCTTAGTCCACTCTGAAGGTGTCGAACCGAGCGGCGGTACTACCCCTCCGACCCATATATGTCTGCGTCTTGGTGCCCGACCTCGGTGCGGCTCACTCCAGTGTTCCGGCATTTTACAAATAATCTGTAAAAGACCCCGGACGCGATTGAGACGCCGACCTCGGCCATAGAAAACGTCCTTACAGATGGCGCCCGAGCAGGGACACTGGAAGACTTGTTGAGAAGGAGCCCCTCCCCTTTTTGTGGCCTAAAGAACCACTAGTACAACGGTTGTACAGAAAGGGGGGGTCCGGGAACGACACCATTGCGCAGTGTTTTGTCTGTTATTGTCCTTTCTATGTCCTTACGTTTTTATACTTTGATACCGAAGGTCTCATAGTATATTGGTTTTGTGCAATGTCCGTCATGGTGTCCGTCTGTATGAACGCAACTTTTTTCGACACCCGTAAAGCTAGAGACTTGAAACTTTGCAATTATGTTTATCTATAGACGGTACAGATAAAGTGTCAAGATTGGGGTGCCACGCCTACTAGGAGGCTGGGAAATCGATAAATTCGATAACTGAAATCCGATAAAACCAAATATTTCTCACATTCTTACAGCAAGAGTTACCAAATTTTGCACGCAGATAGCTAGTCATGTCCTTGAAAAAAATGCATTAAAATTTAGGATGCCACGCCCCCTGATTCCGCCCCCATCCCCCCTTCTCCAAGAAATTGGAAACGCCTATAGTTTTCACATTTTTTGGGCTAGAGCCACCAAATTTTGTGTGAAGATAGATATTGACGTTCACCAAAAAAAATGCATCAAAATTTTGGAAGCCACGCCCACCTAAGTCACCCGCTTTATAAAATCGGAATCGGCTATATCTTTAACAGTCTTTGAGCTAGAGCCACCAAACTTGGTAGGAAGATTGATAGTGACAGTTAAAAACATTTGATTCAAAATTTTGGATGCCACGCCCACCTAAGCCACCCGCCTCATAAAATCGGAATCGGCTATATCTTTAACAGTTTTTGAGCTAGAGCCACCAAACTTATTAGGAAGATAGATAGTGACAGTTTAAAACATTTGATTCAAAAATTTGGATGCCACGCCTACCTCTGCCGCCCACCTTATAAATTTGGGAGTTAAGTTATCTTCCACAGTTTTTGAGCAAAAGTCACCAAATTTGGTAACATGATAGCTGGCGATGTTTACCACATGGCCCACTCCCTTCGCCCCTGCATTCCCCCTTATCAACCGTTCTTTTACTGGTATCAAAGTATTCC
This sequence comes from Scaptomyza hsui, assembly GCA_018152825.1. Classification (NCBI taxonomy): domain Eukaryota; kingdom Metazoa; phylum Arthropoda; class Insecta; order Diptera; family Drosophilidae; genus Scaptomyza; species Scaptomyza hsui. The sequence continues at coordinate 252,191 of JAECXO010000007.1, forward strand.
GTAGTCGGTTGCGTCCGACTGCAACGTTTTTACTTGTTTTTGTTGTTTTGTAGAAAGTACACTAGTCCCCAAAATCTCCCTACGCCCTGATCCACAACCCTTTCCCCATGTTCCACAACATCGAAGGCATCCGGCGGCAGAAGGCTGCGTCGCCGCACTGCCAACGAGACCCTCTCTGCCGACGCAGGCAGAACGCCGCTGCTGGTGCTAGCAGAGCAGCCGGTTCTGCATATAAGGCCGGCTGCTAGCACCAGAAAAGGTAGTCTAGCTCCAGCCACCGAAGGGAACACAGCACCGCCCCCGACAGCCACCTCACAGGAGGAAGACCCGAGCACTGGCGAGACGAACGAGGTCCCCAGTCGCGAAGTGACCTCCGAGACGGCAGGGAATCCCCGAAGGAAGACCCGAGCACTGGCGAGACGAACGCGGCTCTCTCCATTCGCGAAGTGACCTTCGAGTCGGGCAACGGGCGATCACAGGCGGTAGCAGTTGGACGACAACAGCAGCGAGAGCAGAAGCAACAGCCGCGGCCATAGCAACGACCACAGCGATCACAGCATCAGCATCAAGCAACAGTAGCAGAAGCAGCGCCAGCATCAGCAACAGCAGCCATAGCAGCAGCCCGAGTAGCGCCAGCATCAACAACAGCAATCACAGCAACAACAACAGCAACGGACAGCGTAGCACCAAGCATCGACCACAACAACAACAGAAGAAGCAGAACAGAAGAGGCAACGACGTCATTAGCGCCAGCATTTACAACGGCAACAACGGCAGAGACAACAGCGGGAGCAGAAGCGACAGCAGCGAACAGCAGCGCCATCATCGCAAGCCACGATCACGGTACACGGTACTCACGGTACTACAGCAGCCAGCGACGACCACGGTAGCCCGCAACGACAGCAACGATCGGCCGGCAAGGACACCATCCGTCGTCGTCCCCGAAGTAAGGGGAGAGTGTGAAGTAGCATTTTGCTACCTCACAAAAGCTGCTTGTCGTCAGTGACCGTAGTGTTGGTAACTCGGTCAATGCGCAAAAGGGAGAGCGCGTAAACGACAAAAAGCTCGATCGATGCGCAACAAGGAGTGCGCAACGCGAAATGCTCCAGACTGATCGTTGCTCAACACTCTTACGGCAGCTGGCATTAGGATGCAGATTTTGGCACAGGAGATTTTTATTTTGGTCGAGGAGTCGGGTTTTACGCGCCGGCGGGTACGCACGCAACAGCAACGCAAGGCATCGGCAACGGCTACCACGGCAACGGCCACAGCAGCATCGGCAACAACAACAACAGCAACGGTCACAACCGCAACAACAGCAACGGTCATAACAGCCTCAGCATTGGCAACAACAGCAACGGACACCGCAGCGCCAGCCTTGGCAACAACAACGGCAACGGACACAGCAACGCCAGCAGCAGCTACCAACAGCAACGGACAGCGCAGCCCCCCTGCAACAACAACAACAACAGCAACGGCTACGACAATGTAAAACAACAACAACAGTGATCGACAGTGACTGCAAGTGCAAGTGTAACGTAATAGTGCAAGTGACAGTACCGGTAGTCGTTTTGGGCAAGCGTACGCACACACACGCTACACACTCACGCACACACACACACACTACACGCACACACAGGCACACACGCCGGAGCATACACACGGACCCGCGGACACACCGCTACGCTCACACCCGCTGCACACAAACACACCTGCTACACCCCCGCACACACACACATGGAATAAAACCTTAGAATATATATTTGGTGTGTGTTTTTCTTTGTTGTCACTGCACTATACCCTTTCTTTTCCCTTTCAGCGGGTAGTCGAAGCCTCTGTCTTCGGGTAGCCTCACCATACGGCCCACATGGGTCGGGCATGAGGGGCAGAAAAGCGAATCCTCCGAGTTTTACTCTAGATTCTGCGATGTCTGTCTCTTGGTCCGATCCGTGTGTAGCGACAACCGGGTAATACCCGCGCGTTGCAAGTGTAGCGGGCCTGGGTGGAGTAGTTTGGGACGCATTCCGGGTCTTACCCTGTGCGCCCCGGGCCGCCACCTAGGCCACCTGCACGCGTCCGATGGCGCGGCCGGTGAGCAAAACGAGGTGGGCGGGACCGGGTGGTCAGCTGGCAAGGCTTCCGGGTCTTACCCTAGCCGAGCCAGATGAGTACTTGGTTCCCGTTCCTTCGTATCCCGAAGACTGGCTTTACGCCGGGTCGACGCCGAAGGGTGGTCTGAGGAAAGGAGCTGATGAGTCTTCCGGGCTATCACCCTGGACCCTCAGCCTTTCCCTTAGTCCACTCTGAAGGTGTCGAACCGAGCGGCGGTACTACCCCTCCGACCCATATATGTCTGCGTCTTGGTGCCCGACCTCGGTGCGGCTCACTCCAGTGTTCCGGCATTTTACAAATAATCTGTAAAAGACCCCGGACGCGATTGAGACGCCGACCTCGGCCATAGAAAACGTCCTTACAGCATAGACAATTGAAGATTTTGTAAATGAGTTTTCTGAAATGATTTTTCCTGAGCATCGTAAATTGGTTGAAGAATATCGAGAATCTTTCTTGAAGTTTCCTAGCTTTAGTCTAGTAAATTCGAAAATTGGCGAACATCTAACAACGTGTTCCTGGTCATCCGATGAAGCTACAAAAGGAGTTAAGCAAAACTGGAAGCTGCCTACAGGTGACAATTTTAGAAGCATTCGCACTAGAAAAGGAGTGTGTGCAAGAAAGGGGGGGCGTCAAACAATTAAAATGTTGCGACTAAAGGAACTGGCCTTGTTGACCTGCCTACAGGTAACAAGGTTAGAAGCATACGCTCTAAAAAATGAGTACTTAGAAAAAAGGGGTTGAACTGATCTTGTTGACCTGTCCACAGGTAAAAAGGCTAGAAGCATACGCACTAGCAAATGAGTGCGTGCAAGAAAAGAGATGGTGTCAAACAATTAAAATAATGCGACTAAAGGAAGTGATCTTGTTGATCTGCCCACAGGTAACAAGGCTAGAAGCATGTGCACTAGAAATTGAGTGCGTGCAAGAAAGGGAGGGCGTAATTAAATACAAACTTACCAATAAGCATGTTACAACAAAAAGGGGAAAAATGCTAAACCACTAAAAGAAAACTGGAAACAAATCAGGAATGTGAAAATAAATATATGTATTAACTTACATATGCAAATTTTTAAATTTTGCTAAAAATAAATGAGTCATAGTTAACAAATCTAATTAGCTCTTTAAAAGTATTAGAAGCTAATGTAAGTACTAGAAATAATAAATATGTGTATTAACTTATATATGCAAGTTTTTTAAATTTTGCTAAAAATAAATGAGTCATACTTAACAAATCTAATTAGCTCTTTAAAAGTATTAGAAGCTAATGTAAGAACTAGAAAGAATAAATATATGTATTGACTTATATATACATATTTAAGAATTTCGTTAAAAATAAATGAGTCCTACTTAACAAATCTAAATAGCTCTTTAAAAGTACTAGAAGCTAATGTAGGATATACTATTTTATTTGTGAAATTTAACTAAGAATAAAATCTGTTATAATTAAACAATGTCTTTAAAAGCTAAAGGCCAAACATAAATACAGCTAAAAGGAATCAATCAATTAACAAGTAAAAACGTTGCAGTCGGACGCAACCGACTGCGGAATACTTTGATACCAGTAAAGGAACGGTTGATAAGGGGGAATGCAGGGGCGAAGGGAGTGGCTCATGTGGTAAACATCGCCAGCTATCATGTTTTTGAATCAAATGTTTTTAACTGTCACTATCTATCTTCCTAATAAGTTTGGTGGCTCTAGCTCAAAAACTGTTAAAGATATAGCCGATTCCGATTTTATAAGGCGGGTGGCTTAGGTGGGCGTGGCATCCAAAATTTTGAATCAAATGTTTTTAACTGTCACTATCAATCTTCCTACCAAGTTTGGTGGCTCTAGCTCAAAAACTGTTAAAGATATAGCCGATTCCGATTTTATAAAGCGGGTGACTTAGGTGGGCGTGGCTTCCAAAATTTTGATGCATTTTTTTGGTGAACGTCAATATCTATCTTCACACAAAATTTGGTGGCTCTAGCCCAAAAAATGTGAAAACTATAGGCGTTTCCAATTTCTTGGAGAAGGGGGGATGGGGGCGGAATCAGGGGGCGTGGCATCCAAGTTTTAATGGGGAACGTCAGTACCTATCTTGACACAAAATTTGGTGGCTCTAGCCCAAAAAATGTGAAAACTATAGGCGTTTCCAATTTCATGGGGGATGGGGGCGGAATCTGGGGGCGTGGCATCCAAAATTTTGATTAATTTTTTTGTAGAACGTCAATATCTATCTTGACACAAAATTTGGTGTCTCTAGCCCAAAAAATGTAAAAACTATAGGCGTTTCCAGTTTCAAGGAGCAGGGATGATGGGGGCGGAAGGAGTGGGCGTTGCATCCAAAATTCTGATGCAGTTTTTTCAGGGACATGATAAGCTATCTGCGTGCAAAATTTGGTAACTCTAGCTGTAAGAATGTGAGAAATATTTGGTTTTATCGGTTTTCAGTTATCGAATTTATCGATTTCCCAGCCTCCTAGTAGGCGTGGCACCCCAATCTTGACACTTTATCTGTCGCGCCTATAGACAAACATAATTGCAAAGTTTCAAGTCTCTAGCTTTACGAAAAAAGTTGCGTTCATACAGACGGACAGACGGACAGACAGACAGACGGACACCATGACGGACATTGCACAAAACCAATATACTATGAGACCTTCGGTATCAAAGTATAAAAACTGCATATCAATGCATTACAGGCACACGTGTATTGTATCGCCTAAAAGGTGCCGCTCTTTACTTACAAGGGTGTGGGTATTTCTATGTACAAAGAAGAAGAGTCAAAAGAGTAACATAAAAAATCACTTTTCCCCCACTCCTCTCACACTTTCTAATCTATACAAAGAATCAAGACTACACAATAGTCACAATTTTTTGCCTTTATGATTCTCACGGTTATGACAATCCACAGGTGTCTCCTTTGATTTGATCTTGACGCTCGTGAGAAAGAAAATTTTACGTGTACACGTGCAACATCCTTGATCGCTGATCACCACCCCCTTTCCCTTATGCAACATACTAAACAAAGGACAACAAATAGGAATAATCAAAAAGGATCACCAAATATGGAGGGGTCAACAAAGGATCAATAGGGAGGGGTCAACAAAGGAACAATAGGGGTAATAAAATTTGATGAGGGTCAATAGGGAGGGGTCAACAAAGGGACAATAGGGAGGGGTCAACAAAGGGTCAATAGGGAGGGGTCAATAAAGGATCAATAGGGAGGGGAGAACAAAGGAACAATAAGGGTAATAAATTATGATGGGGGTAATAAAACTGTCAAATTTTGACAGGTCATAAATTGGGTTAGAACCGCCAATTCCCTACTACTGACGCAGGCAGAGCGTAGGTTAAGTGGTTAATCATTAGACAATATTGTAATTAGTTCTAATAAATCCAAGAATAAATGCATTTGCATTTCTTTTAACCGAAAATAAACTCATTTGCGTATGAATATGTGTTTGTGTATGTGTATGAATATGTGTTTGTAAAAAAAAAAACTCATTTTAAAAGCAGAACGTTTGCTGCGTTTTGATCGAACTAATTTAACGTTGCTAAATTTAGCATTGGTAATTGCCAGCTTGAAGAAATTTCGTAGTTAATTGGGTGCCACAGATATAGTTTTAGAAAACAAATTTTATTGACGTACTGCTGTGTGTGTGTGTGGTCTCAAGTGTCATGGGCCTTAAATGATTGGCAGTAAATATGCGCAGAAAAAGTGTATGCGAGTGTGTTGTTAAAAGTACGTTCCTACACAGAGAAAACACCTCTGAGTAAAGCTTACCGAAACGTTTAGCTTTTCTTATATATAATCAAAACACGTTAAGAATTTACAATTTCTACACGTCACGAGTAGAAATTTATTCTTCAAAAATACATTTTCTGCACGTTTTGTGTATCTATCGCATTTCTGCATTTGCGTTTAACTTTTCAACACGGGCATTCAGATACCAGTCTTGTGAATCGTCGAGAAGAAAATTTACGAAATAAGTTTATATTTCATATTTCTACAATACAGTGGCGAATCCACGGGGGGGGTTTTCGGGTCCGGACCCCCCCCCATGGGATCATATACTTTCAAATTTTATGCTTTTATTGGGCATGTTGGTGAAGTTGACACACAAAGTTATTAATAAAAATTCGTAATTTATGGAATGTTTTACACAAATTTTAATTTATTTTCGAATAATAAATGCAATAGAAGATAATCAATATGACCGATCAAGAAAAAATATATGATCCACAAACGGTTCTAGTCACTCTTTAATTTTCGAGGCTTTTTAAAAAACTTTCTGAGAATTTCGTCTTCAGTCAAAGTTATGCGATGATGAATGTTCAAAGATGCAAGACCATTAAGACGCTCTTGACCCATCGTGTTTCTCAAATAATCTTTCATTCTCCTCAAAGTCGAAAATGATCGTTCTGGAGTTGCTGTGGTCACGGGTATCACCGCCAAAACTCGTAGGATTTTGTTGACGTTTTTGAAAGTTCTGCCATTTATGATCTGCAAAAATTCCTTCTATTTAGATTTTCAATGGATATTATTTATTTTACTTTGTTCCAAATTGCACCAAAAAAATCTCTTACTCAATTAATTGTCAATAAGTCGGCTATTAGTGATTTTTCTCTAATTCTTTTAAATTAAAAAATTTTGTTTTGAAATTAAATAGAAAATAAATGATAATCTATTAGTATTATAATCAATCAGATTTTTTGGTACAATATATGAGAAACATGGCATTATTTTTTAGTCAAAAATGATCTGAATTTTGGAGATACTCACTGCTAATGCATCAAGTGCATTTTCGATGTTTTGATTGCCGATCCGTTGTCTCCACATTTTGACTTCTGAAATGAAATTACTCTCGGAACAATCCAGTATTTCTTCGTAAAATTGGTAGAGGCTTGCACATTTCTTCTCGTCGAATTCTTGTTTTAGGAATAGCTGTCCAAAACTTTGAAAAACTGTTTTGTGTTTTTCGAACCGACTCTGAAGATGAGAAATGTAGGTGTCGAGAAATGGGATGTAAAATACGATTTTGTAATACTCTTCAACTGTTTTCGCTTCAACGTTGCAACGATTTTTTTGTCGACTGCATCGACGAGGCATTTTCATTTCAATCTCGTACTCCGAACAAATTTCAGAAACTTTTTGATAAACAATGTGGAAGCATGAATCCACGTTTTCACGCTTTTCCTTGAAGTCGTTCAAAGCATCATCAGCCAATTTCGTGGCCTCTCCCAGATCTTGATTTTTCAATTGCAATTCTCGACTCAATGGCAAAACGATGGAATTAATTGATTCCATAATATGACAGCAAATTTGGAACTCGATTGTGAAAATCGCTGTCAAAAGTTGAGATGCTTCCCGTGAAGTTTCTCGATCCTTCCACGTTTTTATTTCTTCCAACAGCCGGTTGAAGTTCGACGTATCTTGATACAGCTTCATGAGACTGAGCCCATCTTGTAGGACAAATGGACTTCAATTTTTTTTTTCTTCGCTCACTTTTCTCTGTCATTTTTGAAATTTCGTTCTTCAAGATGCTTTGTCTCTTGGGCCAGTGAAAAAATGCTTGAATTACTCCGATAGTTCCCAACGCGTTTTTGATACCAGATACTTTGCAAGCTGCATTGATGGTCAAACTGAAGCTGTGTGCGGCGCAATGCACATAAATTGCGAGACCTCAAATAAGCCTGTGCTCCATGAAATTCGCCACTCATTGCCGGAGCTCCGTCGTATCCTTGGCCGTACATGAATGAGCAATCCACGCCGATATCGGTCAGATAATTCCTGATGGAATTTGCCAGAGCTTGTCCAGAAACGTCAGTGACGGGAACGAATCCGAGGAAATCCTCACAAATATTTGTTTGTGAATCCAAGTATCGTGAGCAAATGGAAAATTGCTCTATGCTTGATATGTCAGTCGATTCATCGGCTAAAACTGAGAATCCTTCCGATTGATTTATTCGATCAACGATTTTTTTTCTGATCAATTCATGACAAGTTGCGATAATTTCATTCTGAATGGTTTTGCTCAAATATGTTGAATTTTTCGGAGCAGACAAAAGGTTTTTCTTGAGTGTTTCGTCACCTTCAGCTCGATACCGTAAAATTGCACGAAAGTTTCCTTCGTTCGAATATTTTTCATCAGTTTTATCATCCGCGTCAGGTTCCTCTTCATTATACAAACATCCATCGTCTCTATGGCCACGAAGTGCAATTCCTTGACGTCCACACAAAACTATTGCACTAACTATGGGTTTCAGTCGTTCGTAATTTTCTTCTTTAGTTTTTTTTTTCTGCTTATCGAGTTGTTCATCAAAAGATTTAGTTTTGCCAAGCTGAATATCGCGTAAATGTTCAAAAGCAACGATGGATTTTTTATGGTAATCAAGTTTTTCATGGTTCCGAAAAGTTTCTTTCGCGTGCTTCCAAGTGTTGAACGGCTTGTTGATGAATTTCCCCAGACGTACGTCGCGTATTCCACCGGTTTTCACGCCAAAAGCTATGCAGCACTTACAATATGCGCCATTTTCTTTCGCAGAATATGCCAACCAGTGAAATTCCTCAAGCCATTTTCTTTGAAAAGATAAATTTTTGGCAGTTGATGTCGGGAACGAAAAATTAGCTGGTGGCACCCACGAGTCGTCGATAATGTTCAGGATTTCACTCGCGTTTCTTGTATTTGAAGCATTAGACGTGGCTAGAGCAATGTCGTTTTTGAATGGAAGCAATTCTTGTTTGTTTTGAAATGACGTATCTTCGGAAGTCGATTGTCCTCCAGTCTCCGGTGGATTTTCTTCGAGGTTAAGCTTCTCTGCATTTTCAATCTGTGTCAAATAAAATATGGTTAGCTAAAAACTAATGAGAATCTTCAGTTTTTTTGAAATTATAAATTATATGAATACATTGTGCAAAAATAGTAGCTTTTCCGATATACTTATCATTTTTTTATTGCAATTTTTCTTACCTGTTTTTCCTTTTTCTTTGTTTCTGGTTCTGATTCTGGATCAAGGCGGGTGAAATAGGAAAACAATGTCCTCTTCATATTGTGAGGCGTGTTTTCTCAGTAAGAGAACTTGAAAAGAGATTTTTCTCACTTGAAATTATACTACCCACTTGTCAACTTCGGCATGTTTAAGCAGCGTTTACAATGTCAGCGTGAGATTGGATTAAAGTTTTTACCAATCTGAGACGTACGCTGGTAGTTTACAATGTCAGCGTGAAAGTATGTTCGAATTTTCGAAATCAGCTGTTAGCCGTCTACGAGCTGTGAACAGCTGATGATTGTTTTATGTTTGTGGCAAATATTGTTCAAAAGTGAATCAACATCGGAATAATTTAAAAAATGGTGGAAAAAAACATGCAATTGTATTAGCTTATAATTCTATGATGACGCAGGCAGTTCTTGCTGCTGTATTAGGAGAGGAGAAGCCGCAAAAAAGTACCCGACGGTGTTGGGCGCGGGAGCATTTGAATTGTGAACATAAGCGCGATTCGAACAATGCAATCAGCTGATTGGAACTCGGCTAACACATGTAAAATGGCGCAAAAAAAACATTTTCCAATCTCACGCTGACATTGTAAACGCGCCTTTACACAATGCGTGTTGAAAGAAACAAAGAAATAATTAAAATACGCTCAAACACGCTCATAGATGGCACAAATATCAACGGAAAAACTTAAAGAAAAATCGCACGGCGCTGTCATCGCGACTAGGTTGGCGCGCAGTTTGAATTTGCGAACAAACTATATGCACTGCGATAACGACTGGACAGCACCAATGGCTTTTCTATAACACGGTAGTCCAGCCGCTATGGTGACCTGTATATACGTGGTAATTATGCATATATCTCAAGGAAAAAATGTCTACCCCCCCCCCCCATCAAAAAAACTTTGGACCCCTCCCTTATCAAAATCCTGGATCCGCCACTGCTACAATACATGTTGTGTTTAGAAAAGTGTTCTACAAAATACGATTTCTAAGCGCCACGTGCAGCTATCGCCTCTTCAGAACGATTTTTGTTTTTACAGTGTATGTACAACAGCGCCTGTGCTAGCTGATAAGCATTTCATGTCACATTCTTATTAGCTACGCGTAGTAGAGTTCACAAGGCGAAGTTCACACCCTATTTACACCCCCAACTGTCGCATTTACTGTCACTGGCAGCCAGCGCTTAAGATTGCTTTCAACGCTCTTAATTGCTTTTTTTGTGCTTTGAGCTGTTCGTTGAGTGAGCGTTTAGTGTGTGTATTGCCATTCTTTTGATGTGCTAGTGTGCACAGCAAGTCGGAGAGAAACAAGCTTTTGTCATGGGCAAGAATGCGGACATGAACGTACGTAGTCTCCTGACTCTTTGACGATGTGATACGTGGTATGAGTCTTCGTAAAATTGGTTGTTACACTTTTTCAGGAAGCCGTATTTCAATTTCCGTCTTTTCGTTTTTCTTTTCACCAAACATTCAGACACGCCATTGTAGTTTGACGTGTCAGTGTTAATGAGTCATCGTCCATTAAGTTTGCTCATTTCAAATGGGCAATTAAATTCGACTTTATTTCACTTCAACAATAGAAAACCATTTAGTTGAAAGAGGGATGGACACTGAGGCTGACCGCCTCAAATCTTTCCCTCACTGCATGCGTATTTGAACAATGGTCAAGAAACAAACGAACCCAAAACTTAAGCCCGAGCACAGTCCGCTTTGATACTGTAAGGGTCGGCTTAAACTAAGTAGAGCAATAAATCAGCATCTGTGTACACCTACATACAATTTGTGCTGCATAATAAACAGGACTTTTAAAAAACAGCTGTGTCTGGTTGTGGGCGCATGCTTTGGAAAGGTGCCTGCTTCACTGACATTTTTGTAAACATTTGATGACAATCGGACAACAACAAGCGAAGTTATCGCACTAATATAGTGTTTGTTCACCAGCTTTATCGTCACCAAATTTGATGAATTTAGCTAAACAAAAATTGTCGAAGATATGGACACTAGAGTGTGTCAATTTTTAGCGGTCACCAAGCTGTTTCTTTACGAGAAATTGTCGAATTATATTTCCTTAAAAGATTCTTATGTATGTTTTCGATGTTTAAAAAGCTATCAAAAAATTAAACTTGCTTACTTGAGGAAAAACCAAATACAAATTCTACTGACATCGGCTGTCACAACAACAAATTGTACAACGAAGGTCGGAGAATGATCGAACGTCGAAAAAATCTGTGCATGCAAAAAATTTGTGTTTGCAGTCTTTGTCTTTTGTATAGATTTTGTGGTGAGCTGCAGCATAAAAATACGCAATTAGTTCAGATCAATTGCAACAACAAAGAAGGAACAATGGGACTGGGAACCCTTGGTTGAAGGCAGTGATGTCCAAAATTTAAGAAGGCAGCCACGCGTGGTTGGCAAGAAAAGTTCTGCCGGCGTTGCAGCCGACACATATATATAGAGAGAGAATATGTGTATTCTATAAATAGAACGCTCGTCAGCTTGTTCTCGTACGATGCGCGTGTTCGGCTGCATTTGCTCTCACGACTCATGTGTTCGGCTGAAGTCAAACGCGCAGTCATTCGCTATGCTGCATTCGTGTTTCGCTGCTTCGCACACAAGCGCAACGCTTTCATTGTGTGAGTTTGGACACCACTGGTTTAAGGTATTGTATGAGCATTTTTATACTGGTACCCGTGGGTACGGGCTGAAAAATCTTATATCGGGTTGTGTGCAGGCGGGTGTGGGTTAGGCCGCTCAACCCGATTTACCCGAAATAAAGTTAGTAAATATGACAACGAAATATTCTGGTAAATAATTAAATATTTAAATATTTTTATACTTTGATACCGAAGGTCTCATAGTATATTGGTTTTGTGCAATGTCCGTCATGGTGTCTGTCTGTCCGTCTGTCCGTCTGGTTGAATGCAACTTTTTTCGACACATGTAAAGCTAGAGACTTGAAACATTGCAATTATGTTTATCTATAGGCGCGTCAGATAAAGTGTCAAGATTGGGGTGCCACGCCTACTAGGAGGCTGGGAAATCGATAAATTCGATAACTGAAAACCGATAAATATATATATTTCTCACATTCCTTCAGCTAGAAATACCAAATTTTGCACAAAAATAGCTAGTCACGTCCCTGAAAAAACTGCATCAAAATTTTGGATGCCACGCCCACTCCTTCCGCCCCCATCATCCCTGCTTTCTGAAATTGGAAACGCCTATAGTTTTTACATTTTTTGGGCTAGAGTCACCAAACTTTGTGTGAAGATAGATATTGACGTTCCCCAAAAAAAAATCATCATTATTTTGGATGCCACGCCCCCTGATTCCGCCACCATCCACCCTTCTACTTGAAATTGGAAGCGCCTATAGTTTTCACATTTTTCGAGCTAGAGTCACCAAATTTGGTAGGAGGATATGTGGTGACATCTACAAAAGGTCTGCATTAAAAATTAGGATACCACTCCCACCTCTGCCGCCCACCATTTAATGTCGGAAATTTCGATATCTCTTACAGTTTTTAAGCCCGTAAATTAGGTCGAAAGATAGAAGGCAACATCTTCCAAAGATCTGCATCAAAATTTTGGATGCCACGCCCTTCCAAGCCACCCGCCTTATAAAATCGGAATCGGCTATATCTTTAACAGTTTTTGAGCTAGAGCCACCAAATTTGGTAGGCAGATAGATAGTGACAGTTAATAACATTTGATTCCAAAATTTGGATGACACACCCACCTCTGCCGCCCACCTTTTAAATTTTGAAACACAGTTTTTGAGCTAAAGTCACCAAATTTGGTAACATGATAGCTGGCGATGTTTACCATATATATGTATATGCGTATAAATTGTGAATTAATTATATTTGTTGTTAATAATATTTAATTCCTTTTATATATGCTATAAGTGTTTATACGTTGTAAGTGTTTAACATATGTTGTAAGTGTTTAACATATGTTGTAAGTGTTTAACATATGACTTGCATATGTCGGCAGCTATTTGTATGAATGCCCAGCAAAAATTTGGGAAATGAATTACCCTAGAAGTACTTACAGAATGCATTACTTTAATATAAATGTAATGCGAAGCAAGAAACTTCATACAAAACTTCGAATAACATTCTAATTTCAAAGCTGCATTACATATCATTTACTGGTAATGCGTAATGTAAGTTCTTAGGGAATGCACTAACTTTCGTGGTTTTATGTTCGACTTTCGTAACATCACATAGCGCCGCTTAGTTTTGTTTTATGTTTGTTCTTTCTTGTTTTTTTTTTTTTACAGAATATTCGCATTACAGGAAAGGGAATGCAAAATCTTTTTGCATGCTAGCAACAGCTACAGCCAGCAGGAAACTTTGTTCAATTTCTTATAGATAACTTAACTCCCAAATTTAAAAGGTGGGCGGCAGAGGTAGGCGTGGCATCCAAATTTTTGATGCAGATCTTTTGTAGATGTCACCATATATCTTCCTATCAAATTTCGTGACTCTAGTTCAAAAAATATGGAAGATACACGCTTAACCGTTTTAACAGCGGCGGGGGGGGGGGGTGGAAGGTGTGGGCGTGGCATCCAAATTTTTGATACAGTTTTTTGGAAAACTTCACTACCTATATTGACACTAAATTTGGAGGCTCTGGCCCAAGGAGCTGGCAGGATGGGGGCGGAAGGAGTGGGCGTGGCATCCAAAATTTTGATGCAGTCTTTTCAGGGACATGACTAGCTATCTTCGTGCAAAATTTGGTAATTCTATCTGTAAGAAATATTTGGTTTTATCGGTTTTTAGTTATCAAATTTATCGATTTCCCAGTCTCCTAGGGGGCGTGGCACCCCGATCTTAACAGTTTATCTGTACCTTCTATGGATGAACATAATTGTAAAGTTTCACGTCTCTAGCTTTACGGGTGTCGAAAAAAGTTGCGTTCATACGGACGGACAGACGGACAGACAGACACCATGACGGACATTGCACAAAACCAATATACTATGATACTTTCAGTATCAAAGTATAAACAAACAAACAGCTTAGTATATACTGTAAGTATATTTTGTAAGGTTGTATTTGCATGTATCGATATTAGTATTAAGTGTTATAAAACAAAAGAGTGGTCTGGCCACACTGTTGGTGGTTCTGCCTCTTTTTCCGACGAAACCGATAGAAAGCAAACGCAAATACGACGCTCCCAAAATAAATCAAAGAAAATAAAAACCATCGCGCAACTTTTAATAAATTTTAAACGAGTTTTCAGGTAAAATGATTTCTAAACGGCACTTAAAACGATTACAAAAAAAGGAAACCGAACGCATGTTGTCCTTTGTTCAAAATTTTAAGCCAGTCGTGGTGGTTACTGAAGCGACTTCAAGTCCACCAGAAGTTACTTCATGCGAAACGGCGCCACAACCGGCTATCTCCGAAAAGCTGAGAAACTGGAATTTTAAATAGCATCCATCAGTTGCTTGCTGCAAAGAACTATATAAAACAAGTAAAAACGTTGCAGTCGGACGCAACCGACTGCGAAATACTTTGATACCAGTTAAAGAACGGTTGATAAGGGGGAATGCAGGGGCGAAGGGAGTGGGCCATGTGGTAAACATCGCCAGCTATCATGTTACCAAATTTGGTGACTTTAGCTCAAAAACTGTGGAAGATAACTTAACTCCCAAATTTAAAAGGTGGGCGGCAGAGGTAGGCGTGGCATCCAAATTTTTGAATCAAATGTTTTTAACTGTCACTATCTATCTTCCTAATTAGTTTGGTGGCTCTAGCTCAAAAACTGTTAAAGATATAGCCGATTCCGATTTTATAAGGCGGGTGGCTTAGGTGGGCGTGGCATCCAAAATCTTGAATCAAATGTTTTTAACTGTCACTATCAATCTTCCTACCAAGTTTGGTGGCTCTAGCTCAAAAACTGTTAAAGATATAGCTGATTCCGATTTTATAAGGCGGGTGGCTTAGGTGGGCGTGGCATCCAAAATTTGGATGCATTTTTTTGGGGATCGTCAATATCTATCTTGACACAAAATTTGGTGTCTCTAGCCCAAAAATGTAAAAACTATAGGCGTTTCCAGTTTCAAGGAGCAGGGATGATGGGGGCGGAAGGAGTGGGCGTGGCATCCAAAATTTTGAAGCAGTTTTTTCAAGGACATGACTAGCTATCTGCATGCAAAATTTGGTAACTCTAGCTGTAAGAATGTGAGAAATATTTGGTTTTATCTGTTTTCAGTTATCGAATTTATCGATTTCCCAGCCTCCTAGTAGGCGTGGCACCCCAATCTTGACACTTTATCTGTCGCGCCTATAGAAAAACATAATTGCAAAGTTTCAAGTCTCTAGCTTTACGGGTGTCGAAAAAAGTTGCGTTCATACAGACGGACACCATGACGGACATTGCACAAAACCAATATACTATGAGACCTTCGGTATCAAAGTATAATTATGAAATCTGAAGGCATTGACGTTCCTCTAACTATTGCTCCAGTAAAAGGGCCAATTCCGTTTGTTTAGCGAACCGTGGCACCAGGAGAATATATTCATATTGGGCTTCCTATACAGTTAAATAAACTAACACACATTATAAATCAGAGTTACGTTAATGAAGTTGAAGTAGACATTGGAATAGATGGATTGCCTTTGTACAAGAGTTCTGGAGTGGGATTGTGGCCAATTTTGTGCAGAATAATTAATATTCCAAACATTGACGTTTTTCTCGTAGGAAGCTATGTAGGACCTCAAAACCCATGTAATGTAAATTGATTCTTGCATTATTTCTTGCACGATGTGAAAATATTGCAGGAAAACGGCTTCGATGTTGGTGATCATTGTGTGCCTTTTAAAATACGTGCATTGTTGAGTATATCACGGTTGGTGTTGTGAATTTGTACTGGTTTTTATTCTTCTGAGTCAGGGTTTTTATACCTTGGCTCATGCGTAAAATCATCCCTTAACTCTAGCTTATCTATCGCTGAGTTTGTAAGTCTCAGCGTTGGTCTTAACATATTCTTATCCTATCGCAGAGTTTGTAAGGTTCAGCGTTCATCTGGCTATTTTTAGAGTACAAACATGTGCCTTTTTTATCAGTTAGCCTAACTGCTACCTGCTAGTGCGCACAACATATGTTCACACTCTTATGCATACATGTATATATTTTTGTATTTAAGAATATTATGTTCATGCTTGAACATTCTGCGGGGGGCCAGATGTATTGACAGTCACCAATTGCTGCCTGTTCGTCGGTACTTGTCTTCTTTTGAGGCACCGTTTGTTCATGTTATCAAAGTACTGCTTTGCCTGGGACAACTGCTTCGCCTGCTGCTGCTGCCAAGCCTCGTTCAGCTTAAGCCTTTTTATTGTTGAAGCCTGCGTCAGCGCCTGCCACGTCATCACGATCCTTAGCAAGCGAGTGTTAATTTGATCTGCAGCATAGTGCTTCCTCTCGATCAACTCGCTGCCTTCTTTGATGATGTCGTCAATGCGCGATCTTGCAGAGTTAAGCTCGCGTTCAAAGTGGTGGTACTTCTGCAGATAGCTATTCAGATTTATCGGATCCTTATTTCCGATGTCGTCGGTAGTGAACTTCAGTTTCTTGTCAATCCAGACCATGGCTTTGTTGCAGTCCCACTTAAAGTTCTGGTAGCGATTGGGCTCCTTCAGCAACTGGCGGCGCCTTGACGACTTCTTCTTCAGTGTATCCAGTTTCTCCTGGGATTTGTCATTGCCGTATTCAGCGGTCATTTGGAATCCGTTCTCGCTCCCAACAATCTTGCACTTGCGCTTCTGATGACGTTTCAGCAGCGTCTCCGCGCCAGCCTCATGTGTTTCCGGTTTCGAAAATCCTTTGTGTGTATCCTGGCAAACCGTTGTAGTTGCGTTGATAACTTTGTGTTTCGATATTTTGCCGGAAATTATCCATCCCAGTTCCGTCTCTTGTCCTAGAGTTTTCTTGATCTTTTTAACCTTTCCCAACATAATTTTCGGGAGCAGATCAACGCCAATGATGACATCTATTCGACTGGGCTCGTTGAAATATGGGTCTGCTAGCTCGCAGCCCATCCAATCCTTATAGACATCCATGTCAATTTTCTTGCTCGGCAGAGCTTTCTGAAGTTTTGGCATAACAATTGCCTCCGTTGTGGTAATGAATTCGCTTTTCATCCTTGGTTTAATTGTTAAGCAAACGCTACTTCTTGAAGATTCAACCTTTTGAGAAATTCCTTGAACTTCAACATTACTTCTTATTAGCTGAAGTTTAAGTTTTTGAGCTGCTTCTTCAGAAATCATTGTTCTTTGAGACCCTCCATCTATTAGGGCTCTTAGTTGCTCAAAGTTTCCAGATTTATTTTTGATCCGGATAAGCGCAGTGGCTAGCAATGTATCTTGCCCCTTTGTTAGTTTAAGGCAATTGCTGATGACGGTCTCCTTTTGATTTGCATCCTCATGAAGCAAATTGTTGTGTGCTTTATAGCATCGATTGCAGGTCCAATCCTTGTTGCAATCTTTGATGCAATGAGTTCCCAAACATTTAAAGCATAATGAGTTGTTAAATACAAACTGCTTGCGATTTTTAACAGGCTCGGCTCCAAACTCCTGGCATCTCATTATATCATGGCCATCCAGTTGGCAATAACGGCATCTTTTATTGCTCGTTTTCTTGTCTTTTGTCTGAATGGCATGTGTTTGTACTGAGTCTATTGAGTTATATAGTTGCTCAATAAACTCCAGCACATCGGACAAAGACTGAATTTCCCTAGCCTTCTTTACATGTTGCTCGTACAGTTGTAGGGCTTCTGTTGAAAATTGTCGCAGCAGAATTTTAGCGAATAAAACATCAGCATCATTAGAAATTTGACCTTTTTTTTTAATGATGTAGATGCACTCAGTCGCTGTGTCCAAGAACTGGCGGATACTGCCTTCATCATTGTTCTTCAGCAGTTCCAAGTCCAGCAGCTGGTTTACGCAGTTAGCAAATATTTTGCGCGTATTCTCGTAGCGTCTGCATATTAGCTCCCACGCTGCGTTGTAGCTAGCTGCTGATCCTATTAGTAAATGGCCGACGACCGTTTTAGCTTCTCCTTTGAGGCAAGATTTCAGGTAGTTCAGCTGTCTTGTGTCGCTGATATCCTTCCTGTTGTGAATAACCTCGGAGAACAGCTCGAAGAATGTTGGCCACTCTGTGGGACTTCCATTGAAGTGAGAAAGATCCACTTTCGGTAGCTCTGGAACTTCGTCTTTAATTCGGTGAATGTCAATTATTTTTCTGTTCAATTTCTTTGAAAGAACGTCTACACTGCACTCTAGATCATCGATCTCGTCGACGTCAAATGCAAACTTTTCATAACGTTCCTCTAATTCGGTAAACGTTGATTGTACCTTGTTCCAAAGGAAGTTAAGTTTGTGTTTAAGATCATTTATATCTTCCTGGTTGCTCAATTCTAGGCAGGCATTCACTTTATTAATGTGCTGCCTTACCTTCTGTGCTCTTTTGTCCACAAGATCTGCCAATATGTCCATTGGGCTTGGGCTCCGTTGAGAAAACATTTCAACTTTCTCGTGAACATGTTTTCCTTTGGACGTCCCAGGTAGCATTTCCACATCAGTTTCTGTTACTGACGCTTGTTGGCCGCTCGTCTTGGCTTGGTCGGCAACTTCGACCTTCATCAGGGACTCTTTATAGGTCCTGATGTTTGCCATTGTAACATAATATATATTTTCAGTAAAATATTCATGCTTGACGACTCCAATTTTTATCAGCATATCATGATTGGCAGTGAATTCTGCTGCCAAATTATCAACAGCTGATAATGCATCCTTGTTTTTTATTGCCCGGCGGACATCATCAAATATCTCCGCTTGCTTCTTCAATAGTTTCAGAGTTTGTGCTGACAGCATATTGTATGTTTCTTTTTTTTTATATATTATTTGGCTTAACCCGTTGGAGGTGTTTTTGTCTTGATCGCCTGGTTGATCGTACTGTGCCTCTTCTCACAGCTTGAGTTGGTTAGCCAAAGAAAAATTTGTATAAAGCACTGTACTTTAACACTTTCTGTTGTTAAATGCCACAGAAACGCACAAAAGACGCACAGGTTATCGAACGATCAAAATGTTGATCATCCGGCTCGAAGGACCAAAATGTTGAGTATATCACGGTTGGTGTTGTGAATTTGTACTGGTTTTTATTCTTCTGAGTCAGGGTTTTTATACCCTGGCTCATGCGTAAAATCATCCCTTAACTCTAGCTTATCTATCGCTGAGTTTGTAAGTCTCAGCGTTGGTCTTAACATATTCTTATCCTATCGCAGAGTTTGTAAGGTTCAGCGTTCATCTGGCTATTTTTTAGAGTACAAACATGTGCCTTATTTATCAGTTAGCCTAACTGCTACCTGCTAGTGCGCACAACAGATGTTCACACTCTTATGCATACATGTATATATTTTTGTATTTAAGAATATTATGTTCATGCTTGAACATGCATTCATATGCGATGCACCTGCAAGGTCCTACATATGCGGCATTAAAGGACACCCAGCATTAAAGGGTTGTTGTAAATGTGAACAGGTTGGACGCAGAGTCAAAAATGTCACTACATTTAGTACTTCGGTAGCAAGGCTTCGTACTGATCTAGATTTTAAAAATTCGTACTGACAAGGAGTTTCACTTAAGCTACTTTATAAATTCCAAAATGGATATTGAAGATATTGACATAGATATTATTTCGCAATTTTCGATCGACATTATGCAATTAATCGATTTAGGTGTTGTTAAGAAAATGTTGAAATTACTTTTTGAAGGTAAAACGTGTACTAAACTGTGCAGCAAGAAAAAGCTCGAAATGTCTTCTGTAATGGCTTTGTTAGGTCCATTTATGTCGAAAGAGTTTGCTAGGAAACCGAGAGGATTCGAGGAAATGAAAAGATGAAAGCGGTTGAGTTTTGGTCATTTGTTTTATATACAGGATTGATTGCTCTTAAAGAGTTCGTGTCTGCTGATTTGTTCTCTCATTTTTTTCTCCTTCACTGTGCTTACCGTATGCTCCTGTGTCCAAGGCATTTTCAATTGAACATTA
Organism: Scaptomyza hsui; assembly: GCA_018152825.1. Classification (NCBI taxonomy): domain Eukaryota; kingdom Metazoa; phylum Arthropoda; class Insecta; order Diptera; family Drosophilidae; genus Scaptomyza; species Scaptomyza hsui. Next base: position 272,343 of record JAECXO010000007.1, read on the forward strand.
GTAGCTCCCAAGAGTTGCTACAGATTTTCGTAGATTCTTTGGCTATATATATTATATAATTTATGGCGAAACAAGTGTTACTTACAATGAACATAACTTGTTGCACATAACAAAATCAGTAGACGATTTCGGATATCTTGGAAATGTTACAGCCTATCCATTCGAAAGCTACTTAAAATCGTTAAAAAGGAGTGTAAAGAAACCCAATCACATTCCAAAGCAAATTTACAATGCATATAAATCCACAGGTATAGAGATGAGGCAGGAAAAAAAGGCATAAAAAAGAATTCTTTCGGCAAAGTTATATCATACTCTTCTGGCCATGCAATTTATACAAATAAAACCCTAAACAATTATTGTGCTATAGAACCGTACATACCAGCAATAATATAAGAGATATATGATAATGGCACATTTAAGGCACAAACTTTTGCCGAAAGTGAAAGACTATTTTACATATCCTGTGCCTTCGTTTGATTTAGGAATAGTAGTTTTAAATATAATCGATCTTCAACCCCCCAAAATTGTTGAATTGAGTTCAATCTATTCCAAAATAGCTCACTACCCTCTACAAGATAGCATCCTTGCGATTCCACTTCTCCACGATTGCTTACCTTTAATATTAATTCAACAAAACATATCTAAAACTTTAAAGCATACCGTAATAATAACAAACAATGGATAATGTCATACTAGCTAAATTGGAGCATATAGAAAATATTTTGAATGCGAAATTTGATGTAATGGAGAAGGAGATGAAGGATTTGAAAGGTAAATTACATTACAGTTTTAAAATCCAATCATATATTTTTAAATATTTTGTAGACCAAAATGCAGCTTAAGTTATAGAGATAAGTGAGCAGAAGGCAATGGTTGCCACTTTAATGAAACATTCATCACCATGATTTACAAATATGTTTCCCATCACATCGGAGAAGCAGCAGCTAAAGAACTTTGAAGAAGAGCTATGACGAAAATAGAGATGAAATGGTAAAAAATTTGAAAACATTTAACTACTCGATATTCCATGCAAAGTACTTCCTTTTTGATCCTAAGATGGCTACAGTGAAGGCCATACTGAATCCCGGCGGGCTCAATAAAAACATGGCGCAGATCATTTCAGAGGATGTAGTAATCGATTATAATGTGGATGGGAACCATGGCAAAAAGAGATTGCTAAATTTTCCCAAATTTATGGATTTACTTTTTCGTAAGTGAATTGAAAAACTTTAACAGAGTTGTTGTGACTCATACTTGCTTTTTATATTTTTCTTTTATTTTTCAAACAGAATCAACAAACAAGGAGGGTTGGACAAACAAATGTTTTTAGATGAAGTACGGTCTTTAAAATTAATTAAAGGACGTCATTTTAAAAACGAGTGCCTCATAAAGCAAAAGAAAAACTAATAAAATAAATAATTTGATTCATTTTTATACTTTGATACCGAAGGTCTCATAGTATATTGGTTTTGTGCAATGTCCGTCATGGTGTCCGTCTGTCCGTCTGTATGAACGCAACTTTTTTCGACACCCGTAAGGCTAGAGACTTGAAACTTTGCAATTATGTTTTTCTATAGGCGCGACAGATAAAGTGTCAAGATTGGGGTGCCACGCCTACTAGGAGGCTGGGAAATCGATAAATTCGATAACTGAAAACAGATAAAACCAAATATTTCTCACATTCTTACAGCTAGAGTTACCAAATTTTGCATGCAGATAGCTAGTCATGTCCTTGAAAAAACTGCTTCAAAATTTTGGATGCCACGCCCACTCCTTCCGCCCCCATCATCCCTGCTCCTTGAAACTGGAAACGCCTATAGTTTTTACATTTTTTGGGCTAGAGACACCAAATTTTGTGTCAAGATAGATATTGACGATCCCCAAAAAAATGCATCCAAATTTTGGATGCCACGCCCACCTAAGCCACCCGCCTTATAAAATCGGAATCAGCTATATCTTTAACAGTTTTTGAGCTAGAGCCACCAAACTTGGTAGGAAGATTGATAGTGACAGTTAAAAACATTTGATTCAAGATTTTGGATGCCACGCCCACCTAAGCCACCCGCCTTATAAAATCGGAATCGGCTATATCTTTAACAGTTTTTGAGCTAGAGCCACCAAACTAATTAGGAAGATAGATAGTGACAGTTAAAAACATTTGATTCAAAAATTTGGATGCCACGCCTACCTCTGCCGCCCACCTTTTAAATTTGGGAGTTAAGTTATCTTCCACAGTTTTTGAGCTAAAGTCACCAAATTTGGTAACATGATAGCTGGCGATGTTTACCACATGGCCCACTCCCTTCGCCCCTGCATTCCCCCTTATCAACCGTTCTTTGACTGGTATCAAAGTATTCCGCAGTCGGTTGCGTCCGACTGCAACGTTTTTACTTGTTTATTTTTTTAACTTTGTGTACACATACGATTAATTTTGTTATCGATCATCTCTATCGCAAATGCCATCACTACTTGAGAAATGAACAAAGCAGGAAATAAGTCGGACGCTAAAAATAATAAAAAAGAAGAATTTGCATCAGTAATTGCAAAAACCAAACTTCAAGTGCAAAGAGGAATAAGTGCTAATGATGCTCGATATAAATTAATAGAAAATACAGTTGGAAAAAGCGAAGTGTGGAAAACTTTTAAGAACATGGAGTGCGATGGAAAACGTCTTAAATATGTGTGCTGCTGCAAATGCAAAATTGTGTTTGCTTTTAGCGCAAAACAAGGCACCACAACACTTGCTCGGCACAAATTCTCTTTTGTAGCTCCACCTAATCAACCAACGTTAAGCTTTGCATCAAAGGCTATTTCAAAAAGAGCTCTTGATGATCTAGCCTTAAAACAGCTGGCATTTGTAGCAAAAGACTTGTTGCCATTAAATGAACCTGAGGGTTAGTCGAAGTTGATTTTTTTTCATATCCATCTTAATATTTTATATTTACTTAATAAACAGGATCTGGTTTTCGTGAGTACATTCAAGCTGTCTTGAACATAGGTGCCCTGTTCGGACCGCGCGACTGCAATGATTTCATTGTGTCCCGAAAAAAACTAACAGGAAATGTCACGGTTGCAGAATACAACAGAATAAAGGATATGCTTACAACTGCATTGTCAAACAAACACATGGCATTCACTACCGACATGTGGACCGACCAGTTTACACAGAAAAGCTTTGCTTGCTTGTGTAACGTTGATTTTAGGTGTAAGAGAATTTCTAGAAGAAAAGAAAAGTGGTGTTAACATTTTACAGCAAATTAAGGATATATTGCTTGAGTATAATTTACAAAATAATTAAAGGAATAGTGTTATTGTTACTGGCAATGGGTCTAACGTTGTTGCCGATTTAAAAAATTATAAGAGACTTTCTTGCGCCTGCCATAACTTGGACTTAGTTATGGACGACGGTATGGAAAAGAATCCAGTTGAAGATATTAAATCCTTGATTGAGAATTCTAAAAATCTTGTCAGATATTTTAAGCATTCAGAACTGAATCATAAACTGAGCAAATCCTTTAAGCAAGAGATAAAAACGTTGGAATTAAATATTTATTATGCTTGAAAGCATTTGTGAGGTCCAGCAAGAAATAAAAACTTTACTTTTATCAAAAAACTATGTAAGACGTATAGCTGATATTGACTTTACTTTAATAGAAAGTCTTGTTAACTTTTTAAGACCATTTAAAGATTGTTCAGATAAATTATCATCCGAAATAGAGCCAACAATTCAAATATATGCTTTATGGTTCGAAAAACTTAAAAACATTGCAAAATAGAATTATATGATTCCAATGTAATGGAACAATTAAAAGAGAAAACCCTAAACTCTATAGAAAAACGTTTTCAGCCAACTTCAGTTCATTCAGTTGGATTATTTTTAAACCCTCCGTTTAAAGAGCTAAGTTTTTTTTTTTATCAGAAGAAAGAAAGGAATGCATGATGAATGAAAATCGCGAAATGTTAATAGACAATCTTAATGACTCGCAAATTGAAAAATCTTCGCCACACACGAGACACGGGTTTCAAGAGTTTTTTGACACACATCAACCAAAAAACAAGTAAGAAGGCTCTAGTCGAGATTTCCCGACTAGGAGATACCCCGAACCCTATACTTAACGCGTACAGTCATTGTCTGTATGCATCTGTGACCTAAACTTCAATCTTCGATATCTCTGGTGTATCTCAGCCGATTACGATGAAATTTTCAGAAAAGTTCTATCGTTATCCATTATTTCAACCCCGATTTTTACATTTTTCAAATTCGAGATTTTTTTGTGATCGATTCCATGTGTATATCGGAAACTAGAATAGTTATCGAAAATCGGAAACAAACTTGTACTGCCTAGGACTTAGATGAGCTTATTTGCAAAATCTGAAGTCTCTAGCTTTTATAGTCTCTGAGATCGACGCGTTCATACATACGGACAGACGGACGGACAGACGGACGGACAGACGGACATGGCTATATCGACTCGGCCGTTGATGCTGATCAAGAATATATATACTTTATAGGGTCGGAGATGCTTCCTTCTGCCTGTTACATATGGTACTTTTGCACAAAAACTTTATACCCCTTTTACCCATTTCATGGGTTCGGGGTATAAAAACGATTAATCGCTAGTGCGATTAAAGCTCGACTCGAAAACGACTCGCATGTATGCCTTAAATATGATGAATCGCTCTAAATTTGAAGCAATCAAAAATTGAGCATGCCAGCGATTGAAATATGCTCACTCTGTCCCTATGTGGGCATGCACGATTACTTTAAACAGCTTGGCGACTCAAAAGCGACTCGCTTGCATGCTCAAATTATGATTCCATGCTCGATATATAACGAAATCAAAAATTGAGTATGCAGGTGATTGAAATATGCTTTGTATCATAAATAGAACTTATAGTCAATTAAACCATGCTAGGCAATGAAGCCTGATGGTCGTGCTGCCTCGTTGGGTAAAAAAGGTAAGTAAAAATTGCGTAATTTATAATAAGCATTCACATAAACATTAACTGTTAACATTAACATTAACACAATTAGAATACATAAAAGGGTACTGTTGTACACAATTGCAACAAATATCAATTAGACTTAAAATAAAAATAAGTGTTATTCTGATAATAAAAATAATAAAAATCAAAATACTTTGATACCAGTAAAAGAACGGATGGTAAGGAGCCTTTTTGTAAAAGGGGAATGCTTGGGCGGAAGGGGTGGGCTAGGTGCTAAACATCGCCAGCTATTTTGTTACCACATTTGATGATTTAAGCTCAAAAACTGTGGAAGATAACTGAACAACTTAAAATTTAAAAGGTGGGCGGCAGAGGTGGGTGTGGCATACAAATTTTTTAATCAAATCTTTTTAAATGTCATCATTTATCTTCCTTACAAGTTTTGGGGGCGGAAGGAGTGGGCGTGGCACCCAAAATATTTATAAAATTTTTTGGGGAACGTCATTACCTATTTTTGCACAAAATTTGGTGGCTCTGGCCCAAAAAATGTGAAAACTATAGGCGTTTCCAATTTCAAGGAGCAGGGAGGATGGAGACGAAAGGAGTGGGGAACGTCAATATCTATCACGATACAAAATTTTGTGGCTCTAGCCCAAAAAATGTGAAAACTATAGGCGTTTCCAATTTCAAGGAGAAGAGAGGAAGGTGGTGGAAGGAGAGGGCGTGGCATCCAAAATTTTGATGCATATTTTTGGGGAACGTCAATATCTATCATGACACAAAATTTTGTGGCTCTAGCCCAAAAAATGTGAAAACAAAAGGCGTTTCTAACTTCAAGGAGCAGGGAGGATGGTGGGGGAAAAAGAGGGCGTGGCATACAAAATTTTTATGAATTTTTTTGAAGAACGTGACTGGCTATCTGCATGCCAAATTTGGTAACTCTAGCTGTAAAAATGTGAGAAATTTCTGGTTTTATCGGTTTTCATTTATCAAATTTATCGATTTCCCAGCCTCCCAGTAGGCGCGGCACCCTGCTCTTAACACTTTATTTGTCGCGCCTATAGACAAACATAATTTGTGTACAACTGAATGTATAAAACTTTAAAGTTAAATATGAGTGAATATAAACAACGACAATACACTTAGGTAGACTTGACATCGCTCTCCCTCTCTTTTTACTCGCTGGAATAATCTGCAGATAGGATTAGCTACTTATAACGAGTAGCAACTGTGTAGCTGTGTAGCAGCGTGGCTGTGTATGCAGCAGCATGGCTGTATGTGGCTGTGTATGCGGTCGAAGCGCGAAGCAATACGCCGATAACAACGAAGAATAACGCTGTGCGTTTGCTAACTGGCAATTGCTGCGCGCCACGCTAGCTTTGCCTGTATAATATGGTCTTTGTATGTGTATATGTAATACATTTGTTTCATTTTTGCCTTCGCTGGCTTCGCCAAGATTTTCGTAATTTTGTTCTGTGCCTATGCCCCTGAATATGCAAGTGCGTATGCATGCACACACATTGCTCTAATATTCACTGACCTTCCGCAACAATTGTAATTTTGCTGATGTGTATCTAAGTCAGGGACCGGCAGCGTCGTATGCACTGTGCATAGGAAAAATGTCTCGAGCAGCGCAGTCGGCACACGTATAGGCTAAGCATAGCGCAGAAACTTCGTGAGCCCTATGCACAATTGCTCGGCTGTTGCTCTGCTGCCGCAGCGGCAGCGGTTTCTGGCTATGGCATAGCCTATGCACAGTAGCTCGACTGCCGCAGCGGCAGAGAAGCAAGAAACGTTTTATATATATATATATATATATATATATATATATATATATATATATATATATATATATAAATATATTAGAAAATAGATCGCAAAAATAATACATACATATTTAATGATAATATATATTTGCACAGGCATTTAAGGCATATTCATTTTTGTGGTGGAGGGGTGTCTTCACAATACTACACTGCATCACCATGACGATGGGGGGGAGGTTGTGGTTTTTGCCTTCGCTAGCTTCGCCGAGATTTTCGTAATTTTGTTCTTCCTATATGCCCTTGAATATGCAAGTGTCTATGTATTGACATACAAAAAGGAATATGCCGATTAACGAAATGAATAACGCTGTGCGTTTGCGTGTGGCAATTGCTGCGCGCCAGCCAGTGCATCTTTGCCTATGTGATTGTTGGTCAAGGGGGGCGCCAGCGGAAAGCAAGTAGCGGTAAGAAATGCATAAGTATTAGTATACGTGTCACTTGTTCCATTTTTGCCTGGACTAGCTTCGCCGAGATTTTCGTAATTTTGTGTCCACAATGGACATCACTAGCTCGCTAGGAGATACCCTATACCCAAAATGCTATCAAAAACGACATGGTCGCCTTATGATGCTGATCAATAATATATATATATATAATTTGGTTGGAAATAATTCCTTTTACATGTTACATACATTCCCCAAAACCGTTTCGTGTGTACAATGCTGTGTGTATACACATCGAGAATGGGCAAATGCAAAAGAATGGGCAAATGCAAAAGAACGAAACAACAAAAGTTGCTGGTTGCTGAGACGTAAAAACGGCACACAGTAAAAATACTCTTAGTATCAATATATATGAATAGTCAATGAAATCTCCTAATATATATTTTTCATATAAATATTACTTATTTGAAGTATTTAAATGGAAAATACGTTTATTTTATTCCGTATTTATATTCAACATATTTATCCAAATAATGCAATACCTAATTGCCAAATTGTTAGTATATGTATTAAAAACATCATGTTTAGGTATATTGCATTTATCTATACAATTACGCTAAGTTCAAATGAAGTCAAACTACCCTTCCTTGCCAGGGTAGCAGCAAGCGATTGAATCAAAAGACTAAAATTTGCTAAACTCAACTTCTACGACAACAACAAGAGAAATTCATTTAGGCAACAATCAATCTTTGTCTCGCACATCGCACACTTTCAAGGCCAAGTTTACTGTTTTGTGACTATTCTATGCTCCGCCCCTTTGTTTTGAATTCCTATATTTATTACATCTTTATACACCGCGCTTTGTTTACAAATTCAAAACAACCGCCAACGTAAGCTACAAATTCAAAACAGCCGCCAACGTAAGCTACAAACCACAAAGCTGATATGAACTGCATAAAATTCAGCTAGTAAAAGAGAGGGAGAGCGATGCCAAGTCTACCTAAGTGTAGTGTCGTTGATATAAAGCAGTGATGTCACCACCCATAACTCCCATACCTACTTTGTTTCTGTAATGGCTCTCAGGCATAGGCGAGCAGTTTGCGTATACATAAACTGCTCGTACCATAAGCAATGCAAAAAACAAGTAAAAAGGCTCTAGTCGAGCTTTCCCGACTAGGAGATACCCCGAACCCCATACTTAACGCGTACAGTCATTGTCTGTATGCATCTGTGACCTTAACTTCAATCTTCGATATCTCTGGTGTTTCTTATCCGATTTCGAATTTTCAGAAAAGTTCTATCGTTACCCATTATTTCAACCCCCATTTTTACATTTTTCCATAGTCGAGAATTTTTTGCAATAGATTCCATGTGTATATCTTTTTTTTTTAAAACTTTGCTATTTATTTTTGGCTGTATCCCTTAACATAAAACTAGGAAATGTCAAAAAGTTATCAATTCTTTTTAACATTACTTATCTACCAGTTACTTTTTGGACTGATAGCTTGGAGTCGCAGTCCTCATTTCATCGCTGGGTAGGAAGGTCATTACGATGAAGGCGGGATCGGCTGCACGTATTTGTGAGGCCTCTCGCGAGATTGTTTGGGTGCGATGTGAGCTTCCTCAAGTACCTTTCCTTGTGTTCCGCTATGACTTCCCTGACCGGTGGTACGTTTAAGTCCTTTTGTATGTTTTCGTTGCGAACATACCACGGTGCCCCGGTGATAGTTCTCAGGATCTTCGACTGGGCTCTTTGGACGATGTCGATGTTACTGCTGCACGCGTTACCCCATAGCTGGCAGCCATAGGTCCAGATTGGTTTCAAAACGGAGTTGTAGAGCAGAACCTTGTAGTCCAGACTTAGCGGAGAGCGAGCGTTGATAAGCCAATGGAGGCTATTGGCTTTGAGTTTAAGCTGTGTTCTCTTAGCTTCAATGTGCCTGCGCCATGTAAGTCTTCTGTCCAAGTGTACTCCCAAGTACGTTACTTCGTTTGCTTGCGGGAGTGGGGTGTTGTTAAGCGTGAGTGGTGAACAGTCATGCCTTTTTAGGGTGAAAGTTACATGTTTACATTTTTGTTCGTTTACCTTAATACGCCAGTCGGATAGCCAGTTTTCTACGTTAACGATGTGACGAGCAAGTTGTGTTGTTGCTTACACTGGGCATCTGGAGCGGCTAAGAATAGCTGTATCGTCAGCAAAGGTTGATGTTGTTAGGCCTCTGCATGTTGGGATGTCTGCTGTGTAGAGTACCTACAGTGTCGGCCCAAGTACGCTGCCCTGAGGAACGCCAGCTTCAATACGGTGTTCGTCGGATATTGCAGAATTACATCTCACTGCAAACTTCCTGTCGTAGAGGTACGACTGTAATAGTTTATGTGTGTTGACTGGGAGCGTTGTTTTTATCTTATATCCAACCAGACTCTGTCGAATGCCTGAGACACATCCAAAAATATTGCAGTACAGTATTCTCGATTTTCGAACGCGCCTCGTATTTCTGATGTTATGCGGTTAACCTGCTCAATAGTTCCGTGTTTTTCACGAAAACCGAATTGATGTGATGGGATTATGCTATGGAGATTCAGGAATTGATTAATCCGAGTCAGCAAACATTTTTCAAAGAGTTTTGATAGACACGATAAAAGGCTTATAGGTCTGTACGACGAGGGAACTGTCCGATCTTTACCCAGCTTTGGAATCATTATGATGATAGACTTTTTCCATCTCTCTGGAAAGTGGCCGAGTTTTGTGATTGCATTGAATAACTGGGCAATGATGTAGACTGCACAATAGGGAAGCTCAATAATCATCTTTGGGGTTATTAAGTCCCAGCCCGGGGATTTTTTTGGACTTAGATGCTGGTTGATAATTCTTGCGACTTCATTCGGGCGAAATACAATTGACTCATGTTGACTCAGAGAGTCGTTTAGTAAGGTCGGAAGTGCGAACGCGTTTGTAGCAGGATTAGGTTAGAAAACTTTTTGCAGATGATCCGCAAATGTGTTGGCTCTGTCTTCATCGCTCCGGGCCCAGCCGCCTGCATGGTTTCTTAGAGGCATCACTGTTTCTGTCTTTGGTGGACTTTCCAAAAGAGTTTGATTTTGGGGTTTTTAGAGTTGGGTGAGCTTTCCACAAAGAGTTTTTAGTGCCAGATGTTGATAGTTGCTCAATGTATCGGCGTTGGGCATATTCTTCTTCTCGCTTTAACGCTTTGGTGAGTTTACGTGTGGCTCTTCTTAGATTTTGCTTTGCTGACGGCGATCTGTGGGATTGCCAATGTCGCCTGAGGCGCCGCTTTTCATGAACGAGCTGTTCAATTTAGGGGTTTGTTGTCATTTGGGCGTGTACTGCATTTACTGGTGTTGGTGTTGAGATGCGAGCTGCTTCGACGAAGACTGACTCAAGTTTGTTTGCCATAGAATCGATGTCAGCTTCCATATTCAGATGCGGATCCAGTTCAATGTGTGAACTTATATATTTTTTGTATTTGAGCCAGTTAGTTTTTTGTGTGGTCAACTTACTGGGGCAATTTACAAACTCTTGGTGGCGTAGTAATTGTATAAGAACAGGCGAGTGGTCGGATGAAAGATTCGAGAGGCTTTCGGCGCTAATCAGGCTGCGGGGAATATTTTTGGTAACTGCAAAATCAATCAAGTCGGGTAGTTTCTTGGGGTCTGTGGGCCAGTAAGTTGGTGTGCCAGGAGAGACATGGCCGAGCCTGTTGTTTACTTTTACAAGTGCGTTGTACAGCTGCTTTCCCTTTGGATTCACAAGGCGAGATCCCCAGTGTGTGTGCTTGGCATTGTAGTCTCCTGCTGCTATAAAGTGTTCTCCTAATGAGTTGAAAAATTCCATAAATTGGTCTTCAGATATGGTGAATCGAGGGGGGCAGTAGACGGCGGCTAGTGCAATTTGGTTACCCCTATCAAGATGTATTTTTAAAGATGTGGCCTGTAGATAGTTTCTGGCCAACACTTTGTGGTAGTGGTGCTTCAGCCGGCTTCTAATCAAAATACCAGTCCCGCCGTGTGCCTTACCATCGGGATGATTGGTTTCGTAGAATGTGTATCCGCTTATTGTAAAACTATATAAGTTTGTAAGGTGTGTTTCGGAGAGTAGCATAACGTCGATGTGCTTGTCGAGTAGGAATTGAGTTAACTCAAGTTTATGCTGTGTAACGCCGTTAGCATTCCACGTAGATATACGTAGCGAAGCCATTGATTATTTTGACTGTTGTGATACAAGCATTTGTACCAAAATACTTTGATTTCGCATTAAATCTTGCATAGTTGTGCGCATAAATGACATAAACTCTGTCAAGCTCTGCTGCAGCGTACATATCATTGCTTCAAAGTTGCTTTGTTGTTGCTCTTGTGGCTTGTTGTCTAGTGCAGTATTTTGATCCGCATGCTTTGCTTGTGCGTACGGTGCATTAAAGGCAGAAGGCTCCAGTCCTGATCATAAGGCGCTTGCATAAGTCGCGTTTTTGGATACGGATACGGGACCAAGGGAGGACCTGGCTGCAGTCGAGAAGAAGACGTCTGGGTTGCTTTTCGATGGAATGTAGTTAGGCTGTGCGCTTTGCGTGCGTGCTGTGTTCACGCGCTGGTGGATGCGAGACTTAAATTCTTTGTAGATTGGGCAGCCTCTGTAGTTAGCTGTGTGATTGCCGCCGCAGTTGCCACACTTTTTTTTGCTGGAGTCTCCTTTGCTTGCTGGGCAGCACGACGATTCATGAAGATCGCCGCAAACTACACATACCGGGCGCAGTGTGCAGTAAGTCCTTGTGTGGCCGTATTCTTGGCAGTTCATGCATTGTACCGGGCCGTTGCGTTTATGTGGCTTTTCAACGGTGATTCTGCGGTGCAATAGAAACTGAAGCTTGTAGATGGGGTGCGGCTCATATTTTTTAGTTATCTGCGTCTCAGGCTCAAGCTCGACTTTGAAAAGTGGTTGCGGCTGTCTGTTCTTGTTAAGAATATTAATAACTTTTTTAACGCGGAATCCTTTCTCATTTAGCGCCTCTTGGATTTCATTTGGCGTGACATCAGACTCTATGCCTTTAAGTACAACTTGCTGGCCCTTGCTGCTTTTTAGTTGGTACGTGTAAAAGTTTTTTTTGCTTTCATTTAAGTATTTTGACAAAACTCTAAAGTTGTCTTCGGTGTATATATCGGAAACCAGAATAGTTATCGATAATTTGAAACAAACTTGTTCCGCTCATGGTATAGAAGAGCTTACATTCAAAATCTGAAGTCTCTGGCTCTTGTAGTCTTTGAGATCGACGCGTTCATACAGACAGACAGACAGACACAGACGGACAGACGGACAAGGCTATATCGACTCGGTTGTTAATGTTGATCAAGAATATATATACTTTATGGGGTCGGAGATGCTTCCTTCTGCCTGTTACATACTTTTGCACAAAACCACTATACCCCTTTTACCCATTTTATGGGTTTGGGGTATAAAAAGACAAATTTTTTTTTTTTTTTTTTTTGTTCGTCTCTTTACTGCCTATGCTCAGCAGCAAAGCAACGGATCTTTCATATATTTGTTGTTGGACAACGAAATTTCAAGGATTGTTTTTGTTGTTTTGCAGACGAGACTGCACTTAAAATGAAGTTTGTGCAACAATCAGTTTACGCACAACCCTATATAAGTGCTGGTCATTATTATTACTTTTTCTTGTATATAAATATCTTTGCAGTGATACCTGCCTTACTTGTATTAGTGTATTTTCTTTATTAGTATTGTGATTGCTCTTCCATAAGCATTGTTTTGACATCACTGATAAAAAGTATGTATTAAGCTGTTATTTTATATTTGTATGTTGTTGCTTACTCGCTGTCTGCGCACAAGTTGGCATTAAGGCGCCACTTGCTAAAATTTCTCAGAAAAAATTTGTTGTACATTTTTTTGAGTTATCCCTTGTTGTCATTTATTGGCATTTGGGAAATTAACGTCGTGGACAATGACTTCCAATGTTTTTCATTTTCTTCCTCGACGAACCCGGGCTTGGAACCGAACCCTGGGTTCTAAAATATTCAGATCACGGTTTTGCAACCTCTGCCAGTTTTCAACCTAGGGTTCGGAAACCTAGCCGTTTTTTCAGGGGCTTGTAGTCTAAGCATTTTGCACAAATAAAGTATTTTTAAATATAACGATCATTAGTTAGTATATTTCGAAGTCTACTGTTAAGTTAACAGAAAAGTATTTTTTAAAAAGTCAGTATTTTTCTTAGTATCGATTCCATTTGCATACAGTATTTTTATTGTATGTTGCGACTATTATTTACAACCCTGCGCTCTCAGCTTAATTCTGCTCTCCGAGAAAATTGCATTTCCGGCCAATTGGCCAATATAAGCTCGACTTAAGCTTGCGAGCTCTCTCTTTAGTTTTTTTTGGAAAACTTAATCCACGACAAGCGCCGGCATCAAAACGTAAAACTTTTTAATTTTATTTAAATTGTTTTGGCCGTGCGTTGGACGACGGATCCCCCTTATATTTTGGAATATTTTTTTGAACAATTTGTGTCGCTGACCAACTTTGCCAAACACCACATCTTCCACGTAAGTGTCCAATAAAATCCTCATCAGGATTGGCATAACTACAACAACTATTTTTCTAATTAGTTGCTGCGAGAAGAGATCACTCCGGCTGCCCGAAAAGATTAAGAATTGCATCTATCGATCCACGAAAAATTGTTGCAATTCAAGCTTCCCGTGGCGATAGTGCAATTTTAATTCGGCAGTAATTAAGAGACGATCTTCTTCTTCCATCCCAATCCTGCGGCTGCAGTAGCCTCATCAACAACATCAGCAGGCATTAGAAAATACACAAGAAGTCTGGTGATAGAGCGGGGAATGCAGAGCAGGCGCATATTAATAGCGCATCGGAGCAGTTCAGTCCAGCAGTTGTGCAGTGAGAGTGGTCCCAAAAATAAAAACCAAACTCTTTTCCCCAAAATGTAACAATTAAAATCAAACGGTCATTGGCAAGAGCCATCAAAATCGCATAATTATATTGATGTTAAAATATGCATAGACAAACAAACGAAACAACAAAGTAAAATTGATTAATAGAAAGCAAATGTGCATGTAGATTAAATATTTCTTTAAAAAGTTAAGAAAGCTGCAACCCAAAATTAATTAAATAAATCTTAAAATAGTGCATTTATGTTAAAATAGAAAAACAAATAGAAACGAAACGCAAAAACTATTTAAAATTGAATATGTGTAAGACAAAATTTCAGTTAAACATACATATGTAATCGGCGAAACATGAACTTGAAATTATAATAATTTGCAAATAATTTTAAACCCCGAAAAAGAAACAACAACAGATAGCATGGGAAGGCCTTCAACATCGCTTCTGGATATTGGTGAGTGCTAACTTATTATAAATTCTATTGTTGTTGTTGCCAAGTAAAGTCAAAATCTTATGAGAAAAGTGATAAACAATGTAAAAGTGATTAAAAGTATAAATTTGCGCTTGCCTTGTTTGTTATCTAAAACAACAACATCTGGATATTGGTGAGTGCTAACTTATTATAAATTCTATTGTTGTTGTTGCCAAGTAAAGTCAAAATCTTATGAGAAAAGTGATAAACAATGTAAAAGTGATTAAAAGTATAAATTTGCGCTTGCCTTGTTTGTTATCTAAAACAACAACATCTGTGGCTTAAGCTTATCGCTGCTGCGCTGCCGTGATCGATTTTATGACTTTTTCGTCTTTTGTTTTGATCATCTGCTTGCGCAGATTAACGTACAGTGCGTATATAAAGTAAATTTCCCAGTATTATTTGTAATAATTTAGAATCAAACAAAATAATTATTTGTACTTTCACATACATATTTAAAGGTTGTTTGGATTTTATGTTACTTAAAAGCAATACTAAAAACAGAAAACAAAAATGTAAATTAAAATTAAAATAGCCAAAAATGCAAACCAAAAGCAAAACAATGTTAAACAAATGTTAAAATGCACATTAATTAGTTTTAAAAGATTAATTAGTTCTTGATCAATAAACATGCACAGTATTATTATATTAATCCCCCTAAAACAATTATGTTAGTTTTAAAAAAGCTATTCTTAATATATTATTATTATTATTATTAAGAAGAAATTATCGCGAAATTACAAATTGCGCGTAGCTTATGATTAAGCTATAGCTACTATGGCCTTAAGCTTATTCTGTAGGTATTTAATGCTAAGTAGTTTTTATACTTTGATACCGAAGGTCTCATAGTATATTGGTTTTGTGCAATGTCCGTCATGGTGTCTGTCTGTCCGTCCGTCCGTATGAACGCAACTTTTTTCGACAACCGTAAAGCTAGAGACTTGAAACTTTGCAATTATGTTTATCTATAGACGGTTCAGATAAAGTGGGTTGCCACGCCTACTAGGAGGCTGGGAAATCGATAAATTCGATAACTGAAAGCCGATAAAACCAAATATTTCTCACATTCTTACAGCTAGAGTTACAAAATTTTGCACGCAGATAGCTAGCCATGTCCCTGAAATAACTGCATCAAAATTTTGGATGCCACGCCCACTCCTTCCGCCCCCATCATCCCTGCTCCTTGAAATTGGAAACGCCTATAGTTTCTACATTTTTTGGGCTAGAGCCACCAAAATTTGTGTCAAGATAGATATTGCATCAAAAATGCATCAAAATTTTTATTGCCACGCCCCCTGATTCCGCCCCCATCCCCCCTTCACCAAGAAATTGGAAACGCCTATAGTTTTCACATTTTTTGGGCTAGAGCCACCAAATTTTGTGTGAAGATAGATATTGATGTTCCCCAAAAAAATGCATCAAAATTTTTGATGCCACGCCCCATGATTCCGTTCCCAGCCCCCCCTTCTACTTGAAATTGGAAACGCCTATAGCTTTCACATTTTTCGAGCTAGAGTCACCAAATTTGGTAGGAAGATATATGGTGACATCTACAAAAGGTCTTCATCAAAAATTAGGATGCCACGCCCACCTCTACCGCCCACTATTTAAAATCTGAAATTTCGATATCTCTTATAGTTTTTAAGCTAGAGCCCGTAAATTGGGTAGAAAGATAGAAGGCAGCATCTACCAAAGATGTGCATCAAAATTTTGAATGCCACGCCCACCTAAGCCACCCGCCTTATAAAATCAGAATCGGCTATATCTTTAACAGTTTTTGAGCTAGAGCCACCAAACTTGGTAGGCAGATAGATAGTGACAGTTAAAAACATTTGATTCAAAAATTTAGATGCCTACCTACCTCTGCCGCCCACCTTTTAAATTTGGGAGTTAAGTTATCTTCCACAGTTTTTGAGCTAAAGTCACCAAATTTGATAACATGATAGCTGGCGATGTTTACCACATGGCCCACTCCCTTCGCCCCTGCATTCTCTCTTATCAACCGTTCTTTTACTGGTATTAAAGTATTCCGCAGTCGGTTGCGTCCGACTGTAAAGTTATTACTTGTTTTATTATATTTTATTTGAAGGAAAAATGCCACGAGCCACACGAGCAAATATAGGTCGCCGAACACGTAATGCAAATAATGTGGCATTATTAAGACGATCACAGACTGCAGATGAACGCGCGCAATCGAATGCATAGCAGCGTGAACGTAATACACGAAAATGATCTGTTGACCCTGTATCTGTACTGAATCTTGCACGGCGATCACGAATACGTCGTGCTGTTTTGGCTGAAATGATGCGTGCTGCTTTTAATTACAACAGTCGGATTGATTATAGTATGTACGGATACATTGGAACAATAGACGCAATATGTCCACATTGTGATGCGGCTAACTTTCCAGGTGAAACTCCCGGCATGTGTTGTGCTAATGGCAGATAGATAGTGAAAGTTAAAAACATTTGATTCCAAAATTTGGATCTTCCTACCAAGTTTGGTGGCTCTAGCTCAAAAACTGTTAAAGATATAGCCGATTCCGATTTTATAAGGCGGATGGCTTAGGTGGGCGTAGCATCCAAAATTTTGATGTATTTTTTTCAAGGACATGACTAGCTATCTGCGTGGGGAACGTCAATATCTATCTTGACACAAAATTTGGTGGCTCTAGCCCAAAAAATGTGAAAACTATAGGTGTTTCCAGTTTCAAGGAGCAGGGATGATGGGGGCGGAAGAAGTGGGCGGGGCATCCAAAATTTTGATGCAGTTTTTTCAAGGACATGACTAGCTATCTGCGTGCAAAATTTGGTAACTCTAGCTGTAAGAATGTGAGAAATATTTGGCTTTATCGGTTTTCAGTTATCGAATTTATCGATTTCCCAGCCTCCTAGTAGGCGTGGCACCCTAATCTTGACACTTTATCTGTCGCGCCTATAGACAAACATAACTACAAAGTTTCAAGTCTCTAGCTTTACGGGTGTCGAAAAAAAATGCGTTCATACAGACGGACAGACGGACACCATGACGGACATCGCACAAAACCAATATACTATGAGACCTTCGGTATCAAAGTATTAAAATAATTTATTAATTGCTAGCTTTTTTAAGACTTAATCCAAAACATTTTAATAAACAATAGTTTTTGTTTTTCCATTTTGAGCATGAATAAACAAACGGCTGGGGGTACCGACACTGGAACAGGCAACATAAAGTTGGCCATGTTAAAAATCATTTCTCCAAATTCACACCACAAACGTTAAGCGTTTGCCCTTGGGCCTTGTAGATGGACATCGCAAATGATAATCGCACAGGATATTGTAATCATTTAAATTCAAATTGCATATCAGTTGGAATCAAAGGGATACGCGGTATCAAACAAACTTCTCCTATTGATTTAGCAGTTAAGATCGTTGCTTCAATTAAATTTGGCAAATCTTTTTAACATTAGCATCATTCGCTATTGCATATTGCAAATGAATACATTCTTCGGATCTTAGCTTTACTTGGTTGAAACGAATAAAATTAAGACGTTCAGTTTCTATTTTGGCATACATATCAACGATGTACTGATGATATAGTTTACCACATCTAGAGATATAATTTTGTTCTTGTGGACGAATCATCAATCGATACGAATAAAAATTCATCGCACTTACTCTTTTCTGTACATGTAGACCTGAAAATAACTTTAAATGTGACCTTAGAAATTTATACAAATGTATATCTGTTCGTGGATCAATCATTGGTATATTGATACGGTAGCCATCGCCACCTTTCCAATGCAATATTGGGTATTGTAATGCATCGTAACAACGCGAAGTTCCGAAACACGTTGCAATTGCTCATTTCTGCGATGAAGTATTGTACAATATCATGGGATTGAAACTGATCATCAAGAATTACAATTGCAACCTCATCAATTGTCGGTGCATTGAATCGCCTTTCATGCTCTCCAAAAGGTGTTCTATCAGCCCTTATTACGATTTTGTGATTATCAGATGGCATACGATCGAGAGCAATTTTGAACAATTGAACCGAATAATTTCTCGTCTTGTATTCAAAACAATTGCACAAAGTTGATCCAATTCACGATTTTCATCACAAATAAAATAAATTTGCAAAAATTAATGATCAGCGTCAGGGTATGGCAACAACGAACCAGCTTGATGATAAATCTGGCCCTGAATATGTATCATGTATGCAATTTTAGGTAGATGTTGTATCATAATTTGTATCTTTTTTATCGTAGTTCTTAAAACTATCGACAATCTTGTTGAAGTATTTACCTTAAATGTCGGCATAAAATTATCTCTAATAATTTAAGTAGCACCAAAAGAAGTCATTTGAAATGCCGAATTGTACTGTTGAATAAGACTAACAAAGTGCTTCGACTGTTGAGATGTCCCAAAAATTAATGAATACAATAGTTAGGGTGGAGTTTCCAATGCTGGCAATCTCACTTTGCCATTAGCACAACACATGCCGGGAGTTTCACCTGGAAAGTTAGCCGCATCACAATGTGGACATATTGCGTCTATTGTTCCAATGTATCCGTACATACTATAATCAATTCGACTGTTGTAATTAAAAGCAGCACGCATCATTTCAGCCAAAACAGCAAGACGTATTCGTGATCGCCGTGCAAGATTCAGTACAGATACAGGGTCAACAGATCATTTTCGTGTATTACGTTCACGCTGCGATGCATTCGATTGCGCGCGTTCATCTGCAGTCTGTGATCGTCTTAATAATGCCACATTATTTGCATTACGTGTTCGGCGACCTATATTTGCTCGTGTGGCTCGTGGCATTTTTCCTTCAATACCAAGTTTGGTGGCTCTAGCTCAAAAACTGTTAAAGATATAGCCGATTCCGATTTTATAAGGCGGGTGGCTTAGGTGGGCGTGGCATTCAAAATTTTGATGCACATCTTTGGTAGATGCTGCCTTCTATCTTTCTACCCAATTTACGGGCTCTAGCTTAAAAACTATAAGAGATATCGAAATTTCAGATTTTAAATAGTGGGCGGTAGAGGTGGGCGTGGCATCCTAATTTTTGATGAAGACCTTTTGTAGATGTCACCATATATCTTCCTTCCAAATTTGGTGACACTAGCTCGAAAAATGTGAAAGCTATAGGCGTTTCCAATTTCAAGTAGAAGGGGGGATGTGGGCGGAATCAAGGGGCGTGGCATCCACAATTTTGATGCATTTTTTTGGGGAACGTCAATATCTATCTTAACAAAAAATTTGGTGGCTCTAGCCCAAAAAATTTGAAAACTATAGGCGTTTCCAATTTCAAGTAGAAGGGGGGATGGGGGTGGAATCAGGGGGCGTGGCATCCAAGTTTTGATGGGGAACGTCAGTACCTATCTTGACACAAAATATGGTGGCTCTAGCCCAAAAAATGTGAAAACTATAGGCTTTTCCAATTTCATGGTAAAGGGGGATGGGGTCGGAATCAGGGGGATTGGCATCCAAAATTTTGATGCATATTTTTGGGGAACGTCAATATCTATCTTCACACAAAATTTGGTGGCTCTAGCCCAAAAAATGTGAAAACTATAGGCGTTTCCAATTTCATGGTAAAGGGGGGATGTGGGCGGAATCAGGGGGCGTGGCATCCAAAATTTTGATGCATATTTTTGGGGAACGACAATATCTATCTTAACACAAAATTTGGTGGCTCTTGCCCAAAAAATGTGAAAACTATAGGCGTTTCCAATTTCAAGTAGAAGGGAGGATGGGGGCGGAAGGAGTGGGCGTGGCATCCAAAATCTTGATGCCGTTTTTTCAGGGACGTGACTAGCTATATTAGTGTAAAATTTGGTAACTCTAGCTGTAAGAATGTGAGAAATATTTGGTTTTATCGGCTTTCAGCTATCGAATTTCCCAGCCTCCTAGTAGGCGAGGCAACCCAATCTTGGCACTTTATCTGTACCGTCTATAGATAAACATAATTGCATAGTTTCAAGTCTCTAGCTTTACGGGTGTCGAAAAAAGTTGCGTTCATACGGACGGACGGACAGACGGACATCATGACGGACATTGCACAAAACCAATATACTAAGAGACCTTCGGTATCAAAGTATAAAAAGGAAACCGAACGCATGTTGTCCTTTGTTCAAAATTTTAAGCCAGTCGTGGTGGTTACTGAAGCGACTTCAAGTCCACCAGAAGTTTCTTCAAGCGAAACGGCGCCACAATTGACTATCTCCGAAAAGCTGAGAAACTGGAATTTTAAATAGCGTCCATCAGTTGCTTGCTGCAAAGAACTATATAAAATTATAAAATCTGAAGGCATTGACGTTCCTCTAACTATTGCTCCAGTAAAAGGGCCAATTCCGTTTGTTAAGCGAACCGTGGCACCAGGAGAATATATTCATATTGGGCTTCCTATACAGTTAAATAAACTAATATGGTGTTCACACTACGGTTGCGTTTTGCGTTTTGCGTTAAATGCAAACAAGCAGCTTCTTTCCCAATACAAATAGCATAGGGGCCTAGTGGTGACAAAAAGTTGAGTTTAGTTTGGATGCAGTTGCGTGTATTCGGTTTACGTAACTAATATATTCGATTGACTCAAAAGGAACTGCCCATTTTCGTATATCGTTCTCAACTATCACCACTAATTCAAAAAACGGTTTGCCGGCAAAGAATGAAAAAAAATAAACAGCAATTAATTTTTAGCAAGTCGCAACAAACTGATAAGCAATTGTTTTTTTTTTAATATAATATGTATGTTTAAAACATTTTAACTTAATTACAGGCTATGATAAGAGATTTTTGTGGTCGACTGCCGCCACGAAAGCGCTTATAGAGCTTTGGGAAAACAACATTGATGGGGTTGAAGGATTATGGACCATCGCACATGGAAATAAAAAACAAGGTGGAAAATTTAATGAAAAAATACAGGCAAGTTAAAAAAAAAATAACAGCTTTTTGATTAACTTTTGTCAATTGCTTATTTACATAAATGTATTTATAGGGCTGAATGTGCAAAGGTAGGACCTTCCGGTGGCACGCCGTCTACATGGGAGTATTTTGAGAGCGTGGCCAGAGCACTCAACAAGTCGGACACTGTAGACTGCCATCCCATAGCCGATAGCCTAGGTAATATATTGAATTAAATATTGCATATATTTAATATAATAGATACAATTCTTACAGACTTCTCGCGGTTAATTGAAGAGAAGCCGAGCTGCAGCGACAACTCGATGACAGAGCCGTCATGTTCGGTGGCAAAGAGACGGCAGGTCGACAACGCGGCTAAATTAGTTGCCATTGAGGAGAAAAAATTGGCGGTTATGAAGCAATTGGCGGAAGATTCGGCCAAGTTCCAGAACGAATTTTTGAATATCATTAGAGCCCGTCATGCGGAGTAGTTTATAATAAAATTAAAAATAATGGCTTAAATTTGAATTGTTTATTTAATTTTCATTATTATTTAAAAACTGTATAGCTAAAGCTTGACGAACTGCTTCGGCACTAGCATTCATATTGCCCACAAGTGTCCAAATGCTACGACGGCGTCCTGGGTCATCTAGCAAAGCAAATGTTGCTGCAGACGTTCCCGCCATATTCATGCATTTTGCCAACATTGCATTATTCTGCTCCATTGCATTGATTTATGACCCCTATTTATTTTGATTTTGTTTGATTTATGACCCCTTTTTTTTTGATTTGCCTATTTTTTGTTTGTTTGTTTGTTTTGACGATATAGGTCACTCCTGGTCTCACTATGACCTTGAATGACCATGGTATCACTATGACCTTAGATGACCCCTTTTTGTTTGTTTGTTTTTCTCAGACGAGATCGGTCACTCCTGGTGACCACCTATATTTAATGATTATTTGTTTGTTTGTTTTTCTCAGACGATATAGATTACTCCTGGCCTCACTATGATCTTATATGACCACTTATATTTAATGATTATTTGTTTGTTTTGTTTTGTAAAATACTTTATAATTTTTTGGTGTTTTTTAATATACATTTGTAGAGTGTTACTGGTGCTATCCTAGATAAGGATGGATTTTTTGTTTAGGGATAAGAAAATGCTAAAGACGGGCTAAAGATTTTCATCTTCGTCGAGTATTGTGGCTTATAGATAAGATATTGTTAAATGCGTACTGAACATGTTCATGTTCGTCGAGTATTGCGGCTTATAGATAAGATAGTGGTAAATGCGTACTAAAGTGCGTATTCAAGTGTGTGTACAGGTGCGCATGATTTAACATCAAGCTGGGCTTGTGTATGCATGCGCAAGTGCGTGTGCAAGTGTGTGTGTGTATGTGTGTGCGTATGCATGTTCAGGTGCATGTGCAAGTGTGTGTGTGTGTGTGTGTGTGTGTGTATTGTTATGTAGAGATGCGCATGATTTAACATTAAACTGGGCTTGTTGATAAAAATGTGTTTAATGTGTATATTATCAATTATCAATTTGAGGGAAAGTGATTCTTGCTGATCCTCCTTCAAGCAATAGGCATCAAACCTAAAGGCTTATCATTCTTAATATTTGGTGCCCTCCCTTTTATCTTAGAGGCTTTCTGATTTAAAGCTGTGGTGCTATCTCTTTCTTGCAAGCACTCATTTACCTATGCGTATGCTTCTAGCTTTGTTGCCTGTGGACAGGTCAACAAGATCTGTTCATATAGTTGCAACATTTTAAATGTTTGTTACCACCCCCTTTTTCTAAGTACTAATTTTCTAGTGCGTGTGCTTCTAGCCTTCTTACCTGTGGGCAGGTCAACAAGATCAGTTCATATAGTCGCAACATTTTAATTGTTGGACGCCCTCCCTTTCTTGCACGCATCCATTTTCCTATGCGTATGCTTCTAGCCTTGTCACCTGTAGGCAGCTTTCTATACTCGCAACATTTTTAAATGACCAGGAACACGTTGTAAGATCTTCGCCAAATTTCGAATTTCTAGACTTCAGCTAGTAAAATTCAAGAAATATTCTCGATATTCTTTAACCAATTTACGATGCTCGGGAAAAATCATTTCAGAAAACTCATTAACAAAATCTTTCATTGTCTATGCAATTGTTTCAGACCAATACTTTACTCTACATTTCATATGTAAAATTAAGATTGAAAAATTTAAGTAGCGACATAAGGGAAATTAAAAGAGTAAAAGGCATTATATTTTAAAAATATTTAAAGATGACTAATGTTCTAAAGAGATTGATTTTAGTTTTGTTAGAACAGATATGTTTTACTTTGTTTTTCGTATTGTGTTGCTTACATTAAGCAGGTATAAAGAATTAGTTTTAAACTCATTTAGTAACTTAAAAATAATAATTCTCCTGATGACGTATTGCTGATAGCTTATATTGTTCGATTTAATAATATCTAGCCTAACTAAATACGTACTCTTACAATTTGTTTCCTTATCTTAGTAAATTGTCTGGAGAATGTTTTCTCGGAATTGCTTTGTTTAATTTTTACTCTCGACCTACATGCCTCTTTCTAATGACTCATTCAAATTTCGTTTCACTGATTTATTTATTGGGTAGCTGATTACTTAAATGTTCCATCCCGATACTAAATCTAGGAAATTTTTTGTATTCTTATCATTGAATATGGGAATGAGATTGCGAACGAGCTAGCTAGGGCTGGTTTCGCGACTCCTCAACAGGATCTGAAGGCTTTCTGTGGCTTTGATTGGGCAGATGAGAGAAAGTCAAGTACTAAATCTCAAAAGTGGATGCCATCAAGCTAAAGAGCTGATGCAACCATTTATAGATAGAAACAATATAGGGTGTTCCAGGATGGATTTGAAACTACTAGTTACCTTCCTCACTGGCTACCACGTTGTTAAATACCATCTTCACAAAATGCGTTTATCCCCCAATGTGAAGTGTAGACTCTGCAAAGAGGACAACGAGACGATAAATCACATTCTCTGTGAATGTCCACCCATTATTTGGCTAAGAAGAAGGCACCTGCATAGCGAGTTTCTAACAAACACGCAAATCAGGAATGCCTCGACAAGAGATGTGCTTGATTTCATAGTGGAAACGGAACAGCTCTGGTCAATTTAGGGAACCACATTTAGGTACAAAAGACCAATCGTTCGCAGTGCCTCCTTCTCTGTAATGACATTCCATCTATTTTTTATTATTATTATCATTGACTATTAAATCATTATTCTGACAATCTTTCGCGTATTAGGTAAAGTACTGCATTAAACTTACTTATGAATTTGAAAGATTTATCAAACATTCTTTCAAAACTAAGGTTTTGTTAGATGTTTTGATTAGAAGGTTTCCATACAATTTTTTAATTTTTTGATTGATTAGTTTCTAAACATTTAATTGCTTACTACTTTTATCCGCCTAAGTTTTGCTAATTTCCTCAAGTTTTTTGCTCTTTTCTTAACCCTCTAATTGTGCTAGATACCATAATATTAGGGCCTGTATGGTTTTATTATAAGGTTAGGTTAGGTTGTGCCGGCTGACCCTCAATGAGGAGTATTACACATAGGCCACTCGGGGTCTTTAGTGGGGCCGGTGTATGGAAAAGGTAGGGACTATAGAACGTTGACCTGCGGCGTGCGTGTGCCTCTTGCACAGGCCAGAAGCGTTTTAGGATCTTGCCTGCTCACTTCTTCAAGTAATGCAAGTAAGGGTGCGTGGAAGTGTCGAACTCGTTTCGCTGCCAGTGCAGGGCAGCTGCAAAGCAGGTGTTTTATTATTAGGTTTTATTATTATTCTGTTTTAAATGAATTTTTGTTTTCTATTTTTTTTCTTAAGCAGATGTATTTTAAATAGCTCTTAAAACAGATTTATAAATGTAAGCCTTGTTCTTTTCGAAAACAAATGATCTCGGTATAATATTTTGTGATTTGTTTTAATCTTGGATTTGGATGACAAAATAAAGATTGTTATTTGCTATAGGAAGGGCAAGAAGATTTTCTTGTATTTGAAGTTTTTAATTGTCTCGTGCCAAGAAGGTCAAACAAAATAGCAGAGCAGCCAGACAACAACATCAACCGCTATTTTGGTCATAAATCAGTTTTAGCGGCGCAAAAATATAAGAAAAATGTGGACACTGTATGACTTAATACATACACAAACAATTAGACATTTCAACTTGCGCACTAATTCTCTTAAAAGCAGATCTACACTTTTGTTTAGAACTGCATGCATGAGGCTGTATTTTGCTTTTGCATTAATATGCTTGTGCTTCTATCTGGCGACGTCACTGAACGAGCCCGACAAGGCTCGCGAGCTACTACATGATCACCGTTGGTATAGTGCTTTCAGGTTTCGGTGTGATTCTTATTAAAACCAATTGATTGATAATAGTAAAGCTGCTGCAGCTTATTTAGTTGCATATTTGTTAGTGCTCTTAACACCAGCGAGAAGGCTATTGAACTTGCCTTTTTTTATTATTAACCATTAAGCTCTATTTTTTGTGTGGGATAATGCAGGAGACTTTTGTGCTTGGTAAAGTGGCATATGAAAGTTTTTCACCTTGTATGATTTTTTGTGTTAATTCCTATACATATTTTATCCATTTTTTACGTCAGCTAGATCAGAAATTCAAGTTTATTTATTTTACTCATTTTCTTTGCTAGGAACTATTAATGGAGTGTGCTTGCTTAAAGTACCAATTTGTTAGTGAACAAATTTGGATTTTTATGTAATTTATTTCTATTTTGTTTTTATTTTAATGAATTAACTTCCTTTGAATTTAAATGTTTGCTTTCCAATACTTTAACACCGAGAACTAGGTTTTTCTGTCAGTTTTTATGCAAACTTACCTACTACTTGTTAGCCACCGAGATGAAAGTTTGCTCAGAATCTTCTTTTAGTTGCTGTTAGCCCGTTGCTTTAAATCACTCAGATTTGTCCACTTTTTTACTTTAGCAAGGTTCATCGCTTGTTTTAAGTGATTAGGGATGTTTCACAAGAAGGATTTTACATCAAGCTTTATTATACCACAAATTTTTTTGTATTATCCTGTTATTCGACTTAGTGTATTTCCTTTATTAAATTGTTTTGTTTCTAATTTTTTCTATAAATTCTGAACTATTTTATTTAAAATCGCTAATTTTTGAACAGTAAATACATTTTATATCAAAACATTGAGAATCGTGGTGCTGGTGTCCAGAAGGTTGATAGCCAGGTTCTTAAGGTGGTTGTGGAGTCTGTCAGCGTGCTCAGTCTAACAATTTCGTCTGTAACCCAACTGATGCTAATTTGGCTGGGCATGGTGAACTTATTGTATGATGATCCGCAAGGCTTTGCTCTGGGAAAGTAGTTGTAAAAGTAGGTTAATTGAAGAGGTAAGCACTACACCATATTTGTATGCAGCAGCTCCAAAACAAGTAATTTTCCTAAAGTCTAACACCGAGACCTAGACTTAATTTTGCATTTGAAATAGTTTTCTGCTATTGTTATCATTTTAATAATTGTATTTTCCGTCCTTTTTCCAACTTTGAAACTCGTTTTTTAAGATACACAAACCTGTAGATAAAAATTGCACTTAAATAACTTCCAAAGCCTTTATTGCGCATTACATTATAATCTTTACATAAACGCTATCCATAATACAAATTTGCAGTCAATTTGATCTCCTTGTTTTAAATATTCTCCCATTTGCCGTTTTAAGGATAAAATTTGCTTGCCTCTGCTTAAAAGTTATTCAGCTGAATTTCTCCTTTCATTACTGATTTTTTATTTTTATTTTTTACCTCTTTAATATTATATAGTTACTTAATACATCTTATAGCTTATCATTTATTTCTTCTTTTTTGTATCGCGTGGATGGTTTGATGTCTAGATTCTCTTTAATAATTTGGTTAAGTGGCTCTGTTAAAGGCTTAAATGTTTCCTCCAACTGATATTCATTCGCAGCTCTACCCAATTTAATACTTTGAAATTTTCTTTTCAGCGCATTCCTTGTTTTTGTCAGTTCCTTCAATATATTCTCAATCATTTTGAATACCGTGCTGAAAACCGGGAGCCGTTGTTGTTAACCGGGATGATGTTTTTTATAAGCCGGGAGCCGTTGTTGTGAACCGGGTTGATGTTTTTTTTATAAACCGGGAGCCGTTGTTGTTAACCGCGGAGCTGTTTGCTGAAAACCGGGAACCAGAGAGCTGTTTTCCTGTTTTACCGTGCTGTTTTACCGGGCTGTTTACCGTGTTCTTAAGCTGTGCTGTTTTCCCAGGTTGTTTTCCTGTTTTCCTATTTAACCGTGTTGTTAACCGTGTTGTTAACCGTGCTGCTTAACTGTGTTCTTTTTCTGTTAGACCGAGGTCTGTTTTTCTGTATGACCGAGCTCCGTTTTCTATAAAACTCATAAAACGAGATAGCTGTTTAACTTTAAAATATTAGGTTTGTTTTGTCTTTAAAAAAAAAATTTTGTTTTTCAAAAATATCATTATCGTTTAAATTAAAATTTACTTATTTAGGTGTTCTTATATAATTAACATCGATCCATGTTCCACAATGACGGATGGTTGACTGCTGCTCACCGACGCGGAAGGTGCACCCAGTGATGTAAACGGGATGCGGGGGTAATCAATAAATATAATATCAGTGTTTTTAAGTGTAAGTGTTCTTCATTGCATGCACTAATTTTTTTATGCGATTTTCAAGTTTTGGAGCGCTGACACAGTCGAAAACTATAGCGTTACTACTCATCTGTTTTTTTCATCAATAAGCAAACATCTTCTATGTATCTTTGGGCTTTAGAAACAGCTTTAAATATATATATGTAAATGTGTATCCATCTATTAGGTCCAGGAATCTTGAAATGAAGTGGAGGGAGGAGACGTGATCAAAATGCCGGAAATGTGTATGGTTAGTGGATATGACATTGTGTAAGAGAAGAAAGTTTTGATGGAAATGTGTACAACACTCTTAAAAAATTTTTGTTCTGTAAAGTTTTACCGAATTATATCACAAATAGATTTCTACGTCAGACTTATACAACTTTATAAAGAACAAAAGCGGAAACTAAATTTAAATTAAGAAAAAATAAAATACAACCCAAGAATGCAATAGAATTCTGGGCTACTGCTTGTAAAAAGTTGAAAGTTGTCTTGGCAGACATAGATGTGTATGTGTAGGAATTAATATAAAACGAACGACAAATAATTCTTAAGAATGCTATTTATACAACAATTGTTTAATAAGAAGACGCATCAATATAAAAGAAAGTTTGAAATGGTATTGTTAATTTTTTTATTTTAGACTTGACATAAAACAATATCTAGAGTCGGCTTCAGAAGGGGTATACACTAAGCCGGAAAACTAAAATTTTTAAAGTCGGTTATTGTTTGGAAACGAGCAAAACTCATAGACATTCATAAGTGAAGATATCTGTAAATGTGTAAAGTGTAGTGGGTTCGGTACTATGTAACTTGACCTTCTGAATATGCCAGTTGAATTAAATTTTTGAGTACATTGAGTACTATGCTGCTTTGTGTTTTAATAAAGTCTTTCATGGTTAGATATTTAAATTTTGATCTGTCAAATTTTCACCGAATACTTCTTGTACGTCAATTATTCATTGTTTGTGAACACACAGAGCATGTTTTGATGGTGGGTGTATTAAAAAAAAAAAAAGATGCGCTCATTGCAACGTAGGTGTGAGCAATAGAAATCGTTGGACTAAAAAGCGTAGCAGAGAAGAGCTAAATTATTAAAAATCGAACAATAGCAAAGAAAGGTAAAATTAAGAATGTTTCAATAATAATAAAAAAAAATTATAAAAATATAAAAATAAAAAAAAAACACGTGGAAATAAGACGGCTACAGACAAGCCGTTTCCAAATTGTATATAAATTAGAAAGATGGTCCAGGGACCCAATTGATACCATTAACGCATATAGGTCGCAGTGGAAAGATCGAGTTGCGCTTAGCTGTGGGGCCGGATGAGGAGATGTAGGTGTTCGAGTCTTAAACGAAAGTTAGCGCGCCGAAGTCGAAAAAAACGACATGGAACCAAACACGGCAGAATAACGTGAGAAAAGGAGCATCCCGTTTACATCACTGGGTGCACCTTCCGCGTCGGTGAGCAGCAGTCAACCATCCGTCATTGTGGAACATGGATCGATGTTAATTATATAAGAACACCTAAATAAGTAAATTTTAATTTAAACGATAATGATATTTTTGAAACACAAAATTTTTTTTTTTTAAAAGACAAAACAAACCTAATATTTTAAAGTTAAACAGCTATCTCGTTTTATGAGTTTTATAGAAAACGGAGCTCGGTCATACAGAAAAACAGACCTCGGTCTAACAGAAAAAGAACACAGTTAAGCAGCACGGTTAACAACACGGTTAACAACACGGTTAAATAGGAAAACAGGAAAACAACCTGGGAAAACAGCACAGCTAAAGAACACGGTAAACAGCCCGGTAAAACAGCACGGTAAAACAGGAAAACAGCTCTCTGGTTTACAGCAAACGGCCCCCGGTTAACAACAACGGCTCCCGGTTTTCAGCAAACAGCTCCGCGGTTAACAACAACGGCTCCCGGTTTATAAAAAACATCAACCCGGTTAACAACAACGGCTCCCGGTTTTCAGCACGGTATTCAAAATGAATGAGAATATATTGAAGGAACTGACAAAAACAAGGAATGCGCTGAAAAGAAAATTTCAAAGTATTAAATTGGGTAGAGCTGCGAATGAATATCAGTTGGAGGAAACATTTAAGCCTTTAACAGAGCCACTTAACCAAATTATTAAAGAGAATCTAGACATCAAACCATCCACGCGATACAAAAAAGAAGAAATAAATTTTAAGCTATAAGATGTATTAAGTAACAATATAATATTAAAGAGGTAAAAAATAAAAATAAAAAATCAGTAATGAAAGGAGAAATTCAGCTGAATAACTTTTAAGCAGAGGCAAGCAAATTTTATCCTTAAAACGGCAAATGGGAGAATATTTAAAACAAGGAGATCAAATTGACTGCAAATTGGTATTATGGATAGCGTTTATGTAAAGATTATAATGTAATGCGCAATAAAGGCTTTGGAAGTTATTTAAGTGCAATTTTTATCTACAGGTTTGTGTATCTTAAAAAACGAGTTTCAAAGTAGGAAAAAGGACGGAAAATACAATTATTAAAATGATAACAATAGCAGAAAACTATTTCAAATGCAAAATGAAGTCTAGGTCTCGGTGTTAGACTTTAGGAAAATTACTTGTTTTGGAGCTGCTGCATACAAATATGGTGTAGTGCTTACCTCTTCAATTAACCTACTTTTACAACTACTTTCCCAGAGCAAAGCCTTGCGGATCATCATACAATAAGTTCACCATGCCCAGCCAAATTAACATCAGTTGGGTTACAGACGAAATTGTTAGACTGAGCACGCTGACAGACTCCACAACCACCTTAAGAACCTGGCTATCAACCTTCTGGACACCAGCACCACGATTCTCAATGTTTTGATATAAAATGTATTTACTGTTCAAAAATTAGCGATTTTAAATAAAATAGTTCAGAATTTATAGAAAAAATTAGAAACAAAACAATTTAATAAAGGAAATAGACTAAGTCGAATAACAGGATAATACAAAAAAAATTTGTGGTATAATAAAGCTTGATGTAAAATCCTTCTTGTGAAACATCCCTAATCACTTAAAACAAGCGATGAACCTTGCTAAAGTAAAAAAGTGGACAAATCTGAGTGATTTTAAGCAACGGGCTAACAGCAACTAAAAGAAGATTCTGAGCAAACTTTCATCTCGGTGGCTAACAAGTAGTAGGTAAGTTTGCATAAAAACTGACGGAAAAACCTAGTTCTCGGTGTTAAAGTATTGGAAAGCAAACATTTAAATTCAAAGGAAGTTAATTCATTAAAATAAAAACAAAATAGAAATAAATTACATAAAAATCCAAATTTGTACACTAACAAATTGGTACTTTAAGCAAGCACACTCCATTAATAGTTCCTAGCAAAGAAAATGAGTAAAATAAATAAACTTGAATTTCTGATCTAGCTGACGTAAAAAATGGATAAAATATGTATAGGAATTAACACAAAAAATCATACAAGGTGAAAAACTTTCATATGCCACTTTACCAAGCACAAAAGTCTCCTGCATTATCCCACACAAAAAATAGAGCTTAATGGTTAATAATAAAAAAAAAGGCAAGTTCAATAGCCTTCTCGCTGGTGTTAAGAGCACTAACAAATATGCAACTAAATAAGCTGCAGCAGCTTTACTATTATCAATCAATTGGTTTTAATAAGAATCACACCGAAACCTGAAAGCACTATACCAACGGTGATCATGTAGTAGCTCGCGAGCCTTGTCGGGCTCGTTCAGTGACGTCGCCAGATAGAAGCACAAGCATATTAATGCAAAAGCAAAATACAGCCTCATGCATGAAGTTCTAAACAAAAGTGTAGATCTGCTTTTAAGAGAATTAGTGCGCAAGTTGAAATGTCTAATTGTTTGTGTATGTATTAAGTCATACAGTGTCCACATTTTTCTTATATTTTTGCGCCGCTAAAACTGATTTATGACCAAAATAGCGGTTGATGTTGTTGTCTGGCTGCTCTGCTATTTTGTTTGACCTTCTTGGCACGAGACAATTAAAAACTTCAAATACAAGAAAATCTTCTTGCCCTTCCTATAGCAAATAACAATCTTTATTTTGTCATCCAAATCCAAGATTAAAACAAATCACAAAATATTATACCGACATCATTTGTTTTCGAAAAGAACAAGGCTTACATTTATAAATCTGTTTTAAGAGCTATTGAAAATACATCTGCTTAAGAAAAAAAATAGAAAACAAAAATTCATTTAAAACAGAATAATAATAAAACCTAATAATAAAACACCTGCTTTGCAGCTGCCCTGCACTGGCAGCGAAACGAGTTCGACACTTCCACGCACCCTTACTTGCATTACTTGAAGAAGTGAGCAGGCAAGATCCTAAAACGCTTCTGGCCTTTGCAAGAGGCACACGCACGCCGCAGGTCAACGTTCTATAGTCCCTACCTTTTCCATACACCGGCCCCACTAAAGACCCCGAGTGGCCTATGTGTAATACTCCTCATTGAGGGTCAGCCGGCACAACCTAACCTAACCTTATAATAAAACCATACAGGCCCTAATATTATGGTATCTAGCACAATTAGAGGGTTTCGAAAAGAGGAAAAAACTTGAGGAAATTAGCAAAACTTAGGCGGATAAAAGTAGTAAGCAATTAAATGTTTAGAAACTAATCAATCAAAAAATTAAAAAAATTGTATGGAAACCTTCTAATCAAAACATCTAACAAAACCTTAGTTTTGAAAGAATGTTTGATAAATCTTTCAAATTCATAAGCAAGTTTAATGCAGTACTTTACCTAATACGCAAAAGATTGTCAGAATAATGATTTAATAATCAATGATAATAATAATAAAAAATAGATGGAATGTCATTACAGAGAAGGAGGCACTGCGAACGATTGGTCTTTTGTACCTAAATGTGGTTCCCTAAATTGACCAGAGCTGTTCCGTTTCCACTATGAAAGCAAGCACATCTCTTGTCGAGGCATTCCTGATTTGCGTGTTTGTTAGAAACTCGCTATGCAGGTGCCTTCTTCTTAGCCAAATAATGGGTGGACATTCACAGAGAATGTGATTTGTCGTCTCGTTGTCCTCTTTGCAGAGTCTACACTTCACATTGGGGGATAAACGCATTTTGTGAAGATGGTATTTAACAACGTGGTAGCCAGTGAGGAAGGTAACTAGTAGTTTCAAATCCATCCTGGAACACACTATATTGTTTCTATCTATAAATGGTTGCATCAGCTCCTTAGCTTGGTGGCATCCACTTTTGAGATTTAGTACTTGACTTTCTCTCATTTTCTCCACCCTTCTACCATTGTTTTGGTAAAGGCCCAATCAAAGCCACAGAAAGCCTTCAGATCCTGTTGAGGAGTCGCGAAACCAGCCCTAGCCAGCTCGTTCGCAATCTCATTCCCATATTCAATGATAAGAATACTAAAAATTTCCTAGATTTAGTATCGGGATGGAACATTTAAGTAATCAGCTACCCAATAAATAAATCAGTGAAACGAAATTTGAATGAGTCATTAGGAAGAGGCATGTAGGTCGAGAGTAAAAATGAAACAAAGCAATTCCGAGAAAACATTCTCCAGGCAATTTACTAAGATAAGGAAAAAAATTGTAAGAGGACTTATTTAGTTAGGCTAGATATTATTAAATCGAACAATATAAGCTATCAGCAATACGTCATCAGGAGAATTATTATTTTTAAGTTACTAAATGAGTTTAAAACTAATTCTTTATACCTGCTTAATGTAAGCAACACAATACGAAAAACAAAGTTAAAACATATCTGTTCTAACAAAACTAAAATCAATCTCTTTAGAACATTAGTCATCTTTAAATATTTTTAAAATATAATGCCTTTTACTCTTTTAATTTCCCTTATGTCGCTACTTAAATTTTTCAATCTTAATTTTACATATGAAATGTAGAGTAAAGTATTGGTCTGAAACAATTGCATAGACAATGAAAGATTTTGTTAATGAGTTTTCTGAAATGATTTTTCCCGAGCATCGTAAATTGGTTAAAGAATATCGAGAATATTTCTTGAAGTTTACTAGCTGAAGTCTAGAAATTCGAAATTTGGCGAAGATCTTACAACGTGTTCCTGGTCATTTAAAAATGTTGCGAGTATAGAAAGCTGCCTACAGGTGACAAGGCTAGAAGCATACGCATAGGAAAATGGATGCGTGCAAGAAAGGGAGGGCGTCCAACAATTAAAATGTTGCGACTATATGAACTGATCTTGTTGACCTGCCCACAGGTAAGAAGGCTAGAAGCATACGCACTAGAAAATGAGTACTTAGAAAAGGGGGTGGTAACAAACATTTAAAATGTTGCAACTATATGAACAGATCTTGTTGACCTGTCCACAGGCAACAAAGCTAGAAGCATACGCATAGGTAAATGAGTGCTTGCAAGAAAGAGATAGCACCACAGCTTTAAATCAGAAAGCCTCTAAGATAAAAGGGAGGGCACCAAATATTAAGAATGATAAGCCTTTAGGTTTGATGCCTATTGCTTGAAGGAGGATCAGCAAGAATCACTTTCCCTCAAATTGATAAGCACGAATATGAGCATGTTCAGTACACATTAAACACATTTTTATCAACAAGCCCAGTTTAATGTTAAATCATGCGCATCTCTACATAACAATACACACACACACACACACACACACACACACACACTTGCACATGCACCTGAACATGCATACGCACACACATACACACACACACTTGCACACGCACTTGCGCATGCATACACAAGCCCAGCTTGATGTTAAATCATGCGCACCTGTACACACACTTGAATACGCACTTTAGTACGCATTTACCAGCCCATCTTATGTTAAATCATCGCAATCCTCGCACGAACATGTAGACACATGTTCAGTACGCATTTAACAATATCTTATCTATAAGCCGCAATACTCGACGAAGATGAAAATCTTTAGCCCGTCTTTAGCATTTTCTTATCCCTAAACCAAAAATCCATCCTTATCTAGGATAGCACCAGTAACACTCTACAAATGTATATTAAAAAACACCAAAAAATTATAAAGTATTTACAAAACAAAACAAACAAATAATCATTAAATATAAGTGGTCATATAAGATCATAGTGAGGCCAGGAGTGATCTATATCGTCTGGGAAAAACAAACAAACAAATAATCATTAAATATAAGTGGTCACCAGGAGTGACCGATATCGTCTGAGAAAAACAAACAAACAAAAAGGGGTCATCTAAGGTCATAGTGATACCATGGTCATCCAAGGTCATAGTGAGACCAGGAGTGACCTATATCGTGGGAAAAACAAACAAACAAAAAAAAGGGGTCATAAATCAAACAAACAAAATAAAAGGGGCATAAATCAAACAAACAAAATAAAAAGGGTCATAAATAAACAAATAAAAAAAGGTGTGAAATTTCACACCTCAAGTGGTTTCATTCCCCCAATTCCCTTCTACTCCCCCATTCCCGCCTTTTTTGGGAGGAAAAAAAAAAAAAAAAAAACCCCCTGTAGTATAAACGCCACATAAGACACATTATAAATCAGAGTTACGTTAATGAAGTTGAAGTAGACATTGGAATAGATGGATTGCCTTTGTAAAAGAGTTCTGGAGTGGGATTGTGGCCAATTTTGTGCAGAATAATTAATATTCCAAACATTGACGTTTTTCTCGTAGGAAGCTATGTAGGACCTCGAAACCCATGTAATGTAAATTGATTCTTGCATTATTTCTTGCACGATGTGAAAATATTGCAGGAAAACGGCTTCGATGTTGGTGATCATTGTGTGCCTTTTAAAATACGTGCATTCATATGCGATGCACCTGCAAGGTCCTACATATGCGGCATTAAAGGACACACAGCATTAAAGGGTTGTAGTAAATGTGAACAGGTTGGACGCAGAGTCAAAAATGTCACTACATTTAGTACTTCGGTAGCAAGGCTTCGTACTGATCTAGATTTTAAAAATTCGTACTGACAAGGAGTTTCACTTAAGCTACTTTATAAATTCCAAGATGGATATTGAAGATATTGACATAGATATTATTTCGCATTTTCCGATCGACGTTATGCAATTAATCGATTTAGGTGTTGTTAAGAAAATGTTGAAATTACTTTTTGAAGGTAAAACGTGTACTAAACTATGCAGCAAGAAAAAGCTCGAAATGTCTTCTGAAATGGCTTCGTTAAGTCCATTTATGCCGAAAGAGTTTGCTAGGAAACCGAGAGGATTCGAGGAAATGAAAAGATGGAAAGCGGTTGAGTTTAGGTCATATACTGGATTGATTGCTCTTAAAGAGTTCGTGTCTGCTGATTTGTTCTCTCATTTTTTTCTCCTTCACTGTGCTTACCGTATGCTCCTTTGTCCAAGGCATTTTCACTTGAACATTAGTAGCTCCCAAGAGTTGCTACAGATTTTCGTAGATTCTTTTTCAGTAATTTATGGCGAAACAAGTGTTACTTACAATGTACATAACCTGTTGCACATAACAAAATCAATAGACGAGTTCGGATATCTTGGAAATGTAACAGCCTATCCATTCGAAAGCTACTTAAAATCGTTAAAAAGGAGTGTAAAGAAACCCAATCACATTCCAAAGCAAATTTACAATGCATATATATCCACAGGTATAGAGATGAGGCAGGAAAAAAAAGGCATAAAAAAGAATTCTTTCGGCAAAGTTATATCATACTCTTCTGCAATTTATACAAATAAAACACCAAAATATTATTTGCTATAGAACCGTACATACCAGCAATAATATTAGAGATATATGATAATGGCACGTTTAAGGCACAAACTTTTTCGAAAGTAAAAAATTATTTTACATATCCTGTGCCTTCGATTGATTTAGGAATAGTAGTTTTAAATATAATCGATCTTCAACCCCCCAAAATTGTTGAATTGAGTTCAATCTATTCCAAAATTGCTCACTTCCAACTACAAGATAACATCCTTGCGATTCCACTTCTCCACGATTGCTTACCTTAAATATTAATTCAACAAACCATATTTAAAACTTTAAAGCATACCGTAATAATAACAAACAATGGATAATGTCATACTAGCTAAATTGGAGCATATAGAAAATATTTTGAATGCGAAATTTGATGTAATGGAGAAGGACATGAAGGATTTGAAAGGTAAATTACATTACAGTTTTAAAATCCAATCATATATTTTTAAATATTTTGTAGACCAAAATGCAGCTTTAGTTATAGAGATAAGTGAGCAGAAGGCAATGGTTGCCACTTTAATGAAGCATCCAGCACCACGATTTTCAAATATTTTTCCCATCACATCGGAGCAGCAGCTAAAGAACTTTGAAGAAGAGCTATCAGACGAAAATCGAGATGAAATGGTAAAAAATTTGAAAACATTTAACTACTCGATATTCCATTCAAAGTACTTCCTTTTTGATCCCAAGATGGCTACAGTGAAGGCCATACTGAATCCCGGCGGTCTGAATAAAAACATGGCGCAGATCATTTCAGAGGATCTAGTTATCGAATATAATGTGGATGGGAACCATGGCAAAAAGAGATTGCTAAATTTTCCCAAATTTATCGATTTACTTTTTCGTAAGTAAATTGTAAAACTTTAACAGAGTTGTTGTGACTCATACTTGTTTTAATATTTTTCTTTTATTCAAACAGAATCAACAAACCAGAAGGGTTGGACAAATAAAATATTTTTAGATGAAGTGCGAAAAACTCTAAAATTAATTAAAGGACGTCATTTTAAAAACGAGTGCCTCAAAAAAGCAAAAGACAAACTGATAAAAAAAATAATTTTATTCATCTTTTTAGTTTTGCTTTTGCTTTTTGATTAAATATAAATAAATAATAATAAATAAATTAATTGCGTTAATATCAAACATTACATTTTCATTTAAATAAGTGGAGAATTTTCAGCAGCAATACTTACATGTAAGCATTACGGTAAGCATTACTGTAATGCATTCGGTAAGTACTTATATGGAAACATTACGGTAAGCATTACTGTAATGCATTCAGTAAGTACTTACATGGAAACATTACGGTAAGCGTTACTGTAATGCATTCAGTAAGTACTTACATGTAAGCATTACGGTAAGCATTACTGTAATGCATTCAGTAAGTTCTTATATGGAAACATTACGGTAAGCATTACGGTAATGCATAGGGGAAAAAGTTTACCTCCAATGACACGCCTATGTTAAAATAATGCATTCTGTAATGTGAAGTGTAATGCATGTACAGCCGTTTTAAGCATTACCCTTCAGATTACATGTAATCGAAAGTTTTGCTGGGTAGTCTACCTTTTATTTGACTGTACTAAGCAAATCATTGTCCGACAGTTGAAAGCAAATGATGTCCAAATAATTTTGCCCACGTGTGTATTTGCATATTAAGCAAAAATAAAAATGTTCACATGAAAGTAAAAATAATTTAGGAGAATTTAAACTCTGGCGGTGGAGGAGACTTGCAATTGTGACCATTTACATTTTCCCCAATACTTACTTCTAAGCTGTCAAGACTTACCATTACCAATAATGCTAGCTAGTCTTCAGTCCACTTCTGTATATAAGTTAACACGCGCAACACAGAAAGTGCTGACCTCGCAGCACAGGCGGTCAGCGCATGCATGGGAAAGAATGTCGACTTGGATATTCGACCGGATGCGGCTGCACTTGACACCCGCCAGCCAGCGCAGTGCAGACTCAACAGGCACGAGGCACCAAGTCAGCGTTTTGCCGCCGGCTCTGCAGCTGTCCGCGAGCTATTCGCCGTCCCTGCCGCTGACCATAAGTCTTGTTGTAAATTATTTTATATGATAGAATTAGCTATGATTTGCACCTCGATTATTCCGGTCGAGTTAATAAAAGGTTTTGAAAATAGAATCTGCTTTATTGGCGCCCAACCGCGAGTACAAACCCTATACGTTTAAAACAATCGTTGTGTCAACACGCCGCGATTATTAAACATAACTCAATATTGCTACGTTAAACAGCAATAACACAAAATCGTGTAAAACGCCGCGATTAATAAACATAACTCAAAATTGCTACGCTAACCAGCAATAACAAACGCCGCGATAAACTAATCTAACTCAAGACCGCTATGTTTAACAACAATAGCGTTAAAGAAGAACCGAAGTAAAGACATCAAATCTCCACACAAAGTCGGGAGTTACATCAAGCAACAAGGAGGAACCTCAGCAATAACTGACGACAACGATCGCATCGACCGCCGGCTACATTAATTACAAATTAAAAAATCATGTAAGTGAGGTGCTCTCTTTAAAAAATAAAATAAAACAAAGTATCGTCAAATTTTTCTTTAAAGAAGAGGTGAACATTTTTGTTTCTGCCTGCAACAATTGTGTTATGACAAGTATTGAATTAAACAAATTTAATAGAGACAAAACATCTCGATAATTCTGTGTCCTATCTCCGATTTCCGGCAACGCCGAAAACATTTATTTTTGTGTTTGAAGGTTTGGTTTCAGAAGAGCTTAGTGTTTTTTTTTCGTGTTTCTGAATTTATGCTCAGACCACGAGTTCCGAAGGACCTAAACAGTAGTGACGAAGAGCTCATTACATCTTACAAAGAAAAAATGTACGAACAAAGAATGGAGAGCCTGGAAGCTCAGGTAAATGCCTGTCTTGCCAACCAGAACGCAATTTTTGAACAAAAAATAAAGGAACTGACAGAAAAGTGCGAAAGACTTAAGGTCAACACACCGCAGTTAGAAGTGTTCGAGGATGTTTAAATAGTAACAGGAGTAGAATGTAGCGAACCCTTAGACATTGCAAAGCCAATGCAAACATTTGAGGGAAAACAGGGAACCTATACCGCGTGGAGGCGTTCCGCACACATAGCTTATCAGATTTATGAGCCCTATAATGGAAGCTCTCGCCACTATCAAGCATTGGGGATTATTAGAAATAAAGTTGTAGGAACTGCAGATGGAGCTCTATCTTCATTTGACACTGCATTTAATTTCAAAGCAATAATTGCTAGATTAGACTTTACTTATGCTGACAGAGCCCCGGTTCATGTGATTCAACAAGAACTTAACTCCTTCAGACAGGGCAATTCATCTCTGCTTGACTATTATAACGAGGTGGATCGGAAGCTAACCTTGTTAACCAATAAAACTGTAATGACCCATGACGCGACAGAAGCAACTGTCCTTAACGAAAAATTCAGGACGGACGCACTCCATTCCTTTATTTCTGGCCAGCACAGCCTAAAGATTTGCCCTCAGCCCTTGCTTTGGCGCAAGACGCGGAACACAGCAATGACAGAAGTATCTTTGCTGCCACTCTGTCCAAGCACACTGAGGAAAAAAGTCAGAAGCAAAGTAACCCAAAGTCCAAGAATTGGCAGAAAAATAGTGAGCAGGGAACCGACCCCAGCTCTCAGAGGAAAAACCCTCATTTCCAAAAAACTCAAACAGATACAAATACAAAACCCAGTAGTTCAAAGCAACGCTCTAATAACCAAAAGCCTCAGGCTCAATATCCACAACCAACGAACTCATCCTCAAAATTTAGACAACCAACTCAGGCACAAAACTATGGCAATCAGACAAATCGCCATAGAATAAACCATTTGCCACAAGAACAAGATAGCGAAGGCTTTCAAACACAGGCAGAGACAGAAACAACAGCTGCTGACGGCGATCGTTCAGAAAACGGAAGTTGCAATTTTTTAGCGAATGCTCCCTGCTCCCGTACATTTCACGAGTAGTAGCAGGGTATAAGATTAAATTACTTATTGATACAGGGGCTTCTAAAAATTACATAAAGCCTCTTCCGGTACTGAAACACTTTGTTCCAGTCGAATCCCCATTCCAAGTAAATTCCATACATGGGCAGTCCGAAATTGCAATGAAATGCCCCATACATTTATTTAAAATGAAATCTTATTTTTTCGTTTTGAATAATCTCAAAGAATTTGATGGCATAATTGGCCTAGACTTACTAAAAAAAATTAAAGCAGAGTTAAACCTTACATCAAACGTCATTAAACACGACCATGGTTCCGAACCAATTTTTTTCACAAAATACAAAAATGTGAAATTTCTTCTGATCGATGATGCAGACGTTCCATCTGCAATCAAAAATTCTTTTAACAAAATGATACAGAATATGGTTAAAGCCTTTGCTGATGTAAATGAGTCTCTGCCATATAATATAGATACTGTGGCCACTATCAGAACAGAGCGAGCCGGTATATTCTAAATTATACCCGTACCCAATGGATGTGTCCGAACTCGTCAACGCAGAAGTTAAACAACTTTTGGCGAATGGCAAAATCAGACCATCCAAGTCGCCCTATAACAACCCAATATGGGTAGTCAACAAGAAAGGTGTCGATGAATGTGGTCACAAACTCAAAAGTCTTGTTATCGAATTTCAAAAGCTAAATCAGAAAACAATTGACGACAAATATCCGATCCCTGATATCTCCACAATTTTATCGAATATGGGTGAGGCACAATATTTCACTACATTAGATCTTAAATCTGGATTTCATCAGATAGAATTAGCAGAGAGAGATAGGGAAAAAACAGCATTTTCTATTAATAATGGAAAATACGAGTTCTGCAGACTGCCGTTTGGTTTAAAAAACGCCCCAAGTATTTTCCAAAGGGCTATAGATGATGTCCTCCGTGAACAAATCGGGAAGTACTGTTACGTCTACGTTGACGATGTAATAATCTTCTCTAAAACCAAGGAGGAACATGTTAAACATATCGAATGGGTATTGATGAGTCTCAGAGACGCAGGCATGAGGTTATCTCAAGAAATATCTAGGTTCTTTAAAAAGAGCGTAGAATATTTGGGATTCACTGTAGGCAGAGGTGGAATACAGACCTCACCCGCTAAGGTGCAGTTCATAAAAGATTTCCAGCCTCCCAAAACCCTGTTCAGTCTTTGATCGTTTCTGGGCCTAGCAAATTATTACAGGTGCTTTATAAAACAATTTGCCACCATCGCAAGACCCCTAACGGAGAGCTTGAAAGGTGAAAACGGCAAAGTAAGCGCCAACCAGTCAAGAAAAATTAAAATTGACTTAACACAAGATCAAATTGATGCCTTTAACAAGCTCAAAGATATCTTAGCCTCCGAAGATGTGATACTTACGTATCCAAACTTAAAAATGCCATTTGACCTAACGACAGATGCGTCAGGCCATGGACTGGGAGCGGTTTTATCCCATGCGGAAGCATTGCACGGAAACGAAATAAATTTTGTCACAAACGAGCGGGAACTACTAGCTATTGTGTGGGCACTGAAAAAACTCCGCAATTACCTATACGGTGTCAAAGAGTTGAATATTTTTACAGATCATCAGCCACTGACATTCGCAGTCTCCGACAAGAATCCAAACGCAAAAATAAAGCGCTGGAAGGCCTTTATTGACGAACACAATGCGAACATCATTTATAAACCTGGTAAAGAGAACTTCGTGGCAGATGCCTTGTCTCGCCAAAACGTCAACGCTCTTGAAGAATCCGCGGATTCAGATGCAGCGACAATACACAGTGAAGAATCGCTGACCTATACAATAGAGAAAACAGAAAAACCTCTAAATTGTTATAGAAATCAAATAATTATTGAAGAAAGTAGTGAGTCTTCAGTAAAAACCTGTATTCTTTTTAAAACCAAAATTAGACATATAATTCGTTTTTCAAATAGAGAAAACTTAATGGACAAACTACATGACGTTGTCAAAGCAGATGTAGCTAATGCAATATATTGCAAATTACCTGTCCTAGCCTTCATACAACACAGATTAATTGACGCTTTCCCCTCAACTACTTTCTGGAATTCCGAAAAACTCGTCATCGACGTTACCGACAAAACAGAATATGTCGAAATTGCCACATTAGAACACAACCGCGCCCATAGGGCAGCGCAGGAAAACGTTAAACAGATGCTTTTCGATTACTTCTTCGCTAAAATGGGCCAGATCGCATCAGAAATAGCTACAAATTGTAGGGTTTGCGCCATAGGAAAATACAATCGTCACCCTATTAGGCAGGAAATGGGTAAGGCCCCAATTCCGTCTTATGCTGGAGAAATTCTGCATATCGACGTATACTCCACGGATAAAAAATACTTTTTGACTTGTGTCGATAAGTTTTCAAAATTCGCAGTGGTTCAACCTATCAATTCCCGTGCCATAGTTCATATCAAAGCCCCAAAAACAATCTATTGCGACAACGAGAAATCACTAAATTCTGAGACGATTCGGACAATTTTAAAAAATAATTTAAATATCGAGGTTTCAAATGCACCTCCACTGCATAGCAGGTCAAACGGTCAGGTGGAACGATTCGATAGCACCCTAGGGGATATAGGTCGCTGCCTGAAAATAGACAAACAACTATCAGATACTGCCGACATCATCCTTTTAGCCACAGTAAAATACAACAGATCAATTCACTCGGTAACCAAAGAGAAACCGATAGACATAATCCACTCAAGACCAATAGAACTCGCTACAAGAATTCAAAAAAATATCATATCAGCTCAGGAAAAACAGTTAGAAAG
This sequence comes from Scaptomyza hsui, assembly GCA_018152825.1. Classification (NCBI taxonomy): domain Eukaryota; kingdom Metazoa; phylum Arthropoda; class Insecta; order Diptera; family Drosophilidae; genus Scaptomyza; species Scaptomyza hsui. The sequence continues at coordinate 316,017 of JAECXO010000007.1, forward strand.
AGCAAATAAAGATAGAATTTATAAATCCTATAAGGTTGGAGAGAAGGTATGGCTAAAATCGAATAAAAGATTGGGAAATAAACTTTCACCCCTCTGTTCAGAAGAAATAATAGAAGCGGACTGTAGAACGACGGTTCTTATTAAAGGGAGGGTGGTCCATAAGGACAATTTAAAATAAACAGATTTACATTTTATAATTTCAATCTATCAAATGCTAATATAGTTTGTCGCATTAACTTTACTTTAGGTTTGGATATTTACTTATAATGACACTAACTTCAACGACAATGACGGCAAGACTCAACGACTACTCTCACGCGGACTACTTACCGATAATGGACGGTGACGTGACTATTTGGGACGAGTACGGATACTTAGGACACACAACGAACCTAACAGCTTACAAAACATACTAAAACGAGACCAGGAAGACGCTAGACTCCACTAACAAAGACCACATGGAAAGACTGCTTATGATAGACCTCAGACATATTGAGACGCTAATAGACACGCTTAAAGTTCACCATAGGCACGCGCGCAGCATTAACATTCTGGGAAGCACACTGTGGGTAATAGCGGGCACACCGGACTTTGACGATTGGGAACAGATTAAATTTAAACAAGGACAGTTAATAGATTCAGAAAACAGGCAAATTGAGATAAACACAAACTTTCAAACACGTCTTAACGAAATATCCCAAGCTCTTAATTCAATTCAGAAAACAGGAAATACAGACACAGATCATCTTAATGAAATTATACTAGCAAAAAACAGAATGATTATTTCAAATTTGGAAGGATTAATACTTTCAATAACACTGGCAAAAATAAATTTAATAAGCCCTCTAATCCTAGTTGATATTGACTTAAAAGTATTAACAACCGAGCACCTCACAAACGTTAGCATTGCAGATATCTTAAGAGTTTCCAATATTAAAGCCTTTCAAAATTCAGACCTGTTACATTTCCTAATTAAATATCCGAAACCTAAATTAGTTTGTAAGAAAATTAATGTTTACCCCATACAACATAACAAAACAATACTAGATTTAGAAATCAGTAGCACGGTGGCCTATTGCGATGCACACACTTTCGCTCTCTTGGAATGCGAAATCACTATGAGCACAACATTCTGCAAGCGCCTACAAACCGTCACCTGCGCTCAACAACTCGTAGCGGGAACCGTCGCCCACTGCTCCACTCGCCCTGGACATCTGAAGCCGGTCGCCCAAATCGACGATGGCATCCTGATCATCAATGACGCAACAGCCATAGTCAGAGATAGCAGTGGCATCAAGCATCTGATCACCGGAACATACCTGGTAACCTTCGAGGATTACATCGACCTGAACGGCACACGAAACGTTAACAATCGTGGCGTCTTGAGAAAGAAACCAGCTGTTTCTACGGCAGCAAAAATCAACTTGACTACCCACCGGGAACATCTAAGTCTGCCATTTCTCCACGACCTCAGCCTTCGGAACCTACATTACATCAGCGACCTAAAATCTGAGCTAACATCAAAACCACTGCTTATTAGCTGCCTTACTGTAATCTTAGTCTGCGTCGGTTACATGGTTCTTCAGGGAATCATCTGCCACCTGCGCCGTAATCGCCAGCTCAATGAGGCTCTACCCATACGGAAACCCGAGGACGGCCTTCACTTAACTCAGGGAGGAGTTAACACGCGCAACACAGAAAGTGCTGACCTCGCAGCACAGGCGGTCAGCGCATGCATGGGAAAGAATGTCGACTTGGATATTCGACCGGATGCGGCTGCACTTGACACCCGCCAGCCAGCGCAGTGCAGACTCAACAGGCACGAGGCACCAAGTCAGCGTTCTGCCGCCGGCTCTGCTGCTGTCCGCGAGCTATTCGCCGGCTCTGCCGCTGACCATAAGTCTTGTTATAAATAATTTTATATGATAGAATTAGTTATGATTTGCACCTCGATTATTCCGGTCGAGTTAATAAAAGGTTTTTAAAATAGAATTTTTTTTATTTATACATACATTCCACGCTCAATATAACCATAGCTGGACCAAACAACACTTTGGAGATCATTCTTTACTGCTAATACATAATGTAAACAGAGAGTATTAAACCGTCCAATAAAAACCCATAATGTAGCCGCAGCTTATACTCAACATTGAATCAAACTACTTCTTATAAACTGTAACTTATTGTTATATGTGCACAGCACAATGTTGGCACTTATTTAAACCACTTAAGGACTATGTTCGGCTCCTGGTTGGTAGTAGAGTCCCTGAAGTCCTTGTTTACTCCGCACCGTTCTCCGTATCCTTTCACAAATTATCCTTCGTCGCGTTTTTCGAATTCCGAACCGGCCGTAGTTTAGTCTCGCGTTGTGTACTCTGAATCTGACTGTCTTTCACTGGTGATCGACGGCTCCTTTTATTGTCGTCGCTGTCTTGCTGAACCGGGGCCTGTCAGCGCCAATGTCAATCGAAGGGCAAAGGTGGCGTGATGGCTTATTGGCGCCTAGCAACAGCGGCATGCCTGCCGTTGGTATGACAGTGATCACTATAGACGGTGATCATACTGCTCACACACCAACGGCTCTTCGACCTCCACATTAACGGTACGCATCCAGCCATCCTAGCTGCGAGACACGTACCTAGCGCTGACACCATGTGTCAGAGCGAGACTGCCTACGAATTCGCCGCGACTCAGGTCCGGCCGCGGATTCTCTCCTGTATGTGTTGTCGGCGCCGGCTTTGTTTATACTAGCATGTTGTCATATATATTTATCCTATATATATATATATATATATACACAAATATATATAATGCAACCATATTAATATATACCAATATATTGCTGCCATGCCAGTTATACTCCTTTTGTGAGAAGCACAGCTCCTCACACTCCCCTCTTTCTTCGGAAGTGGAGCCTTCCACTTCAATCCCAACATTTGAATAAGCGCGCCAACCGCAGCGCCGTTTTCAAATTTAACGTCATCTGCACCGTCCCCACAGCTGCCAACTTCGCGCTGCGTTGATTGTCCCCATAGCAGTCAGCTTTGTGTTGCGTGACGTGCTATCGACATCGCGTTACCGCATCAAGGAGCTTAGTGTCGTTCGCGATCAGTGATAGTTACTCGATAGCAGCGATCTCTATCTGCTATCGAGCAACCCTCCTCGCTGCCGGCGCATGACGCGTCGAATTGCTGGAAAATTAAAAATCAAAAGGGAAAGCATAAAAAATATCTACCGGTGCTATCTTGTTTTGCAGTTGTTTTTTTCTTTTCTTTTTAGGTTCGGCCCCTCGATGCCCGCTGGCTTTGCATTCCTCCCTCGGCCTCAGGTGTGTATCTTTCCATTATACTTACCAGCACGTGCCGGTGTTACATGTTCTCTTCTTCTTCCTTTTCTTTCTAGATGCCTACATATATGCATCAATCAAAGACAAATCTTTTTTTTTCAATATTTTTAATTTTTTTTTTTTAAGTGCTGTGTGTGTGCGTGTGCCCCTCCCCTCGCGCCTTTATGGGTCGCACACAAATACGCGCGTGCCCAGGGACGACATGCGCACTCGGTAGCGCAGTCCCGCCGCCCACACCATCCGACAAGATTGCCTCGTTCGGCCCTCCACGATGGCCGCCGCCACCTCTGGTGGCCATGGGGCTCCAACCCATGGCGCCTTCTCGGGGTTGCTCTCGGTCGGTGGTGTAGCTGCAGCTGGCGCCTTCGTCGGCGTGGGCGTTGGTGGCGTAGCTCGTCGTCGCTGTGGATCGTCCTCGTGAATTCTGAACCCCGTCGAGGGCGGTTCCACTGGCTCACGCCAACGGTAGACCACCGTCACCTCGTGCAGAGAGCTGGAATTCTCGAACCGCGACCGTCTCGTGGCCGTCGCCGTCATCCCCTCGTTCTGGGGCCTTGCCGCCTCGGGCTTCCCCGTCGCGCCGTCGTCAACGCAGGTCGCGTCGACCTCCTCCTCCTCGTCGGACATCGGGTCTCGTATGGCCATGGGCCCATCCAACAAGAAATTCTCCCGTTCCGGGACGCTCCCGCCCTCGTCGTCGCTGTCCGATCCCTCGTCGCTGAACACGAGATTGTATGCCGCGCCGCCATCTTCCGCCTCCGAATCCGAGGAGATCACTTTGACCTCGGGCGACGGTGACCTCGCGGCCTGCCTCTCGGGTGGTGGTGTGAGTGGTGAATACCCCGGGCCTATGAACCGCTCTGGTTCGGACTCGGATTCTTCCTCCGGTGACGCCAACTCCTCCTGTGCCTCGTGCCTCAGCCGAACCGCGATCTCTACATGCTCCTGCTCCTCCAACTGTTGCTGCTCCACCTGTGCCTGGCGGTATCGCCGGAACTCTTCCTGCCAAAAGCGCTCATCGGCCTCGTCCCGTCGCTGCCGTTCCTCCTCACTGGAGCCCCGCATGGGTGACGCTATCAGCACGAGCACGTCGGGCGACGGCTCTCGCTGGGGACGCACCACGCGTCGCCGGGGATGGAACGGCAGCCGAACTTCCGGTAGTGGAACGCGCCTGCGTCGGATCACTCGCCTGGGTGCTGGTGCCACCCGGCGTGCCTCCAGTAAAGCGCGGATGCGCGTGTCGCGTGTCGTGCCTCCCACGCCGCTGTCTAAATCTGCGTTTGCTGTCATGTTCCTGCTGCTACTTCGTTGAGTGATAAATCTCAACGAGACTGAACGCATGGCAGCCACCGCTTTTTATACCCTCTGGTGGTACTCCTGTGTTTGTGTTGGTGCTTGATCAACGGTGTCCTTACCGTTATGGCCGCCATGTTTGTCAGCGCTCTCTTTAGTTTTTTTTCCCTTTTTCAATTCGCCGCGCTGGTTTTTTTTTCTACATACATGTGCCAGTTATGACACATGTTTTTGTTGTTTTTTCCTACATACATGTGCCAGTTATGACACATGTATTACCCTCCCTTTTTTTTTTTTAACCAACAAAACTCAAAGCCAAATAACTAATACCTATTTCCTTATTATCCCACAGGTATAAACTCAGGTGAGTATTTGCAGTATATAATTTCCATTACTCTTTATTAACTTGTACTTTTGCTTTCAGATACCAGCAATTATTTTATTTTATCTATTTTTTTCTAAAAAAAAATGAAAAAAATCTCAGTAGGGCACAACGTAAGGTCCCCCCCTTAAAAATACGTATAGTACACTACCTTTTATTTTTTTTTCCCATAAAAAAAAATTTTGCACTTTCTTGGGTACCCCATTTTTCAAGAATTCCTTTTAAACCGTATTTACCTTTTTTTATCCCTTAATTCCTCCTGATTGCGAACCCAGCTGGTTGCCACACAAATCATACGCTGTTGATGTTGTTGTGGTGCCCCCTTTGGGTAGATATTTGGTTGCCCAGAGAATCTCTATACTCCTCCCATGTCCGTTTCTGCACTGTACGGCTTCAAGTCGCAGATGTGCGCCGTCCTTTCTCGTTTTTCGGTGTGGCCCTTCAGCTTCACTATGACTGGAGACACGAAATTTGTTTTCGTATATGGGCCGGAAAATTTCGGGGCTAATTTAGCAGCGAATCCCTCAGCTGCATTTGACAGGTGGTGCTGCTTTGCCCACACCTTGTCGCCCACTGCTGGTTTCCATGCCCGTCTCCTCAAGTTATAGTGCCGAGCTTGGTCTTGGGCCGCCTTTTCTAAACTACGTCGTACCACCTCGAATACCTCCTTTAGCTTGGCGGCATTTTTGGTGGGCGTCTGCGTGTTTCTGCCGGTGCCTACTGTGACTTCATCGAACAGTGCTTTTGGCAGCCGCGGTTCGCGCCCCTGCGTTATGAACGCCGCGCTGTATCCGGTAGACGCTGCTACGCTGGAATTGACGGCCGGAGACAGCTCCGGTAATAGCTCGTCCCAGCACCGCTGATTATCCTTGGCATATTGTGCCACCATAGTTTTCACAGTCCGATTCATCCTCTCCGTTGGGTTTTCTTGTGGGGTGTATGGTGCAGTAAACTGGTGTCGCACCCCCAATTCTTCCAAGTAGGTTCTAAAGGCCTTGCTTGTAAACTGCGCTCCGTTGTCAGTTATCAGCACCTTTGGTACTCCAAACCTGGCCAATATCCGCTCGCGAAATCCTTTTTGCAGCAATGCTGCTGTAGCGCTTCTCAAGGGGATTAGTTCTGACCACTTTGAGAATCTATCTACGAATACCAAGAGCATGGTATTTCCAAGTTTGGACCGCAGTAGCGGCCCTACAAAATCCGCACATACTGTGCTCCATGGCTCTTCTGGTATTTGTGTTAGCATTTTCCCCGCAGCTGCCATTTGACTTGGTTTGTACAGTTTGCAAACTTCGCAGCGGTGTACATACGCGCGTGTGTACCTGTACAAACCAGGCCAGTAATAACGAGTCGCTAGTCTCGCTATCGTCTTTCTACTTCCAAGGTGTCCGGCTGTTGCTGCGTCATGGTTCTCCAGTAACACCTGGGTTCTCTTACCGCTAGGTACGCAGAGTTTCCATGACGACACCTCCTCGTTGCCCGCGCGATGTGGGATGTGCCTGTAAAGGTTTCCGTTCTCCTCCACGTAGTCTGGATATTTCTTGGGGTTCTTCTTGATCTCCTCCCTCATCTTTTGGATCCACTTGCATCCCGCATTGGATCCTTCCATGTCTTCGAGTGATGTGACCACTCGACCACATGTCTCTTGCAGTGGCTGTCGAGACAATGCATCGGCCACGACATTGAGATTGCCCTTTCGGTATCGAATCTCAAAGTCGTATTGCTGTAGTTCTAGCGCCCACCGCGCTATTCTACCCGATGGACTCTCGATGGAGTTGAGCCACTTCAGAGCCATGTGATCGGTAATCACGATGAAATGGTATCCCTCTAGGTATGGCCTTAGTTTTCGAATGCCCCATACTATGGCCAAACACTCCTTTTCGGTAGCCGAATAATTCCTTTCGGCTCCGTTGAGTGTTCTACTGGCATACGATATTACCCGTTCACCTTCGTCCGAAGGTTGAGTCAATATCGCACCCAGGCCATAGTTACTTGCATCCGTCTGCAAGCAAAAGGTTTTTGAAAAATCGGGGCATGCCAATACAGGTGATTGGGTCAATCGGCTTTTAATCATTTCAAATGCCTTTTGCCGATCTTCCGACCATTCCCATTTGGCTCCTTTCTTCAGTAAGTCGTTTAGCGGGTGTACCGTTGCCGCGAAGTCTGGTACGAAGCGTCGGTACCAGGATGCGACTCCCAAGTATTGCCTAAGCTCCTTCACGTTTCCCGGTGGCTTCAGCTCGGCAATTGCAGCAACCTTTTCAGGGTCTGTGCAAATACCCTTGTCGGTCACTCTGTGGCCCAGATATTTTAATTCCTTTTTGAAGAAGTCGCACATATCCACGTTAATACACAGGTTTGCTGCTCGCAACCGTCTGAACACTTCCCGTAGATTTTCCATGTGTTCCTCTCTGGTCCGTCCGATGACTATGATGTCCTCTAGATATGCGAACGCATGCGGCAGCATGTCTGGTCCGATGACGCGATCCAATGCTCTCTGAAAAGTTGCTGGAGCCGAATGTAAGCCGAACGGCATTACTTTCCAATGGTACAATCCTTTTCCTGGGACTGTAAACGCTGTTAGTGGTCGGCTCTCCTTTTCCATTGGTATCTGCCAATACCCATTTTTCAAATCCAAACTTGTGATGAAGTGGGCATCCCTGAGCTGATCCAAAATGTAGTTCACTCTCGGAAGTGGATACGCGTCTTTTTTTGATCGGCTGTTTAACTGTCGAAAATCTACACACAAACGCCATTGGCCCGTTTTCTTCTTTACCATGACTATGGGCGCGCTGTGTGGACTGTTCAATGGTTCGATACAGCCTTTTGCTAGCAATTCGTCGACTTGTTGGTTGATTTCGGCCTGCATTTTCGGATTTTTGGGAAAATACTTCTGCCTTATTGGCCTGTCGTCAGTCATCACTATTTTGTGTTCTGTAATTTGCGATGGCCCTTTTAGCCGGCCGAACGCTGCAATTTCGCGATCCAAAAATTCGGCTATCTCGGGGTCTTCGTGTTGGATTTTGTTTCTACTTCCGGACTCCTGACGGCTGGCCTCTGTGTGCTGTTCGATCGTGGTCTGGACAACTGCCACCGACAGTCTCTCCTCCAGATTCTCACGCTCATAGTGCTGTGCCGGGATGGCGACCACCATTCCTGCACATTTCAACACAGTGCCCATACCCGTCAGGAAATCCCACCCCAACACGAGGTCGTCGATAACGCCGGGCAATATCAGCAACTTCACCTCCAGTCGGTCTTTCCCAAGTGAATTTCCGATTCTAGTTCTTCAAAGACGCTGCTGTTCCGTCCGTCAGCTAATCGTATTCGTCTGTTGGTGTCGCTTCTCCGGCACCTTCCGCTGAGTCTACAAGCCGGTTTTTCGCTGATAAAACTGCATGTTGCCCCCGTATCAATGGTTGCCTTGTACTGACAGTCACCGATTCGCACAGTAGCTGTCAGTTGCGCACCCTCGTTCTGTAGACTCCCTAATGGCGAGGGGTGGTCCTCGGCGGCTCCCGTTCGCCCCTCGCTGGCGGACGCCGCTGGTCGTTTTCCGACTTACAGCATGTCGCGGTTCGCTGCCCGATTCGGCCACAAACCCAGCAGTAGTCGAGCATTGGGTTTCGGCAATCCACCGCCCAATGTCCGCTCTGACCACACCATACTTAATTATTATGAGTGTTCTATATTTTTCTCTTTATTAAGCTTATCGCATATTTGTCGCGCGTTTGTTGGACAGCATAAAACCTAGTGACTTAGAACCAATGCTGCAAACCTATAAAGAACACGGATTGCGACCTTTTCACACCCACATTTGTGGCAACAACTCTGTTCCGAACAACACCCGTTAAAACCCAACATCTATAAATACCAAAACTGGGATTCAACTGAATGTCATACTAAATGTCCATGCGATCCTTTAAACTAGTGTATGTCTTCGTTTGGTTTTCTTATAATCGACTAGCAAAAACAGCCTGTGGTTGACGCACAGGTTCGAATACGATTAAAAAGTAAGAAAACCTAGCCAAAATGATAGAAATGAGGGGACCGAAGAAAGAAAGATACCTACTATCACAATCGAGACACCTTATCCAAATGCTTCAGCATGCTAAGATGAAGCAGCAGCTGATTCGCGTCACAGCCCTACCCTACCCTGTCATCGACTTTAAGGAAAGGAACTGTGTTTAGTTCATTTTAAATATACGTTAAATCTTTCATTTAAATCTTACATAAAGTTGGGTTCCATTTATAATGGCAATATAAATTCACATTTTTGCTTTAACGTACAAACATTATATTAAGAATAGATTTGTTTTGCTTTTTTTTTAAACTAACATAATAGTTTGCAATTGTTAATACAGGCTCGACGTCATGAATCAAAGGGGCTGATTCGAAACAATTTGAAAATTGTGAATAAAATGTATTAGGGTGGCCAGATAGCGCTATTTCGAATGTTGCCAAACATTCTCATCAGTGACCTTTCTGTTCAGAATTATTAAACTCAAACTGATCGTATATGAAACTAAAGTCGGGGACAGGAGTTGAACCTGGGACCTCTCGTTAACGAGGCGGAAGTCTTAGCCACATCCATCCCTGGCTAAACTGCTAAACTGCGGAACTGCTTTGTATACATAAGTTCTTATTGTTATTTTACTGATCAATTAGTTTTCTTTGCGAAAATGTCAGAAATGGTTAAGTTGGCAACATTCGAAATAGCGCTATCTGGCCAGCCTAATACATTTCATTCACAATTTTCAAATTGTTTCGAATCACCCCTTTGATTTAGACGTCGAGCCTGTTTAACAATTGCAAACATTAGAAACGTCGCTAAAAAAACAAATATAAAAATAAGGATTGGCGTCTTAACTATTTCTGACATTTTCGCAAAGAAAAATAATTGATCAGTAAAATAACAATAAGAATTTATGTATACAAAGCAGTTCCGCCTTGTCATAGTTCGAGTGATCTTAGATTAAGCTTAGTTCAATAGGTAGAAGCTTAGATAAATTGATAAAAATGAAAGCTTTAGAGTAAATGGTTAGAATTACAAATGCAGTCGTTGATGTAAAACTCTGATTAGCCAGGGATGGATGTCGTCAGGGAATAGCCCAGTGGCTAAGACTTCCGCCTCGTTAACGAGAGGTCCCAGGTTCAACTCCTGTCCCCGACTTTAGTTTCATATACGATCAGTTTGAGTTTAATAATTCTAAACAGAAAGGTCACTGATGAGAATGTTTGGCAACATTCGAAATAGCGCTATCTGGCCAGCCTAATACATTTCATTCACAATTTTCAAATTGTTTCGAATCACCTCCTTTGATTCATGACGTCGAGCCTGTATTAACAATTGCAAACAAATAGAAACGTCGCTAAAAAAAACAAATATAACTAACATAATTGTTTTAGGGGGATTAATATAATAATACTGTGCATGTCTATTTATCAAGAACTAATTAATCTTTTAAAACTAATTAATGTGCATTTTAACATTTGTTTAACATTGTTTTGCTTTTGGTTTGCATTTTTGGCTATTTTAATTTTAATTTACATTTTTGTTTTCTGTTTTTAGTATTGCTTTTAAGTAACATAAAATCCAAACAACCTTTAAATATGTATGTGAAAGTACAAATAATTATTTTGTTTGATTCTAAATTATTACAAATAATACTGGAAATTTACTTTATATACGCACTGTACTTTAATCTGCGCAAGCAGATGATCAAAACAAAAGACGAAAAAGTCATAAAATCGATCGCGGCAGCGCAGCAGCGATAAGCTTAAGCCACAGATGTTGTTGTTTTAGATAACAAACAAGGCAAGCGCAAATTTATACTTTTAATCACTTTTACATTGTTTATCACTTTTCTAATAAGATTTTGACTTTACTTGGCAACAACAACAATAGAATTTATAATAAGTTAGCACTCACCAATATCCAGAAGCGATGTTGAAGGCCTTCCCATGCTATCTGTTGTTGTTTCTTTTTCGGGGTTTAAAATTATTTGCAAATTATTATAATTTCAAGTTCATGTTTCGCCGATTACATATGTATGTTTAACTTTTGTCTTACACATATTCAATTTTAAATAGTTTTTTGCGTTTCGTTTCTATTTGTTTTTCTATTTTAACACAAATGCACTATTTTAAGATTTATTTAATTAATTTTGGGTTGCGGCTTTCTTAACTTTTTAAAGAAATATTTAATCTACATGCACATTTGCTTTCTATTAATCAATTTTACTTTGTTGTTTCGTTTGTTTGTCTATGCATGTTTTAACATCAATATAATTATGCGATTTTGATGGCTCTTGCCAATGACCGTTTGATTTTAATTGTTACATTTTGGGGAAAAAAGTTTGGTTTTTATTTCTGGGACCACTCTCACTGCACAACTGCTGGACTGAACTGCTCCGATGCGCTATTAATATGCGCCTGCTCTGCATTCCCCGCTCTATCACCAGACTTCTTGTGTATTTTCTAATGCCTGCTGATGTTGTTGATGAGGCTACTGCAGCCGCAGGATTGGGATGGAAGAAGAAGATCGTCTCTTAATTACTGCCGAATTAAAATTGCACTATCGCCACGGAAAGCTTGAATTGCAACAATTTTTCGTGGATCGATAGATGCAATTCTTAATCTTTTCGGGCAGCCGGAGTGATCTCTTCTCGCAGCAACTAATTAGAAAAATAGTTGTTGTAGTTATGCCAATCCTGATGAGGATTTTATTGGACACTTACGTGGAAGATGTGGTGTTCAAAAAAAAATATTCCAAAATGTAAGGGGGATCCGTCGTCCAACGCACGGCCAAACAATTTAAATAAAATAAAAAAGTTTTACGTTTTGATGCCGGCGCTTGTCGTGGATTAAGTTTTCCAAAAAAAATTAATGAGAGAGCTCGCAAGCTTAAGTCGAGCTTATATTGGCCAATTGGCCGGAAATGCAATTTTCTCGGAGAGCAGAATTAAGCTGAGAGCGCAGGGTTGTAAATAATAGTCGCAACATACAATAAAAATACTGTATGCAAATGGTATCGATACTAAGAAAAATACTGAATTTTTAAAAAAATACTTTTGTGTTAACTTAACAGTAGACTTCGAAATATACTAACTAATGATCGTTATATTTAAAAATACTTTATTTGTGCAAAATGCTTACACTACAACCACTGTCTAATTTTAAGAACTTTACTGCGCGAATTAGACAGAAAAACATTGCTAGAGTCTTCGTCATGCTGGGGGGGGTTATGGACGAATGTCTTTAGCATGAAAAGTTCCAACCAGTTTTCCTTGAAGATCTTCCAAAATATAGTAAGAGCTTCCCAATTTTTCTCGGACATGCGCTTTGATAAAAGATGGACAAAGCTTAGCATTTATACCTTTCGTAAAGTTGGTTTGGCTAAAGTTACGCCGGAAAACTTCCTGATTATCCTTAAAATCTACATTACGTGTCCTTAAGTTGTACTTTTTAGCTTGCTTCTCATAAGCGTCGTTCATATTCTTGTGTAAAGCTTTTCGTAATAAATCAAGTTGGTCATCCCTGTTAAGAGTACTAGCTGACTCAGTTAACAGGTTCAAATTCATCAGCAATTGGAAATCAGAGCCATGAGTAATCATGTTAATGCCAAACAGAGCGTGATATGGGGAACATCCTATACTCTGATGCACTGAATTTCGAAGAATTTGAAATAAACCGTCTGTACCACCCTGCTAAACCTAAAAATCCACGAGTCTGCTTTAGAGACTTTGGTGCAGGCCAATTAAGAATTGATTCAATTTTGCTCGGATCCGTAGCAATTCCGCCTCTGCCGACTACATATCCCAGATACTTCATTTCTGTGACACAGAATTTACTTTTGCTCAGATTAAGCGTTAGATTTTCATTACGAAATTACTCTGCCAACCGCATTAAAATCATTACATGTGAGTCAAAGTCTGCCGACACTACACATAAGTCATCAAGGTAACCAAAACAGCAATGTTTCAACTCAGGCGGAATTACTTCATCCATGAGCCTGCACATTGTTTGTGGGGCATTGCACAGACCGAAAGGCATTACCTCAAATTGATATAAGGACGTCCCGGTATTGTGAATGCGGTCACATTTTCCGATGCCTCTGACAATGCTATTTGCCAATATGCATCTTTCAGATCTATTTTCGAAATAATAGTTGCCTTCGGTAATCTTGCAAAAATGCCTTCGTGCTCGGTAAAGGATATGCGTCTTTCTTAGTGCAATCATTAAGCTTCCGCGCATCCAAACATAACCGAACCTTGCCAGGTTTCACCACAAGCCTCATCGGAGAGCTCCATGGATTACTGGACTTTTCACTCCTAGCAACGAAGTTTTTCCCAAGCCTTGCTTTTCAAAAGAGGGAAATAGTGAAATCACTGCATCCAACTGACAACGTTGCATTGCAGTCAATGCGTAAGCATTACTATCTTTTGAACTTTCTTCTGATATCTGTTCAACATCTAATCAGGAAATAAGTCTTGGTGCTAATTGAAACTCTTTCCAAAAATCCACACCTAAAATAAGACGCTTTTCAATTGAGGGTATAATAAATAGTTTAATTGAACGAATGAGATTTTTATATTTAACTTTAACAATCAAATAACCTAATACTGAGTGAGAACGACCATCAGCAGTATTAACATGTGAAGCAATACGCCGATACTGAGGATATTTGGTCCAATCTTCTGAAGCTAAAGTCGAACCCATGCAACTGATGTTTGCGCCTGTATCTAGTAACCCTTGCTCAACAAAGTTTAAAAAGGACACCTCCGCATAAAAATGTCCATCAGACTACTGATTAACTATAGCTGAGATAAGCAAACGCTTTGTTTGTCGAATGGTTCTCCAAAAGTTACGTATCCGTAGATGCCAAAGTTTCGGACAACTGCGTGTATGACTACTGTCTGACCCGAATATACGAGCTTTTGCTGCAAGATACTCCTTCAGTCGTTCATGATATGGTTTTATCGGATATAAGCAGTATCCTCGCTGCCTTCTTATCTGCTGACGATATTTTTGTTGTCAAATCTGGTAAAGTGGTAGCTTTAAGAGAAAACTCTGAGCTAGCCGGTAAATGAGAATTTAAAAGTATTATTGGGTTTTCGGGGCCATTCGAGCATTGTTGTTGAATGGACCCTTTTTCCCGTTTTCCGATTTCCTAGCGAGACACACTGTGCACTGGGGTTTATATACATTCTTGGCTCCGCAGCCATAACAAAATGTTTTCCTTTCTTGTATACACATATCCCACCCATGTCCTTCGGTATCACAATTCCAGCAGCGATATACCTTAATTGGTGCTTGAATCGCATCAATAGATGTCTGGTCTTGATCTACTTCAGAGCTAGAAACCGTTTCTTCCACAGCAGAAATGTTTCGCCTAACGCCAAGTTGTGGTTTCATCATGCGTTTAACTGCAACATCTCCTAACAAATTTTCACGCATTTGTACCAATTTTCGTAAATGAGCTATTGAATGTAAAGGCACATACAAAAGTTCATGACGAATATCTGGTAATAAGTTTCGCATGAGCATCTCAATAAGCTGCTCCTCTTGAATGGAAGTAGACATTCTAGATAAGAGAATCATGATCTCATCATAGAAAGTCTCGAAAGTTTCCCCTGGCTTTTGCTTCCGCCCGCGGATATATTCCACAATATCTGAGTCATTTCTGTAATCTTTATACTGGTACTTTAGAGCAGCGCAAAAGTCTGACCAAACAATGAGAGAGCACTCTTTGCGATACCTCCAGTACCACTCCTAGCCTTTCCTAATAGCAAAATGTGTAAGTTCTTACAAACTGCCTCAAAATCATTATTCAAGCTGTCTTGAGTCAGAGTTCGAATACGGTAAATAAACTCTTCGACTGTTATTCCCTTGGTTGATCCGTCAGATTTAATGTTCCAGCTATGAATTTGCTGAGTTATCTTTTCGGGATTAATGCGAGCTGTAACGATGAACCCATGCTGTATCGAGTAAGATTCACACGATCGCTAAGCTCTGCTGAGTTATTATTTAAACTTAAGTTGGAAAATTGCCGTGAGAAAAATTCTATCATAGTCGACGTCTCTCGAAACATCTCCTTGACCATTTCTTTATCCTAAACTATTTCTTGGTTCCCCTTGTGTGGTATTTCTGACCTTAGCTGGTCTACCGGCCTTACGATTACTTTTCTCCAGAGGTTGCGTATTTTAGTTTCTAATTCCACAGTGTTAGTCTCCCGTTGTTGTGGTTGGTTACAATTTTTCTTTCCCTGTGTTTGTTGTCGAGGCTCTGGAGTCTCTGGTGGCACAATAACTTGTTTTAATTCACGAGCATGTACTAGCTTTTGACACTCTGCACCCTCTTTGAATTGTTCTACCCAATCGGAAATACAGTTTTCGAGATAAAGGTGCTGACAGGGAGTTGAAAAAATTCGAATTGTAGAGTTTTCTTCTAGTAATTGTTTTTGACAAATTTTGCACGTAGCGTCAGCTAATGCAGCATTTGCCAATTCGATTCCCAAGTTTTCAACACTACGATGCACAGCCATAGTTATCGTAATTGATATTTTATATAGTTAAAATGTTTTTTAAACAAAATTTAATTTCATTAAGTTTTTCCTTAAAGTTTTGATTCGAGGGTAAATTAAATGCATTGGTTTTAATTTGGATGTCTGATTTGCAATAATAACTATAATTTTTATACAATTGTACTGAAACTAATAGACTATTGCCCATCCTTAAGTTTCTGTTACTATATCTGCTTAATATATCTCTTCAAACGTGGTCATCGTTTAAGCATAGCCAAAATCGTGAAATTCCAACTTTATCCGATCTATACATTCGACAAAAAAAGACAGCTGGACTTAAGTTTGCACAAAATAACAAAACGAACTTTTCAGCTTTACTTACTTCCGGTCTAATGTGCTGTTTACCTCGGTTATTAATTAAGATTCTCCAAATTAATAAAATTCCAGAGATTCACAAAACATCTTACTTTTATAACCACTGAAAAGGACGAAAAAGAACTAGGTAGCAGCCAAAACCTATGAGCAACCGGTCGATAACTGGGTTAACCTCAGTGTCGAAATTCCCGATTTGTTCCAATAAGTTTTATGGTGACTTAAAAAAAATAGAATAAGAAGAAACAAAAAAAAGAAAAAGGAGAAATAAGCATCTGATCTCCAGAAGCCTCACACTTTGGGCGCCAAAACTATAATGAACACGGATTGCGACCTTTTGGTGGCGTCAAATTTGTAAAGTACAAAAATTTCACACCCACATTTGTGGCAAGAACTCTGTTCCGAACAACACCCGTTAAAACCCAACATCTATAAATACCAAAACTGGGCTTCAACTGAATGTCACACTAAATGTCCATGCGATCCTTTAAACTAGTGTATGTCTTCGTTTGGTTTTCTTATAATCGACTAGCAAAAACAGCCTGTGGGGGGGTTCGTTGAAGACACCAACTAAGTTTACGCACAGGTTCGAATACGATTAAAAAGTAAGATAACCTAGCAGAAATGATAGAAATGAGGGGACCGAAGAAAGAAAGATACCTACTATCACAATCGAGACACCTTATCCAAATGCTTCAGCATGCTAAGATGAAGCAGCAGCTGATTCGCGTCACAACCCTACCCTACCTATGAGCTTTTCTGCGCGAGACAAAATTTTGAAAAGCTCCCAAATTTAGTTTACCCTGTCATCGACTTTAAGGAAAGGAACTGTGTTTAGTTCATTTGAAATATGCGTATAATCTTTCATTTAAATCTTACATAAAGTTGGGTTCCATTTATAATGGCAATATAAATTCACATTTTTGCTTTAACGTACAAACATTATATTAAGAATACAGTTTCATTCTAAGCTCTGTGGAGTAAAGACGTGTTACCAGCGAACATAAGTGCTTATCAGTTAAAGACAACAACAACAACAGTAACAAGTGCACGTGTGCACAAAAAGTGCTCATCTGCTAAAAACAACAAAAACAAGTGTACAAATGCACAAAACAAATTTTGAGATAAAAGCAAAAACAAAATCGCGACACAACAGTTACAAAAACAGTTACGGTAGGGCATCTGCCCGAAAACAACAACAATGCCTCCAGATATAAATAGACTATTTAAGTCAATTACAACACAACCCAAATTCATCAACATAATAAGAACGGACGATAAAACATTTGAAAAGGTATCCCCCTTTCTAATTAAAAAAGTAATAGACTATACCTGCAACGGAGAGGTTGAAACATGTAAAAAAAAACAAGAATAGGCACTCTGCTAATTAAAACGAAGAAAACAACACAAGCCGAAAAACTCTTAAAGCTTGCCACCTTCAACGATTTCCCAGTAGCAGTAAGCGAGCACAAAACTCTAAATTTCTCCAAGGGAGTAATTTACTCCAATGAATTACGCAACATAGACGACGATGTGATCCTAAAAGAACTTAAACCCCAACACGTCACAAAAATTCGAAATATAATGAGAATGGAAAACGCCGCCCCTAAAGAAACTGGGCTCATTATTATAACTTTCGCATCGCTCACACTTCCGGAGACAATCATGATTGGTTATGAAAGAGTTAACATACGCCCATACATACCACTTCCACTCAGATGCCGCAACTGCCTTAGACTCGGATATCCCACCACCACCTGTAAATCTCCCAAAACATACATCAACTGCTCTGCCGAACAACGCCGAAATCTGCTCCAACAAGAAATTCTGCTTCAATTGTAAATAAGACTTGGTTAACGACAACAAACACAGCCCCATGGACAAATCATGCCCAGCTTTTATGAAGCAAAAGGAGTTGACCTCGATTAAAACCCTAGAAAAAGTTGATCACAAAACCGCCATCAGAATCTACTACACACGACACACCCACCTACCAACGAAATACTCTACAGTAGCAGCCGAACAAGCGACTACACAACCAACAATTCTAGCGACCAATTTGTCCAAGCCAACCAGTACACCAAGCAAAGAATCTGCTTCCAAATACCAGCAAAGAAACATAAAATCATACGAAGATCTCGAAACAACTATGGACACCACACCACCAACGAACGAATCCCCATCAACCTCAACACCAAAATTAACGGCAACATACAACTCTTCCCTCTCGGAAAAACTCAAACTGAGAATCTACACAAATAAAACTAATACTCCTTCTAAACCTCTTAAATCTAAAGAAAAACAAGTAAAAACGTTGCAGTCGGACGCAACCGACTGCGGAATACTTTGATACCAGTAAATGAACGGTTGATAAGGGGGAATGCAGGGGCGAAGGGAGTGGGCCATGTGGTAAACATCGCCAGCTATCATGTTACCAAATTTGGTGACTTTTGCTCAAAAGCTGTGGAAGATAACTTAACTTCAAAATGTAAAAGGTGGGCGGCAGAGGTGGGCGTAGCATCCAAATTTTTGATTCAAATGTTTTTAACTGCTCTAGCTCAAAAACTGTTAAAGATATAGCCGATTCCAATTTTATAAGGCGGGTGGCTTGGGTGGGCGTGGCATCCAAAATTTTGATGCAGATCTTTGGTATATGTTGCCTTCTATCTTTTTACCGAATTTACGGGCTCTAGCTTAAAAACTGTAAAAGATATCGAAATTTCCGATTTTAAATGGTGGGTGGCAGAGGTGGGCGTGGCATATAAGTGTTTGGTGCAGATCTTTTGTAGATGTCACCATATATCTTCCTACCAAATTCGGTGACTCTAGCTCGAAAAATGTGAAAACTATAGGCGTTTCCAATTTCATGGAGAAGGGGGGGATGGGGGCGGAATCAGGGGGCGTGGCATCCAAAATTTTGATGCATATTTTTGGAGAACTTCAATATCTATCTTGACACAAAATTTTGTGGCACTAGCCCAAAAAATGTGAAAACTATAGGCGTTTCCAATTTCAAGGAGCAGGGATGATGGGGGCGGAAGGAGTGTGCGTGGCATCCAAAATTTTGATGCAGTTTTTCAGGGACTTGTTTAGCTATCTGCGTGCAAAACTTGGTAACTCTAGCTGTAAGAATGTGAGAAATATTTGGTTTTATCGGTTTTCAGTTATCGAATTTATCGATTTCCCATCCTCCTAGTAGACGTGGCACCCCAATCTTGACACTTTATCTGTACCGTCTATAGATAAACATAATTGCAAAGTTTCAAGTCTCTAAAGTTGCATTCATACAGACGGACAGACGGACGGACAGACACCATGACGGTCATCGCACAAAACCAATCTACTATGAGACCTTCGGTATCAAAGTATAAAAATGAATCAAGTTATTTTTTTAATTGGTTTTTCTTTTGCTTTATGAGGCACTCGTTTTTAAAATGACGTCCTTTAATTAATTTTAAAGACTTCCGTACTTCATCTAAAAATATTTGTTTGTCCAACCCTCCTTGTTTGTTGATTCTGTTTGAAAAATAAAAGAAAAATATAAAAAGCAAGTATGAGTCACAACAACTCTGTTAAAGTTTTTCAATTCACTTACGAAAAAGTAAATCCATAAATTTGGGAAAATTTAGCAATCTCTTTTGCCATGGTTCCCATCCACATTATAATCGATTACTACATCCTCTGAAATGATCTGCGCCATGTTTTTATTGAGCCCGCCGGGATTCAGTATGGCCTTCACTGTAGCCATCTTAGGATCAAAAGGAAGTACTTTGCATGGAATATCGAGTAGTTAAATGTTTTCTAATTTCTTACCATTTCATCTCTATTTTCGTCATAGCTCTTCTTCAAAGTTCTTTAGCTGCTGTTTTTCCGATGTGATGGGAAACATATTTGTAAATCATGGTGCTGAATGTTTCATTAAAGTGGCAACCATTGCCTTCTGCTCACTTATCTCTATAACTTAAGCTGCATTTTGGTCTACAAAATATTTAAAAATATATGATTGGATTTTAAAACTGTAATGTAATTTACGTTTTAAATCCTTCATCTCCTTCTCCATTACATCAAATTTCGCATTCAAAATATTTTCTATATGCTCCAATTTAGCTAGTATGACATTATCCATTGTTTGTTATTATTACGGTATGCTTTAAAGTTTTAAATATGTTTTGTTGAATTAATATTTAAGGTAAGCAATCGTGGAGAAGTGGAATCGCAAGGATGTTATCATGTTAGAGGGTAGTGAGCCATTTTGGAATAGATTGAACTCAATTCAACAATTTTGGGGGGTTGAAGATCGATTATATTTAAAACTACTATTCCTAAATCAATCGAAGGCACAGGATATGTAAAATAGTCTTTTACTTTCGAAAAAGTTTGTGCCTTAAATGTGCCATTATCATATATCTCTTATATTATTGCTGGTATGTACGGTTCTATAGCACAATAATTGTTTAGGGTTTTATTTGTATAAATTGCATGGCCAGAAGAGTATGATATAACTTTGCCGAAAGAATTCTTTTTTATGCCTTTTTTTTTCTGCCTCACCTCTATACCTGTGGATATATATGCATTGTAAATTTGCTTTGGGATGTGATTGGGTTTCTTTACACTCCTTTTTAACGATTTTAAGTAGCTTTCGAATGGATAGGCTGTAACATTTTCAAGATATCCGAAATCGTCTACTGATTTTGTTATGTGCAACAGGTTATGTACATTGTAAGTAACACTTGTTTCGCCATAAATTACTGAAAAAGAATCTACGAAAATCTGTAGCAACTCTTGGGAGCTACTAATGTTCAAGTGAAAATGCCTTGGACAAAGGAGCATACGGTAAGCACAGTGAAGGAGAAAAAAATGAGAGAACAAATCAGCAGACACGAACTCTTTAAGAGCAATCAATCCTGTATATAAAACAAATGACCAAAACTCAACCGCTTTCCATCTTTTTATTTCCTCGAATCCTCTCGGTTTCCTAGCAAACTCTTTCGGCATAAATGGACTTAACGAAGCCATTACAGAAGACATTTCGAGCTTTTTCTTGCTGCATAGTTTAGTACACGTTTTACCTTCAAAAAGTAATTTCAACATTTTCTTAACAACACCTAAATCGATTAATTGCATAATGTCGATCGGAAATTGCGAAATAATATCTATGTCAATATCTTCAATATCCATTTTGGAATTTATAAAGTAGCTTAAGTGAAACTCTTTGTCAGTACGAATTTTTAAAATCTAGATCAGTACGAAGCCTTGCTACCGAAGTACTAAATGTAGTGACATTTTTGACTCTGCGTCCAACCTGTTCACATTTACTACAACCCTTTAATGCTGGGTGTCCTTTAATGCCGCATATGTAGGACCTTGCAGGTGCATCGCATATGCATGCACGTATTTTAAAAGGCACACAATAATCACCAACATCGAAGCCGTTTTCCTGCAATATTTTCACATCGTGCAAGAAATCATGCAAGAATCAATTTACATTACATGGGTTTCGAGGTCTTACATAGCTTCCTACGAGAAAAACGTCAATGTTTGGAATATTAATTATTCTGCACAAAATTGGCCACAATCCCACTACAGAACTCTTGTACAAAGGCAATCCATCTATTCCAATGTCTACTTCAACTTCATTAACGTAACTCTGATTTATAATGTGTGTTAGTTTATTTAACTGTATAGGAAGCCCAATATGAATATATTCTCCTGGTGCCACGGTTCGCTTAACAAACGGAATTGGCCCTTTTACTGGAGCAATAGTTAGAGGAACGTCAATGCCTTCAGATTTTATAATTTTATATAGTTCTTTGCAGCAAGCAACTGATGGACGCTATTTAAAATTCCTGTTTCTCAGCTCTTCGGAGATAGTCGGTTGTGGCGCCGTTTCGCATGAAGAAACTTCTGGTGGACTTGAAGTCGCTTCAGTAACCACCACGACTGGCTTAAAGTTTTGAACAAAGGACAACATGCGTTCGGTTTCCTTTTTTTGTAATCGTTTTAAGTGCCATTAAGAAATCATTTTACCTTAAAACTCGTTTAAAATATATTAAAAGTTGCGCGATGGTTTTTATTTTCTTTGATTTATTTTGGGAGCGTCGTATTTGCGTTTGCTTTCTATCGGTTTCGTCGAAAAAAGAGGCAGAGCCACCAACAGTGTGGACAGACCACTCTTTATTTTTATAACACTTAATACTAATATCGATACATTCAAATACACCTTAAAAAATATTCTTACAGTATATACTAAGCTGTTTGTTTGTTTTTTGTTTATAAAAGATGCGTTTATCACTTTTTATGTTTAATATATGAACTTTTTCAAGAAAACATGCGCTTTGGAAGCCGAACAAAATCAAGAAAACATGCGTGAAGTGAAGAGAAATTGAACAAAGTTTCCTTCTGGCTGTAGCTGTTGCTAGCATGCAAAAGATTTTGCATTCCCTTTCCTGTAATGCGAATATTCTGTAAAAAAAAAAACAAGAAAGAACAAACATAAAACAAAACTAAGCGGCGCTATGTGATGTTACGAAAGTCGAACATAAAACCACGAAAGTTAGTGCATTCCCTAAGAACTTACATTACGCATTACCAGTAAATGATATGTAATGCAGCTTTGAAATTAGAATGTTATTCGAAGTTTTTGTATGAAGTTTCTTGCTTCGCATTACATTTATATTAAAGTAATGCATTCTGTAAGTACTTCTAGGGTAATTCATTTCCCAAATTTTTGCTGGGCATTCATACAAATAGCTGCCGACATATGCAAGTCATATGTTAAACACTTACAACATATAAACACTTATAACATATATAAAAGGAATTAAATATTATTAACAACAAATATAATTAATTCACAATTTATACGCATATACATATATATGGTAAACATCGCCAGCTATCATGTTACCAAATTTGGTGACTTTAGCTCAAAAACGGTGTTTCAAAATTTAACAGGTGGGTGACAGAGGTGGGTGTGTCATCCAAATTTTGGAATCAAATGTTTTTAACTGTCACTATCTATCTGCCTACCAAGTTTGTGGCTCTAGCTCAAAAACTGTTAAAGATATAGCCGATTCCGATTTTATAAGGCGGGTGGCTTAGGTGGGCGTGGCATCCAAAGTTTTGATGCACACCTTTGGTAGATGCTGCCTTCTATCTCTCTAGCCAATTTACGGGCTCTAGCTTAAAAACTATAAGAGATATCGAAATTTCCGATTTTAAATAGTGGGCGGCAGAGGTGGGCGTGGCATTCCTAATTTTTGATGCAGACCTTTTGTAGATGTCACCATATATCTTCCTACCAAATTTGGTGACTCTAGCTCGAAAAATGTGAGAACTATAGGCGTTTCCAATTTCAAGTAGAAGGGGGGGTTGGGAACTGAATCATGGGGCGTGGCATCCAAAATTTTGATGCATTTTTTTGGGGAACGTCAATATCTATCTTGACAGAAAATTTGGTGGCTCTAGCCCAAAAACTGTGAAAACTATAGGCGTTTCTAATTTCTTGGTGAAGGGGGGATGGGGGCGGAATCAGGGGGCGTGGCATCCAAAATTTTGATGCATATGTTTGGGGAACGTCAATATCTATATTGAAACAAAATTTGATGGCTCTAGCCCAAAAAGTGTGAAAACTATAGGCGTTTCCAATTTCATGGAGAAGGGGGGGATGGGGGCGGAATCAAGGGGCGTAGCATCCAAAATTTTGATGCATATTTTTGGAGAACTTCAATATCTATCTTGACAGAAAATTTGTTGGCTCTAGCCCAAAATATGTAAAAACTATTGGCGTTTCCAATTTCAAGGAGCAGGGATGATGGGGGCGGAAGGAGTGGGCGTGGTATCCAAAATTTTGATGCAGTTATTTCAGGGACATGACTAGCTATCTGCGTGCAAAATTTGGTAGCTCTAGCTGTAAGAATGAGAGAAATATTTGGTTTTATCGGCTTTCAGCTATCGAATTTATCGATTTCCCAGCCTCCTAGTAGGCGTGGCAACCCAATCTTGACACATTATCTGTACCGTCTATAGATAAACATAATTGCAAAGTTTCAAGTCTCTAGCTTTACGGGTGTCGAAAAAAGTTGCGTTCATACGGACGGACGGACAGACAGACACCATGACGGACATTGCACAAAACCAATATACTATGAGACATTCGGTATCAAAGTATAAAAAGAAGAAAAACCAAAGAAAAACAAAAACAAAGACTCCACTCTTCTCAGTGACAGCGACAGCATTTAAAACCTACTAATCTAAGGCTAAGGTGTCTGCGACGGCTGCGGCCCGCTGGAGGCACTTTGTACTACAAGATGCCCCGGGCGGGCCGTGGTCGATGCGGATGCCCAGCCCTCAAATAAGCGACCCCGATCTGCTGACTACGAATCAGGGGGACGGGTCGCATCTACACCCACCTATTACGCAACTGCACCTACCATCAACCAACCGCTCGATATATACAAACGAAACTAAACTATAACAATGTTAAAAGTACTTCAATGGAACTTAAATGGCTACAATCAGTTGCAAATCCTCATTAAAAACCACAACCCAAAAAAAATATCCTTACAAGAAACGCACCTCTCCTCTACACAAAACATACCTACCCCAATCAACTATACTCTGTACCACAATAACACTGCCACTAACGGATACGGAGGTGTTGGCCTCCTAATACACAATTCCATACAACAACAAAATGTAATTCTTAACGCATTTGATTTCGACACAATAGCAGTAATAGTTCACTCCAAAATCAAATTTACCATTGTCTCCTCATATATACCACCCAATAAAACCTTTAATCTTCAAAACCTTAAAAATATCTTTAATAGCCTACAACCACCCTTATTATTAACAGGGGATTTCAATAGTTGGCACAAGATCTGGGGCTCACAAACCAACAACGCCAGAGTTAACACACTCTTTAAATTCATTAACCAGCCTTCTGTAATAACTCTCAATAACGGCTCACCCACCCACTTTACCACACATCATACTTTCACTCACATAGATATTTCTCTCGCATCACCTATCCTCACAATGAACTCCAAATGGAATACAGATAGCTCTCTCTCGGGTAGTGATCACTATCCAATTTACATCGACTTATTCGACGAAGGCAACATCAATAACCCCATTGCAAGACCTAAATTTAACTTAAACAAAGCAAACTGGCCCCTGTTTCAGGAGCTCACTGAAAAACTAGCCACCGAAAGACCTCCCAGCACAAATATAAACAAAGAAACAGCTAACATAACCAAAATTATTATCCAAGGAGCTAACGAAACCATCCACCAATACCACCAACCCAAGACGAAGAAAAACGTCCCTTGGTGGGACCAAAACCTTCAACAACTAAAACTCCAAAAACAAATAGCATGGCATAACTTAAAGATAAATATAAACACAACTAACATTCTCACCTACAAACAAGTAAAAACGTTGCAGTCGGACGCAACCGACTGCGGAATACTTTGATACCAGTAAAAGAACGGTTGATAAGGGGGAATGCAGGGGCGAAGGGAGTGGGCCATGTGGTAAATATCGCCAGCTATCATGTTACCAAATTTGGTGACTTTAGCTCAAAAACTGTGGAAGATAACTTAACTCCAAAATTTAAAAGGTGGGCGGCAGAGGTAGGCGTGGCATCCAAAATTTTGAATCAAATGATTTTAAATGTCACTATCAATCTGCCTACCAAGTTTGGTGGCTCTAGCTCGAAAACTGTTAAAGATATAGCCGATTCCGATTTTATAAGGCGGGTGGCTTAGGTGGGCGTGGCATCCAAAATGTTGATGAATTTTTTTGGGGAACGTCAATATCTATCTTCACACAAAATTTGGTGGCTCTAGCCCAAAAAATGTGAAAACTACAGGTGTTTCCAATTTCTTGGAGAAGGGGGGATGGGGGCGGAATCAGGGGGCGTGGCATCCAAGTTTTGATGGGGAACGTCAGTACCTATCTTCACACAAAATTTTGTGGCTCTAGCCCAAAAAATGTGAAAACTTAGGCGTTTCATGGAGAAGGGGGGATGGGGGCGGAATCAGGGGGCGTGGCATCCAAAATTTTGATGCATTTTTTTGTGGAACGTCAATATCTATCTTGACATAAAATTTGTAAAACAAAAAAATGTAAAAACTATGGGCGTTTCCAGTTTCAAGGAGCAGGGATGATGGGGGCGGAAGGAGTGGGGGTGCATCCAAAATTTTGATGCAGTTTTTTCAGGGACATGACTAGCTATCTGCGTGCAAAATTTGGTAACTCTAGCTGTAAGAATGTGAGAAATATTTGGTGTTATCGGTTTTCAGTTATCGAATTTATCGATTTCCCAGCCTCCTAGTAGGCGTGGCACCCCAATCTTGACACTTTATCTGTCGCGCCTATAGACAAACATAATTGCAAAGTTTCAAGTCTCTAGCTTTACGGGTGTCGAAAAAAGTTGCGTTCATACAGACGGACAGACGGACAGACGGACACCATGACGGACATTGCACAAAACCAATATACTATGAGACCTTCGGTATCAAAGTATAAAAAGCTAACGCCAGACTTAAGCGCGAAATTAAAATTAGTAAACGAAACTCTATACAAAACTTCACCGCAGAAATTAGCCCAAATTCGTCCATTTCTAAAATATGGTCTAACATAAACCGCTTTTGCGGGTTAAAAACACGTCACGACATTCATTGCCTCACCAATCTTAATGATCAAACACAAAACATATTTAACAAAAACGAAATAGCCAGCAGACTCTGCACCAATTGGTCAAACTCGGTACTCGACAGCAACTTCCACCCAATCAGCATGATCGAACTTCTAGCTGCTCTCAACCAACTTAAAGGGAAAACTCCGGGTCGAGATCGAATAAGCTACCCGATGCTTAAAAACCTACCCCCAAGCCTTCTACAAAGGCTTCCCAACCTCTTTAACAACATTATAGCTTCACAAATTCCCCAACAATTCAAAGTCAGCTGTGTGATACCCATACAAACATGGACAAGACCTCTATCAACTCCTACCGTCCCATATCCCTTAACCCCCGCGAAAGTGCTCGACAAAATAATATCAAAACAACTATGGTGGCTAGCTACAAATGGCAAGTTACTGGACAGTCGTCAAATGAGATTCAGAAAGGGAAAATCGGTGTCTGATTCTCTAGCTATGTTAGATTATCAGACCACTTCTTCCCTATCAAAAAAAAACCATGTCTCCATCATCTCATTAGACTTCGCCAAGGCTTCGACAGGGTAGGCATACACAGTATCCTAGACGAACTCACCGAATGGACCCAAAATAGCTAACTACATCTTCAACTTTCTCACCAATAGGAAAATAACAGTTCTGATCAACCAAGCATATTCCAATTCACTTCCTTTAGAAAACGGTATTCCGCAAGGTTCCCCCTTATCAGTCATCCTTTTTGCAATAGCCTTTAACAAACTGAACAAAACAATAGCCAATCACAAAAATTTAGAATTTACTGCCTATGCCGACGACTACACAATAGTTCACAGACTAAGAAACAAACAAAAATCACTAAACATAAACAATCTATTCAATGACATATAAAATTTGTGTAACTACTCTGGTGCATCTCTTTCAGTAAGAGAGTGCAAACATCTGCACATCTGCAGAAAGAGGAATTGCAACTTCACATTACAATCTAACAGCTTCACCCCACAAAATGTAGACTCATTAAAAATTCTCGGAATCACAATAGAAAACAAGTAAAAACGTTGCATTCGGACGCAACCGACTGCGGAATACTTTGATACCAGTAAAAGAACGGTTGATAAGGGGGAATGCAGGGGCGAAGGGAGTGGGCCATGTGGAAAACATCGCCAGCTATCATGTTACCAAATTTGGTGACTTTAGCTCAAAAACTGTGGAAGATAACTTAACTCCCAAATTTAAAAGGTGGGCGGCAGAGGTAGGCGTGGCATCTAAATTTTGGAATCAAATGTTTTTAGCTGTCACTATCTATCTGCCTACCAAGTTTGGTGGCTCTAGCTCAAAAACTGTTAGAGATATAGCCGATTCCAAATTTTATAAGGCGGGTGGCTTAGGTGGGCGTGGCATTCAAAATTTTGATGCACATCTTTGGTAGATGCTGCCTTCTATCTTTCTACCCAATTTACGGGCTCTAGCTTAAAAATTATAAGAGATATCGAAATTTCCGATTTTAAATAGTGGGCGGCAGAGGTGGGCGTGGCATCCTAATTTTTGATGCAGACCTTTTGTAGATGTCACCATATATCTCCCTACCAAATTTGGTGACTCTAGCTCGAAAAATGTGAAAGCTATAGGCGCTTCCAATTTCAAGTAGAAGGAGGGATGGGGGCGGAATCAGGGAGCGTGGCATTCAAAATTCTGATGCATATTTTTGGGGAACGTCAATATCTATCTTGAAACAAAATTTGATGGCTCTAGCCCAAAAAATGTGAAAACTATAGGCGTTTCCAATTTCATGGAGAAGGGGGGGATGGGGTCGGAATCAGGGGGCGTGGCATCCAAAATTTTGATGCAGTTATTTCAGGGACATGACTAGCTATCTGCGTGCAAAATTTGGTAACTCTAGCTGTAAGAATGAGAGAAATATTTGGTTTTATCGGCTTTCAGTTATCGAATTTATCGATTTCCCAGCCTCCTAGTAGGCCTGGCAACCCAATCTTGACACATTATCTGTACCGTCTATAGATAAACATAATTGCAAAGTTTCAAGTCTCTAGCTTTACGGGTGTCGAAAAAAGTTGCGTTCATACGGACGGACGGACGGACGGACGGACAGACAGACACCATGATGGACATTGCACAAAACCAATATACTATGAGACCTTCGGTATCAAA
The DNA here is from genome assembly GCA_018152825.1 of Scaptomyza hsui. NCBI lineage: Eukaryota > Metazoa > Arthropoda > Insecta > Diptera > Drosophilidae > Scaptomyza > Scaptomyza hsui. Next base: position 344,781 of record JAECXO010000007.1, read on the forward strand.
GTATAAAAAGAAGAAAAACCAAAGAAAAATAAAAACAAAGACTCCACTCTTCTCAGTGACAGCGACAGCATTTAAAACCTACTAATCTAAGGCTAAGGTGTCTGCGACGGCTGCGGCCCGCTGGAGGCACTTTGTACTACAAGATGCCCCGGGCGGGTCGTGGTCGATGCGGATGCCCAGCCCTCAAATAAGCGACCCCGATCTGCTGACTACGAATCAGGGGGACGGGTCGCATCTACACGCACCTATTACGCAACTGCACCTACCATCAACCAACCGCTCGATATATACAAACGAAACTAAACTGTAACAATGTTAAAAGTACTTCAATGGAACTTAAATGGCTACAATCAGTTGCAAATCCTCATTAAAAACCACAACCCAAAAATAATATCCTTACAAGAAACGCACCTCTCCTCACAAAACATACCTACCCCAATCAACTATACTCTGTAATACAATAACACTGCCACTAACGGAAACGGAGGTGTTGGCCTCCTAATACACAATTCCATACAACAACAAAATGTAATTCTTAACGCATTTGATTTCGACACAATAGCAGTAACAGTTCACTCCAAAATCAAATTTACCATTGTCTCCTCATATATACCACCCAATAAAACCTTTAATCTTCAAAACCTTAAAAATATCTTTAATAGCCTACAACCACCCTTATTATTAACAGGGGATTTCAATAGTTGGCACAAGAGCTGGGGCTCACAAACCAACAACGCTAGAGGTAACACACTCTTTAAATTCATTAACCAGCCTTCTGTAATAACTCTCAATAACGGCTCACCCACCCACTTTACCACACATCATACTTTCACTCACATAGACATTTCTCTCGCATCACCTATCCTCACAATGAACTCCAAATGGAATACAGATAGCTCTCTCTCGGGTAGTGATCACTATCCAATTCACATCGACTTATTCGACGAAGGCAACATCAATAACCCCATTGCAAGACCTAAATTTAACTTAATCAAAGCAAACTGGCCCCTGTTTCAGGAGCTCACTGAAAAACTAGCCACCGAAAGACCTCCCAGCACAAATATAAACAAAGAAACAGCTAACATAACCAAAATTATTATCCAAGGAGCTAACAAAACCATCCACCAATACCACCAACCCAAGACGAAGAAAAACGTCCCTTGGTGGGACAAAAACCTTCAACAACTAAAACTCCAAAAACAAATAGCATGGCATAACTTAAAGATACATATAAACACAACTAACATTCTCACCTACAAAAAAGCTAACGCCAGACTTAAGCGCGAAATTAAAATTAGTAAACGAAACTCTATACAAAACTTCACCGTTGAAATTAGCCCAAATTCGTCCATTTCTAAAATATGGTCTAACATAAACCGCTTTTGCGGGTTAAAAACACGTCACGACATTCATTGCCTCACCAATCTTAATGATCAAACACAAAACATATTTAACAAAAACGAAATAGCCAGCAGACCCTGCACCAATTGGTCAAACTCGGCACTCGACAGCAACTTCCACCCAATCAGCATGATCGAACTTCTAGCTGCTCTCAACCAACTTAAAGGGAAAACTCCGGGTCGAGATCGAATAAGCTACCCGATGCTTAAAAACCTACCCCCAAGCCTTCTACAAAGGCTTCTCAACCTCTTTAACAACATTATAGCTTCACAAATTCCCCAACAATTCAAAGTCAGCTGTGTGATACCCATACAAACATGGACAAGACCTCTATCAACTCCTACCGTCCCATATCCCTTAACCCCCGCGAAAGTGCTCGACAAAATAATATCAAAACGACTATGGTGGCTAGCTACAAATGGCAAGTTACTGGACAGTCGTCAAATGGGATTCAGAAAGGGAAAATCGGTGTCTGATTCTCTAGCTATGTTAGATTATCAGACCACTTCTTCCCTATCAAAAAAAAACCATGTCTCCATCATCTCATTAGACTTCGCCAAGGCTTCGACAGGGTAGGCATACACAGTATCCTAGACGAACTCACCGAATGGACCCAAAATAGCTAACTACATCTTCAACTTTCTCACCAATAGGAAAATAACAGTTCTGATCAACCAAGCATATTCCAATTCACTTCCTTTAGAAAACGGTATTCCGCAAGGTTCCCCCTTATCAGTCATCCTTTATGCAATAGCCTTTAACAAACTGAACAAAACAATAGCCAATCACAAAAATTTAGAATTTACTGCCTATGCCGACGACTACACAATAGTTCACAGACTAAGAAACAAACAAAAATCACTAAACATAAACAATCTATTCAATGACATACAAAATTTGTGTAACTACTCTGGTGCATCTCTTTCAGTAAGAGAGTGCAAACATCTGCACATCTGCATAAAGAGGAATTGCAACTTCACATTACAATCTAACAGCTTCACCCCACAAAATGTAGACTCATTAAAAAATCTCGGAATCACAATAGAAAACAAGTAAAAACGTTGCATTCGGACGCAACCGACTGCGGAATACTTTGATACCAGTAAAAGAACGGTTGATAAGGGGGAATGCAGGGGCGAAGGGAGTGGGCCATGTGGTAAACATCGCCAGCTATCATGTTACCAAATTTGGTGACTTTAGCTCAAAAACTGTGGAAGATAACTTAACTCCCAAATTTAAAAGGTGGGCGGCAGAGGTAGGCGTGGCATTTAAATTTTTGAATCAAATGTTTTTAGCTGTCACTATCTATCTGCCTACCAAGTTTGGTGGCTCTAGCTCAAAAACTGTTAAAGATATAGCCGATTCCGATTTTATAAGGCGGGTGGCTTAGGTGGGCGTGGCATTCAAAATTTTGATGCACATCTTTGGTAGATGCTGCCTTCTATCTTTCTACCCAATTTACGGGCTCTAGCTTAAAAACTATAAGAGATATCGAAATTTCCGATTTTAAATAGTGGGCGGCAGAGGTGGGCGTGGCATCCTAATTTTTGATGCAGACCTTTTGTAGATGTCACCATATATCTTCCTACCAAATTTGGTGACTCTAGCTCGAAAAATGTGAAAGCTATAGGCGCTTCCAATTTCAAGTAGAAGGAGGGATGGGGGCGGAATCAGGGGGCGTGGCATCCAAAATTTTTGATGCATATTTTTGGGGAACGTCAATATCTATCTTAACACAAAATTTGGTGGCTCTAGCCCAAAAAATGTGAAAACTACAGGCGTTTCCAATTTCATGGAAAAGGGGGGATGGGGCGGAATAAGGGGGCGTGGCATCCAAAATAGTAATGAATTTTTTGGGGAACGTCAATATCTATCTTGACACAAAATTTGGTGGCTCTAGCCCAAAATATGTGAAAACTATAGGCGTTTCCAATTTCATTGAGAAAGGGGGGATGGGGGCGGAATCAGGGGGCGTGGCATCCAATTTTTTATGGGGAACGTCAGTACCTATCTTGACACAAAATTTGGTGGCTCTAGCCCAAAAAATGTGAAAGCTATAGGCGTTTCCAATTTCAAGGAAAAGGGGGGAAGGGGGCGGAATAAGGGGGCGTGGCATCCAAAATGTTGATGCATTTTTTTGGGGAACGTCAATATCTATCTTGACACAAAATTTGGTGGCTCTAGCCCAAAATATGTGAAAACTATAGGCGTTTCCAATTTCATGGAGAAGGGGGATGGGTTCAGAATCAGGGGGCGGGGCATCCAAAATTTTGATGCATATTTTTGGGGAACTTCAATATCTATCTTGACACAAAATTTGGTGGCTCTAGCCCAAAAAATGTGAAAACTATAGGCGTTTCCAATTTCAAGGAAAAGGGGGGAAGGGGGCGGAATAAGGGGGCGTGGCATCCAAAATGTTGATGCATTTTTTTGGGGAACGTCAATATCTATCTTGACACAAAATTTGGTGGCTCTAGCCCAAAATATGTGAAAACTATAGGCGTTTCCAATTTCATGGAGAAGGGGGGATGGGGGCGGAATCAGGGGGCGTGGCATCCAAAATTTTGATTTTAAATTTTAAACATAATTGCAAAGTTTCAAGTCTCTAGCTTTACGGGTGTCGAAAAAAGTTGCGTTCATACGGACGGACGGACAGACGGACACCATGACGGACATTGCACAAAACCAATATACTATGAGACCTTCGGTATCAAAGTATAAAAACTACAGATGGAACAAACACATTGATAATTTTACTTTACAACTCTCTAAAAGACTCAACGTAATTAAATGCTTATCAAATAACAAATTTAGCTGTGACACAAATACAATTATTTACGTAGTAAAGTCCATCTTAATGTCTAAAATCGATTACGGCATACATCTTTACGGAATAGCTCCAAAATCAACCCTATGCAAACTGAAAACTATTTATCATTCAGCAATAAGACTCGCTTTTAGCGCCTTTCGCACTACCCCAACCTATAACCTACTATATGAGCCAAATATATTGCCAATAGAATTCAGAATGATGTACGCCACACCAAAAAATTTTAAAATCATTATGAATTCTAAATATTTTCCAATTGAAAAAATTTACAACAAAATAACCAAATCAAAAAGAACACCAAAACTCACATCCTCACTTCACGACACAATTGCACAATGCAAACAACTAAAACTCATAGTATCTTCCATTATATACAAAAATGAAAAAATACCCCACTGGCTAAGTAATAACAAAAGCACTTACATCTCTCTACACACCGCCCTCAAAGCCGAAACTCCCCCCATAATAAACCAACAAAAATTTAAGGACCTCAGAGACTCTATGAAGGGCAGAACCTTTTTATACACTGATGGATCCAAATCAGCTGATTGGGTATCATACAGTGTGACTACCGAAAATGAGACCATTACGTACCAAGTACTCCCACATTACTCTTCTATTTTTACAGCCGAAACATCAGCTATCCTTGCAGCATGCAACTACGCCAGCAAACAAAGAGGTGAATTTACCATCTGTACAGACTCACTTTCCTCCATACAAGCAATAAATAACATCAACACTCAAAAATACTACACCATTTCAATTAGGAACATCTTAAATAAATATAAAAACAGTAAACTGTTACTGCTATGGATCCCCGGTCACTGCGGTATAACAGGAAACGATTTAGCAGACGAAATAGCAAAAAACGCCCACAACTTCCCTCTAATCACTAAAAACAATTACAACCCATCTGACATTTTAAAATACATTAAACAAAATACTCAAACATCCAAAAATATAATATACAACAATACCTCACAACATTACAAAAACATTTGCCATGACAGAACACCAACAACAAACATTTCTCGAACCGACGCCATCAAGTTTACAAGAATAAGACTCGGACATACCAACCTTACAAACAGCCATATCCTAAACAAAACCCCACCACCAATCTGCACCAACTGCAACACAACTCTAACCCTACCACACTTTTTTTTTGATTGTCCCTTGCTACAACAAGATAGAACCAAATTTATTAAACCGTCAATTAAAGAAATAACATCATTTAGCAACATTCAACAGACAATCCAATTCCTCAAAGCCACAAATAACTACCATCTAATATAAAATAAAAAATAAAAAATATGTATATACCATATGTATATAAAAATAACTTAAGAACTTATATATTTACCCTTATACACAAAAATAATAATAACAAGTTAAAACCTTGCAGTCGGACGCAACCGACTGCGGAATACTTTGATACCAGTAAATGAACGGTTGATAAGGGGGAATGCAGGGGCGAAGGGAGTGGGCCATGTGGTAAACATCGCCAGCTATCATGTCACCAAATTTGGTGACTTTTGCTCAAAAGCTGTGGAAGATAACTTAACTTCAAAATGTAAAAGGTGGGCGGCAGAGGTGGGCGTGGCATCCAAATTTTTGAATCAAATGTTTTTAACTGTCACTATCTATCTTATTACCAAGTTTGGTGGCTCTAGCTCAAAAACTGTTAAAGATATAGCCAATTCCAATTTTATAAGGCGGGTGGCTTGGGTGGGCGTGGCATCCAAAATTTTGATGCAGATCTTTGGTATATGTTGCCTTCTATCTTTTACCGAATTTACGGGCTCTAGCTTAAAAACTGTAAGAGATATCGAAATTTCCGATTTTAAATGGTGGGCGGCAGAGGTGGGCGTGGCATCCTAATTTTTGATGCAGATTTTTTGTAGATGTCACCATATATCTTCCTACCAAATTCGGTGGCTCTAGCCCAAAAAATGTGAAAACTATAGGCGTTTCCAATTTCAAGGAGCAGGGATGATGGGGGCGGAAGGAGTGGGCGTGGCATCCAAAATTTTGATGCAGTTTTTTCAGGGACATGACTAGCTATCTGCGTGCAAAATTTGGTAGCTCTAGCTGTAAGAATGTGAGAAATATTTGGTTTTATCGGTTTTCAGTTATCGAATTTATCGATTTCCCAGCCTCATAGTAGGCGTGGCAGCCCAATCTTGACACTTTATCTGTACCGTCTATAGATAAACATAATTGCAAAGTTTCAAGTCTCTAGCTTCACGGGTGTCGAAAAAAGTTGCATTCATACAGACGGACAGACGGACGGACAGACACCATGACGGACATTGCACAAAACCAATATACTATGAGACCTTCGGTATCAAAGTATAAAAATGAATCAAATTATTTTTTTATTAGTTTTTCTTTTGCTTTATGAGGCACTCGTTTTTAAAATGACGTCCTTTAATTAATTTTAAAGACTTCCGTACTTCATCTAAAAATATTTGTTTGTCCAACCCTCCTTGTTGGTTGATTCTGTTTGAAAATTAAAAGAAAAATATAAAAAGCAAGTATGAGTCACAACAACTCTGTTAAAGTTTTTCAATTCACTTACGAAAAAGTAAATCCATAAATTTGGGAAAATTTAGCAATCTCTTTTGCCATGGTTCCCATCCACATTATAATCGATAACTACATCCTCTGAAATGATCTGCGACATGTTTTTATTCAGACCGCCGGGATTCAGTATGGCCTTCTTTGTAGCCATCTTAGGATCAAAAAGGAAGTACTTTGCATGGAATATCGAGTAGTTAAATGTTTTCTAATTTTTTACCATTTCATCTCTATTTTCGTCATAGCTCTTCTTCAAAGTTCTTGAGCTGCTGCTTCTCCGATGTGATGGGAAACATATTTGTAAATCATGGTGCTGAATGCTTCATTAAAGTGGCAACCATTGCCTTCTGCTCACTTATCTCTATAACTAAAGCTGCATTTTGGTCTACAAAATATTTAAAAATATATGATTGGATTTTAAAACTGTAATGTAATTTACCTTTTAAATCCTTCATCTCCTTCTCCATTACATCAAATTTCACATTCAAAATATTTTCTATATGCTCCAATTTAGCTAGTATGACATTATCCATTGTTTGTTATTATTACGGTATGCTTTAAAGTTTTAGATATGTTTTGTTGAATTAATAATTAAGGTAAGCAATCGTGGAGAAGTGGAATCGCAAGGATGTTATCTTGTAGAGGGTAGTGAGCCATTTTGGAATAGATTGAACTCAATTCAACAATTTTGGGGGGTTGAAGATCGATTATATTTAAAACTACTATTCCTAAATCAAACGAAGGCACAGGATATGTAAAATAGTCTTTTACTTTCGAAAAAGTTTGTGCCTTAAATGTGCCATTATCATATATCTCTAATATTATTGCTGGTATGTACGGCTCTATAGCACAATAATTGCATGCATAAAAGGACCTAACAAAGCCATTACAGAAGACATTTCTAGCTTTTTCTTGCTGCGTAGTTTGGTACACGTTTTACCTTCAAAAAGTAATTTCAACATTTTCTTAACAACACCTAAATCGATTAAGTGCATAATGTCGATCGGAAATTGCGAAATAATATCTATGTCAATATCTTCAATATCCATTTTGGAATTTATAAAGTAGCTTAAGTGAAACTCCTTGTCAGTACGAATTTTTAAAATCTAGATCAGTACGAAGCCTTGCTACCGAAGTACTAAATGTAGTGACATTTTTGACTCTGCGTCCAACCTGTTCACATTTACTACAACCCTTTAATGCTGGGTGTCCTTTAATGCCGCATATGTAGGACCTTGCAGGTGCATCGCATATGAATGCACGTATTTTAAAAGGCACACAATGATCACCAACATCGAAGCCGTTTTCCTGCAATATTTTCACATCGTGCAAGAAATCATGCAAGAATCAATTTACATTACATGGGTTTCGAGGTCCTACATAGCTTCCTACGAGAAATACGTCAATGTTTGGAATATTAATTATTCTGCACAAAATTGGCCACAATCCCACTCCAGAATTCTAGTACAAAGGCAATCCATCTATTCCAATGTCTACTTCAACTTCATTAACTCCACTCTGATTTATAATGTGTGTTAGTTTACTTAACTGTATAGGAAGCCCAATATGAATATATTCTCCTGGTGCCACGGTTCGCTTAACAAACGGAATTGGCCCTTTTACTGGAGCAATAGTTAGAGGAACGTCAATGCCTTCAGATTTTAAAATCTCATATAGTTCTCTGCAGCAAGCAACTGATGGACGCTATTTAAAATTCCAGTTTCTCAGCTTTTCGGAGATAGTCGGTTGTGGCGCCGTTTCGCATGAAGTAACTTCTGGTGGACTTGAAGCCGCTTCAGTAACCACCACATCTGGCTTATAATTTTGAACAAAGGACAACATGCGTTCGGTTTCCTTTTTTTGAAATCGTTTCAAATGCCGTTTAGAAATCATTTTACCTTAAAACTCGTTTAATATTTATTAAAAGTTGCGCGATGTTTTTTATTTTCACTGATTTATTTTGGGAGCGTCCCTTTTGCGTGTAATTCTTATCGGTTTCGTCGGAAAAAGTGGCAGAGCCACCAACAGTGTGGCCAGACTACTCTTTTGTTTTATAACACTTAATACTAATATCGATACATTCAAATACTTCCTTACAATATATCGGTGTATACTAAGTTGTTTGTTTGTTTTATATTTATAAAAGACGCGTTTATCACTTTTTATGTTTAATAATATGAACTTTTTCGAGAAAACATGCCCTTTGGAAGCCGAACTAAAAGAAGTGAAGAGAAATTGAACAAAATTTCTTGCTGGCTATTGCTGTTGCTAGCATGCAAAACGATTTTGCATTCCCTTACGCATTACCTGTAATGCGAATATTCTGTTAAAGAACAAGAAAGAGCAAACAGAAAACAAAACTAAGCGGCGCAATGTGATGTTACGAAAGTTGAACATAAAACAATGAAATTTAGTGCATTTCCTAATAACTTACATTACGCATTACCAGTAAATGATATGTAATGCAGCTTTGAAATTATAATGTTATTCAAAGTTTTTGTATGAAATTTCTTGCTACATTCTGTAAGTACTTCTAGGGTAATGCATTTCCCAAATTTTTGCTGTGTATATATGCCAAAAAAAAGAGTGCAATTTCAGCTACACGCTGGTCGTATTTTTTGCCATTTACCTTGTGAATTCTCTTTCTACTGATAAGAAAGCTAGGTAGACAACGATTTTGGCGATGGCATAAGTAGTTGGACATCACATTTAATTAGTCCGCATTGATCTGTTAATCGAAGAATATCAAACCTTTGCTTAAGCTTAGCTTAATTGAAAATTGTTTGTTGCTGATAGCTTTTATTTTATCCATAAATTTGTTAAATATGTTGAAAACAAAGGAACTGAGTGAATTCATAAGAAATGAAATAATTATAAAGTATAACTCTGGTATTTCGGTACAAAATATCATTAAACTAAACCATATTCCACGGACAACTGTATATTACCAAATAAATAAATATAAAAAAGCACATTCAACCAAAAACGTATCCCGTAGTGGTCGACCACGTAAAACAACTGACAGAGATGATTGTTATACTTTGCGGATGTTTAAGCAGAATGTTTTACTAACTCCAAGATCGGTTGCCAAAGAATTAAAGGAAGGTGGTCAAATTTATATCAGTGAAATAACCGTTCGTTGACGTCTTAAGGAAGCCGATTATGGCACATATATTAGCAGAGTTATACCACGAATAACTCCACGCAATAAGTTAAAGCGCCTTGACTTTGCCAACAAATATGTTGGTCAGCCTTAATCATTCTGGAATAATGTTTTGTGGAGCGATGAAAGCTCCTTTGAGTTTCACTGCTAAAAAAAAAAAATTTATGTTAGATTTCCGAAACAATATCGAAAAAAAAGGCACCTGTATGTGAGAAAATAAGTCATTCAGGTGGATCTGTAATGTTTTGGGGATGCGTAGCCTTCAGTGGCATTGGAGATTTGATTCCTGTTGATGGAACCATGAATAAAGGCAAATATTTAGAGGTCCTAAATAATCATGCTTTCCCCTCTGGTGATAAATTGATTGGGGAGTCATTCATATTCCAGCAGGATAACGCCCCGTGTCATAAGGCCAAACAGATTATGCAGTTTTTGAAAGATGTTGGAGTAATTGGATTGGCCACCTCAAAGTCCAGATCTCAACATAATAGAAAATCTCTGGTCATATTTAAAAAAAAAAAAAGATGTGCAAACTTATCTAGAAGTCGCGAAGAAACGATTTCAGATATTAATGCTCTATGAAAGAATATTTCATTGGATTATATCCACAGCTTGGTAGAGTCTGTACCAAAACGACTCCAAAAAGTAATAGACGCTAAGGGAGGATATATTTTTTTATTAATATGTTATAATTTCCCAATTGTCTTTAATTTTTTTTAAATAAATGGCACTAAATTAATATGTCCAAATACTTATGACACCCTTAATTTTTAAAAAAGTAATTTTTCGAAAAACAACAATGAAGTTATCCATCCGTTTATGTTACTCAATAAAACTATGATACTATACCTATTTACCATAATTTAAAAAAAAATTTTCCTTTACATAGTACACAAAAAGTTACAAACAAAAATATTGTATATTTTTCGTGTCCAAATAATTTTGCCTACGTGTGTAAAGTGCAACTGCTGTTATGATTCATGTGAGTACTATTGCCATTCAATTGCCAAATTTTTTTGTGTAATTTTATTTCTGTTGTTACTAGTATATATTTTAGACGTTGTGTGTTATGGACTAACGAACAGTACAATCAAGTGGCCCAACGATACCAAGCACCGGCTTGTTAACGCGCGGACCCAAGCAAAATGCAGCCAACTCCCGCCCAACCGACCGAGAGGCACACCGCATAACGTGCGGTTACGTAGATCGCGAACATGTAGACAAATGACACAAAACTAGCTTTTCAGAGAACCAATAGAAGTGGCACTATTTATTAAATGGGATAAATCGTTATAGTTTGAACATAAGATACGGAAAGGATTATGAATAGCATAGTAAGAGTTACAAGCTTGAAGAGCAATAGGTAGAAAATTTCTTGTCCTCCTGATCGGAGCTGCAAAACTAATTTGGCTGATTTATTCAGAGGAATCAATTTCACCATTTATTAGTTTATGTAAAAAGACTACACCTAGCATTGTTCTCCGATCAGAAAGAGAAGGGAGATTTATTAGTGAAAGTCTACTATGGTAGGAGGGTAAGTTAATGTTAGTGTCCCAATTAAGTCCCCTAAGGGCAAAGAGCAAAAACTGTTTTTGTACAGATTCTATTCGATCCTGGTGAATCCTGTATTTGGGATACCAGATACAAGATCCATATTCAAGAATAGGACGTAATAGAGACGTGTAAAGAGTTTTGGTTATCTTTAGGGATCGTCAAATTCTTTCGACCAGCGCTTAATGAACACCAAGGTACTAGACGCTCGATTTGCAACTGAAGAGATATGCTTGTGAAATTATAGTTTCGGTTCGAAAAGGATACCAAAGTCATCAACCCATTCAATGCGATCGAGTGGGCTTCCATCAAGAAAATATATATTTGAAAAAGGAAGGCGTCTATAAAAAGACATGACTTTGCATTTATTGCAATTAAGATTTAGTAAGTTAACACGACACCACTTTTGAAAATTATCTAAATCAGTTTGTAATTTTTGAGCAGACGACAGAGCATTACCCGACATGCATAATTTTACATCGTCAGCATACATCAGCACTCGAGATTGGTCAATAACAGATGGGAGATCATTGATGAACAGTGTTAATAATAAAGGTCCAAGGTGACTTCCTTGCGGAACACCGGAAGTGACATGAACCACATTAGAGACAGCGTCATTAAAACTAACTCTTTGTGTTCTATGAATTAAATATTCCCTTATCCACAGAATTAAATTGCTTGGAAAACCAAAAAGTTCAAGTTTATGAAGTAAGAGGTAGTGATTAACCGAGTCAAATGCATTTTGCATTTTATTTTGAAAACCCTTAACAACTAGTGAAGTAAATTCTAACAGGTTAGTGGTAGTAGATCTTTTATTCACGAATCCATGCTGGCACGGTGATATTAAAGATCTACAAAAATGTTGTAGCTGAGAAGTTATCAATTTCTCAAACATTTTTGGGAAAGCAGACAATTTGGAGATACCCCTATAATTTTGAACATTAGACTTGTCTGATTATTATGGAGAGGAATAATAAATGATTCTTTCCAGATGTTAAGAAAAGAACATTTCTCAACAGACAAACTCAACAATTTATGCAACGGCTTTAAGAGATCATCAGCACAGTACTTAAACACACAGCTTGTTTCACCGTTAGGTGTTCAAAAGTTTTGTATTGAAACATAATTTACGCTTTAGCGAAAGTTTAGTGTAAGTATATTGATCAGAGCAGTTAACCCCTGAAAAAACAGCCTGGGTTCGATTCGGGTTCCGAGCCCTCGGTTGAAAATTCGCAGAGGTTCCAAAACCGGTTTCTGAATATTGTGGAGCCCAGGGTTCGGTTCCAAAAATGGGTTCGCCGAGGAAGTAATGAAAAACATTGGAAGTCATTGTCCAACAACGTTAATATCTCTAAAGCCAATAAATAACAACAGGGGGTAACTCAAAAGCCGTATAACAAACTTTTTCTGAGAAATTTTAGCAAGTGGCGCCTTAATGCCAACTTGTGCGCAGACAGCAAGTAAGCAACAACAACTAGAGGTGGGCGCGGGCCTATTTTCTAAGGCCCGGGCCCGCACGAACACGAAGTCTTTGTTAAGTGGCCCGGCTCGACCCGGCACGACTTTTTTTCATGTAGACCCGGTCCGGCCCAAAATTAATCCATATTAATATACTTGTAACGGCTATATGAATTGTAAAGATATGGATTTATTTGTTTTCAAATACACTTATTTTAAAATACAAACAGAATGTTATTTATTTACTTATGTAATACAATGGTTTCTTTAAAAATAGAAGTCCTAACTGCTCCTATTAACAAGGGTGGCCATAAGTATTTAGGAAACACTTAAAGTTAAATCTACTCTCTGAACTTACTTCATTCAAAGATTGGTATCAATGGATAGGTCGTTTAAATTCCGTTTGAATGGTACGATACTTTTCTTAACCCAAGAAGTACCCATTAAAAGTGTTTAGTTCTTGTAAGAGTCTACTTTTAAAACTTTTTTCCTTGGGCTTAAACAAAAAATGTTTTGATGCAGAAAGTTTCTCCAAAAAACCGATTAGACATTTTTCAAATATCTCTTCTCACGAATTTTTTATGAATTTAAAAAAATTGCTTTAAAGGACAATTTTACCCAATTTTTACTTCTCTTCATACAAGATATTAAAATCTAATTCAAATGGTTTTTGGTTTCTTGCCGGACTTTATCGGGCCTTACCGGTCCGGGCCTATTCGCTGAGGCCCGAGCCCGCACAAAACTCAATTTTGAGGCCCGGGCCCGCTCCTGTGCAAGCCCGCGGGCCACGAAAAAAATCCCAGCCCGCGCCCACCTCTAACAACAACACACAATTATAAGATAACAACGTAATACATACTGTAGTGAGTATATGCATATAAAGAATATTCATTATTAACAACACAAGTATGCGACACTTTGTTGCACACAATAACAAATTAAAGACCAAAGCGCAGAGCCACTTGAGGCTCATATTACGCAGCGCGGACAGCTAGCACGCTAGCCGCCCGTTTAGCTGACGGCGCATATCCCACGGTACACTTATGTATGGCTCACCAAGAGTATGCATATATGTAATTATCAATATATACATATACACACTCACTCTCGTATAAGCACTGCTGCGCCAGGCATATATATGAAACCATATATTAATGTATATCGATTTTAAGGTTTCGAAGCGGACAGAGTTCCGAATAAAGACCATTCGAAAAACATAAGTCTAATGGAACTGACGTTGCATCGCGTTATTACTTATTTTAATTGTACAACACCCTATGTAATTCTTATTCCGCCCTGTACCCAGGATGGTACATCATTCCCCTCAGTTCGAGCAGATTGTCTTTGAACGCCTCGTCGACACGTTGTCGTCGTGCCCGGATACCATCTTCTCATCTGTCGAAATATTGCTGTGGTAAAAAGAATTCCGAAAATTCGGAAGGCATTTTTTAGTTAAAACAGACCATAGACCCTCAACTTACCTATTTTCAATGAAAAATCCGACTTCAAAATTAACGCGAATGAGACTAGACTTAGAAGAATACCAGTTCACGGTAGAATACCTCAAGGGGAAAGACAACTATGTAGCGGATGCTTTATCTCGCATAAACATAAACACATTAATCGACATGAACAGACAAATTTAAGCAATTCAAACAAGATCCTCAAAACGACAAGAAAACATCTGCGCAGATAATAAAATAATATTGCAAAAGAAAGAAAAAGAGCCCAATGTCTATGAAGTCATTAGCAATAATGACGTAAAAAAATTTGTGAAAATAAAATTCGGTAAAACTAATTGTTTGTTGAAGAAAGGAAAAAGAATTATTTTACAATTTTCAGTTAATGATTTGTATTCTAATGATAAATTCGATTTAGGTCAATTTTTTCAAAGGCTTAATTCAGAAGCCGGACTACATAAAATCGTTAATTTACAGTTGTCACTAAGTGAACAAATCTTCGAATTTGTATCACTTACGGAATTTAAAAATATGGGCACTAAATATTTAAATAAATTGAAAGTAGCGCTACTAACAACGGTGACACAAATAGACAAAAATTACGAAAGTCAAATTAAAGCAATACTGTCGAAATATCATGATGATCCTATAGATGGAGGCCATACAGGGATTTCGCAAACCCTGTTAAAAATCAAAAAATATTATTTTTGACCCCAAATGACTAAAAGTATAACAAAGTATGTAAAAACTTGTTTGAAATGCCAACAGGCAAAAATCACAACACATACTAAAGCCCCAATGATTTTGACAAAGTCCGCAAATACTGCATTTGACACTGTTTTAATAGATACAATTGGACCACAGATAATGGCAATGAGTATGCTATTACCATTATGTGTGAACTCACAAAATATCTAGTTACAATACCAGTAACTGATAAGAGTGCAAAAACAGTAGCCAAAGCAATATTCGAATCTTTTGTACTGAAGTACGGTCCAATGAAGACGTTCATATCGGACATGGGTACTAAATACAAAAATTCGCTTATAAATGACTTGTGCAAGTATATGAATATAAGAAATATTCACTCAACAGCACATCATCACCAGACTTTAGGAACAATAGAAAGAAGTCATCGAACATTCAACGAGTTTTTTCGTTCATATATTTCGATCGACAAAGATGATTGGGACATATGGTTGAACTATTTCACCTATCAACACAACACCATCGACAGTACATGAATACTGTCCATACGAAATCGTCTATGGTAGATTACCAAGACAGTTCACAGAATTTAATAATTTAACTAAAATATACCCTATATATAACATAGATGATTATGCAAATGAATTTAAGTTTAGATGAGAGATAGCCTATAAAAGAACAAAAACTCTAGTAGATCTAGAAAAAGAAAAACGAAAAATAGAATACGATAAAAAGTTAAATGACATAGACATAGAGGCAGGAAACTTAGTACTGCTTAAAAACGATACAGCGCATAAGTTAGAAAGTAAATATTTAGGTCCTTATAAAGTTATAAACATAGAAGATAGAAATAACATAAAAAAAAATGTAGGAAAAAAGAAACACCAAATAGTAAATAAGAACAAGCTAAAATTATTCAAAAATTAGTTTAGCTCGAGCATAGGACATATAACATTTGAAGGCCTGATCAGCCACAAAGTAATACTTAAAAAAATAAAATAAAATAAAAAATATAAAAAAAAATAAATTAATAAATTAAACAAAAAATAACAAAAAAAAATTATTTTGAAAAAAAAACAAAAACAAAACAAAACATAAATATTAAACAAAAAAATATATATATTTAAAAATGTATTCCTTTAATTTGCTTATTATTTTTCCATTATGTTAATCAAAACAAATTATACATATATTAAGAATATTGAACAACTTCATTATATTACGTTATTCTTCTAAAAGGGGAGGTGTAGTGAGTATATGCATATAAAGAATATTCATTATTAACAACACAAGTATGCGACACTTTGTTGCACACAATAACAAATTAAAGACCAAAGCGCAGAGCCACTTGAGGCTCATATTACGCAGCGCGGACAGCTAGCACGCTAGCCGCCCGTTTAGCTGACGGCGCATATCCCACGGTACACTTATGTATGGCTCACCAAGAGTATGCATATATGTAATTATCAATATATACATATACACACTCACTCTCGTATAAGCACTGCTGCGCCAGGCATATATATGAAACCATATATTAATGTATATCGATTTTAAGGTTTCGAAGCGGACAGAGTTCCGAATAAAGACCATTCGAAAAACATAAGTCTAATGGAACTGACGTTGCATCGCGTTATTACTTATTTTAATTGTACAACACCCTATGTAATTCTTATTCCGCCCTGTACCCAGGATGGTACATCATTCCCCTCAGTTCGAGCAGATTGTCTTTGAACGCCTCGTCGACACGTTGTCGTCGTGCCCGGATACCATCTTCTCATCTGTCGAAATATTGCTGTGGTAAAAAGAATTCCGAAAATTCGGAAGGCATTTTTTAGTTAAAACAGACCATAGACCCTCAACTTACCTATTTTCAATGAAAAATCCGACTTCAAAATTAACGCGAATGAGACTAGACTTAGAAGAATACCAGTTCACGGTAGAATACCTCAAGGGGAAAGACAACTATGTAGCGGATGCTTTATCTCGCATAAACATAAACACATTAATCGACATGAACAGACAAATTTAAGCAATTCAAACAAGATCCTCAAAACGACAAGAAAACATCTGCGCAGATAATAAAATAATATTGCAAAAGGGAAGAAAAAAGAGCCCAATGTCTATGAAGTCATTAGCAATAATGACGTAAAAAAATTTGTGAAAATAAAATTCGGTAAAACTAATTGTTTGTTGAAGAAAGGAAAAAGAATTATTTTACAATTTTCAGTTAATGATTTGTATTCTAATGATAAATTCGATTTAGGTCAATTTTTTCAAAGGCTTAATTCAGAAGCCGGACTACATAAAATCGTTAATTTACAGTTGTCACTAAGTGAACAAATCTTCGAATTTGTATCACTTACGGAATTTAAAAATATGGGCACTAAATATTTAAATAAATTGAAAGTAGCGCTACTAACAACGGTGACACAAATAGACAAAAATTACGAAAGTCAAATTAAAGCAATACTGTCGAAATATCATGATGATCCTATAGATGGAGGCCATACAGGGATTTCGCAAACCCTGTTAAAAATCAAAAAATATTATTTTTGACCCCAAATGACTAAAAGTATAACAAAGTATGTAAAAACTTGTTTGAAATGCCAACAGGCAAAAATCACAACACATACTAAAGCCCCAATGATTTTGACAAAGTCCGCAAATACTGCATTTGACACTGTTTTAATAGATAAAATTGGACCACAGATAATGGCAATGAGTATGCTATTACCATTATGTGTGAACTCACAAAATATCTAGTTACAATACCAGTAACTGATAAGAGTGCAAAAACAGTAGCCAAAGCAATATTCGAATCTTTTGTACTGAAGTACGGTCCAATGAAGACGTTCATATCGGACATGGGTACTAAATACAAAAATTCGCTTATAAATGACTTGTGCAAGTATATGAATATAAGAAATATTCACTCAACAGCACATCATCACCAGACTTTAGGAACAATAGAAAGAAGTCATCGAACATTCAACGAGTTTTTTTCGTTCATATATTTCGATCGACAAAGATGATTGGGACATATGGTTGAACTATTTCACCTATCAACACAACACCATCGACAGTACATGAATACTGTCCATACGAAATCGTCTATGGTAGATTACCAAGACAGTTCACAGAATTTAATAATTTAACTAAAATATACCCTATATATAACATAGATGGTTATGCAAATGAATTTAAGTTTAGATGAGAGATAGCCTATAAAAGAACAAAAACTCTAGTAGATCTAGAAAAAGAAAAACGAAAAATAGAATACGATAAAAAGTTAAATGACATAGACATAGAGGCAGGAAACTTAGTACTGCTTAAAAACGATACAGCGCATAAGTTAGAAAGTAAATATTTAGGTCCTTATAAAGTTATAAACATAGAAGATAGAAATAACATAAAAAAAAATGTAGGAAAAAAGAAACACCAAATAGTAAATAAGAACAAGCTAAAATTATTCAAAAATTAGTTTAGCTCGAGCATAGGACATATAACATTTGAAGGCCTGATCAGCCACAAAGTAATACTTAAAAAAATAAAATAAAATAAAAAAAAAAAAAAAAATAAATTAATAAATTAAACAAAAAATAATAAAAAAAAAAATTATTTTGAAAAAAAAAAAAAACAAAACAAAACATAAATATTAAACAAAAAAATATATATATTTAAAAATGTATTCCTTTAATTTGCTTATTATTTTTCCATTATGTTAATCAAAACAAATTATACATATATTAAGAATATTGAACAACTTCATTATATTACGTTATTCTTCTAAAAGGGGAGGTGTAGTGAGTATATGCATATAAAGAATATTCATTATTAACAACACAAGTATGCGACACTTTGTTGCACACAATAACAAATTAAAGACCAAAGCGCAGAGCCACTTGAGGCTCATATTACGCAGCGCGGACAGCTAGCACGCTAGCCGCCCGTTTAGCTGACGGCGCATATCCCACGGTACACTTATGTATGGCTCACCAAGAGTATGCATATATGTAATTATCAATATATACATATACACACTCACTCTCGTATAAGCACTGCTGCGCCAGGCATATATATGAAACCATATATTAATGTATATAGATTTTAAGGTTTCGAAGCGGACAGAGTTCCGAATAAAGAACATTCGAAAAACATAAGTCTAATGGAACTGACGTTCCATCGCGTTATTACTTATTTTAATTGTATATGGCGACCGTGACTCAGGTCGAAAGATTGACCTGGACATCGAGGGATAATAGAAGAGCACAGACTCCGTCTATTGAAAAACAACAGTAGCAGCAACAACAACAACAACAACAGTAGCAGCAACAACAACAACAGTAGCAACAATAAGAAAACCAGCGGCAGCGGCAACGTTGAAGAGCCAAAATATCAACTATAACATACTACACGATTCTGGATATGTACTGAGTGAGTAGAGGTTATAAGCAATGCCTAAAAGGCGAAGTGGAGTGAATAAAAGGCTAAAGTCAAGAAAAGAAAGAAATTATTATATGCCCCCAATACAAAAATTAATTGGAAGCAGGCAATAAAATACAAGCTGAATTCGATAACATCGAGTTGATTCAGCAAAAGTTAAAACAAAAAAGCTCAGCCTCTAAAAATGTCACTTCAAATAAACAAATACCATTACTAAACCAATTTACACCTAAACAAGTAAAAACGTTGCAGTCGCAACCGACTGCGGAATACTTTGATACCAGTAAAAGAACGGTTGATAAGGGGGAATGCAGGGGCGAAGGGAGTGGGCCATGTGGAAACATCGCCAGCTATCATGTTACCAAATTTGGTGACTTTAGCTCAAAAACTGTGGAAGATAACTTAACTCCCAAATTTAAAAGGTGGGCGGCAAAGGTAGGCGGGCATCCAAATTTTTGAATCAAATGTTTTTAACTGTCACTATCTATCTTCCTAATTAGTTTGGTGGCTCTAGCTCAAAAACTGTTAAAGATATAGCCGATTCCGATTTTATAAGGCGGGTGGCTTAGGTGGGCGTGGCATCCAAAATTTTGAATCATTTTTTTGTGGAACGTCAATATCTATCTTGACACAAAATTTTGTGGCTCTAGCCCAAAAAATGTAAAAACTATAGGCGTTTCCAGTTTCAAGGAGCAGGGATGATGGGGGCGGAAGGAGTGGGCGTGGCATCCAAAATTTTGATGCAGTTTTTTCAAGGACATGACTAGCTATCTGCATGCAAAATTTGGTAACTCTAGCTGTAAGAATGTGAGAAATATTTGGTTTTATCGGTTTTCAGTTATCAAATTTATCGATTTCCCAGCCTCCTTGTAGGCGTGGCACCCCAATCTTGACACTTTATCTGTCGCGCCTATAGAAAAACATAATTTCAAAGGAAATTGCACAAAACCAATATACTATGAGACCTTCGGTATCAAAGTATAAACAGAACAACCCAAAAAAGAGCTGAAGACGAAACCAAGGAAGGAATGTCCAGCAGACTGCGCGGGACCACTGGAATCACCAAGCTGTGAATACACATGCACGGAGAGGACCAGCGCCGGCGCCCCAACAGCCTGTGCGAGGACCAGCTCCGGCACCGTCTAGCCTACCAAGCTTGACCCACGGGATCTTCAAGGACCGGCGGCGCTACAAAGAGCGCACAACATTTATTATTATTTAATCAAAAAATATATGTATATATTATAAAATTGTAATTGTAATACTGAGCCATAATTGCGTTGCTCGTAATATAGTATGGCCCGTAAAGCCGTACGAAACATTAGACAGGAGATCACTACGTTGATCAATTAGGGAACGAAAGGAAATATTACATATTAAATAATAATAATAATATAAGTGTAAATTAATAAAATATTAAAAAAAAAAGTTATGTATAAAACAACAATAAAAATTAACAGTAGTTTAAATAATATTTGTCAAAAAAAAAAGCAAATGAAAATAAATTTAAAATAATAAGAAATTCTTAAATTTAAAACAAAACAAAAAAAAAAATTGTAATAATTATTCCAATTAAAAAAAAATAAAAGGATTTTCTTTGGTTAATTAAACTCATTCAAAAAACAAAATTTTTCAAGACGGAGATACTATTCAAGCTCCACAATAATTTCCCTTGGGTCAAAATGGGCCTAATAGACTCAAAGACGGTGGACTCCACCGCTAAAGTAATTAACAAAGTCGAAGTGGAAACACCAGACTTAAAATTAATTAGCAGTCTTTTAATAATAATTGTCGTGCTTATGTGCATAAATCTGTTCTTCACATTGTACAAGGTGCACAATAGGTGCATTAAAAAGAAATATATGAGTCGTGCGAACGACTGAGATAAAATATGAAAAACAAAAAAAAAAAAAAATAAGGAGCTCACAATTAGTAAGAACTACTACTTCAATAAGTATATATGCACTTATAATCTTACACATAAATACCATAAATCTTGACAATTATAAAAATGCATGCGGCAATAGCCGACACATATGAAAGAGACCCACAATTCATTATACGAGCATTAAGGGTACTCAACCAATTCCACGAATATATTTCGGTATGTGATTTTGAGTACTCTTACATGGACTCGTTTAACAGAATATATTATGTCCGAAGCTTTGAGATACGTAAAACACGAGCACATCCGTGCTGTTTGGTATTAGGTTTGATAATCGTCTCTTTATTTTAATCAAAAGAATTCTTAGCCTAAATACATTATTGGGTTGCTTATGTATAAAGCTCTGTCGCAGCAGAGCGGCTTATGTACATGTATGTTTGTGTATTAATTTGATCACCGGCTGCAGCGGTCGAGAGAGAGAGAGAGTTGTAGTATATGTATATGTGTATATGCAGAAGGCAAAGAATGCATATACATTTAATATACATATATAAGGCAAGCACTGGCTCGTAAGGGCTAAAGCACTTACGTTGTGGATCCCACACTTCGCGATCGGCCCGCTCATAAGTGGCCGATCAGATTTCAAGTGCGCTGACCGTTTGTGTAGTTGCGTTATATTTGTATATACATAGCAACAAAGTGTTACTATGTCTGAAGGTTAAATACCCTGCAATGTAGTGGGTATATAACAGATTGTCATGCATACTACATCTCCCTCCTTTTGAAAAAAAACGTAACTTAGTGTAGTTATTTTATATTCTATGTTGCTACATCTTTTATTATTTATTATAAATTTTTTTTTTTATTTAAAGGTTTTTGTTTTGTATTTTTTTTTTTCATTTATTTATATATTTATATATATATATATATACATATATATATATTGTATGAAGATGAATAATTAATGAAAAGTTTTAGCCTATCTTTGTGTACTTTTTGTACCTTACTCTTTCTATCCTTAATGAAAATGTTTTCTCTACCATCTATTATTTCTACTGTATAAGGGCCTAAATATACTGATTCTAGCTTATGGCCAGTGTCATTTCTTAATAACACCATATCTCCTACTTTTAATTCAAAATGAATTATATTTTTATCATAGTATTCTTTATTTCTATTTTTATGTTTTTCTAACATAATTCTAGCTCTTTTATAAGCTTGTTCTAATCTAAACTTACTTTCCTTAGCATAGTCTTCTATATTATACAATGGATCAATATTGTCTATTGTATTAAAATATTGTGGCAAGTTACTTTGCTTGCCAAAAACTAATTCATATGGACAATAACTATGTGCCATAGATCGGGTCGTGTTGAAACAGTATACAAAATATTTTAGCCACACATCCCAATCAGTTTTGTCGACTGAAATGTATGAACGAATATATTCGTTAAAAATTCTATGGCTTCTTTCTACTGTTCCAACTGTCTGGTGGTGGTGTGCAGTAGACGTTATATTGTCTATTTTTAAATATTTGCACAAGTCGTTTATAACAGAATTTTTATATTCAGTTCCCATGTCCGTAATGAACGTCTTCATTGGACCGAACTGTACTATAAAAGATTCAAATATAGCTTAAGCGACAGTATTTGCATTTTTATTTGGGATCGGTATGGCAACAAGATATTTTGTTAAATCGCAAATAAGCGTAACTGCATACTCGTTACCATATTCAGATCTTGGTAATGGACCTATTGTGTCAACTATTACCCTGTCGAAAGCACTTATTGGTGTGTCGGTAATTCTTAAAGGAGTTTTGGTATGTGTCATTGTTTTTGACAACTGGCATTTTGGACATCTACGTACGTACTCTTTTATGTGACGAGTCATATTTTTCCAATAGTAGTGTCTTTTTACTTTGGCCAAAGTTTTTGTTATGGCTGTGTGTCCTCCTTGTATGGGATTATTATGAAATGTAGACAATATTGCTTCTTTTTCTGTATCACTTGATACAATGGTCACCGGCTTGAGTAGCGCTACACTTAATAATCTCAATGTATTATTGCCCATATTTATGAAATTTTCTATTGAAACTTATTCAAAGATTATTTCATGCGGTGCCACTTTTAGTTGGCGTATATCATGCATACCGGCTTCCTTTTCGAGCCTTTGGAAAAATTGACCTAAGTCGATAACTCCATTACAGATCGCTAACATTTATTCTTGCAATGATTTTATTTCCGTGTTTGAAATAACACAGCTTTTCTTTCATATGCAAGGCCACAACTTTTCGTACATCGTCATTTGTGATGACTTCATATAAGTTGGGCTTAGAAGCTTCTTCAAGATTTTGCCTAAGCAAAGGTTCTTGTTTCTTTTCCTGCGCAGGATTTATTTTGTCTACTTTGTTGCCTGGTAGTGACTTTCAGGACTTTATTCTGTAAATCTTTTAATTCGGATATTGTTATCCTTGATAGGGCATCTGCCACGAAATTGTCTTTTCCCTTTAGATACTCGACTGTAAAGTCGTAAGTTTCGTGTAAGTTTTGAACTTGGATTGACCATAGAAAATAAATAGGTTAATGGTCTGTGGTCAGTTTTCACTGTAAAGTGTTTTCCATTAATATATGGTCGAAAATTTAATATTGCCCAGTGAATTGCTGCTAATTCTTGTTCTGTTGTGCTTTTATTACTTTCACCCTTTGTAAATGAACGTGATGCGTATGCATCTAGAAGTTGGAGTCCATTATAGTTTTGAGTTAAAACTGCTCCACACGCTTGCTTACTAGCATCCGCTATTATTCAAAATTCTTTGCTGAAGTCTGGGTATTGTAGTAATGTTGGTTGAATTAGCTTTTCTTTAAAGTTGTTTCCCCTAAAAGCCGCTGAAAGTGAATACCAACTGAAACATACTTGGGTCTCTCTGCTATGAGTTAACATTTTGAGCGAGCATAACATAATGTTAACAATCATGGGTCACTCTCGTTCACAGTTTAGTGGAAACCAAAACCCATCTATAACATTATTTGGTTAGTGGCTATAGTCATCATTCTCTGAAATGAATTTGGCGCTATTTTTAAACCGAATGGCAATCGCGTGAAGCGATATGAGCCATTGCTCGTTGAAAATGAAGTTATATTTCTTGAACTTTCTTCGAGTTCAATTTGATGAAAACCTGACATTAAGTCAAGGCATGAGAAATATTTTGCTCTACCTAGTTGATCTAATATATCATCAATTCTAGGTAGTGGAAATTTATCGGACAGTAGTTTTTTATTAATTTGACGATAGTCAATTACTAATCGCCATTTTTTATTTTCTGAGCCTGGAAGGGCTTTCTTTGGGACAAGTAAGAGTGGGCTGTTGTGTTCTGACACAGACGGTTCGACAATGTTGTCGCTGATCAATTTTTCAACTTGTTTTTGTATTTCTTCTGTTTGGCTATGCGGGCTTCGATAGTTCTTGATGTACACCGGTTCATTATCTTTTAGTCTCAGTTGTTGTTTATAGAAGTTATTTGTTGTGATTGATTCGGTTTCAAGACCGAATATGTCACTATACTTGGTGCATAAATTGGTTAATTCTGACTTGAATTGTGGGGGAAAATTTTTTGCTAGCTGAGATATGACAGTTTTTTCTCGATGTTCTTGATTTGTGTGAACTACATCGTAGTTCGAAAGTGATTCATGTTTTAAGTTATTTATCGTGACTAATTGATCGGTACTAGTTGTATTTAGTAAACGGACAAACGTATTTTGAGATGTTGCCACTGTGTTTGCAACATATATACCAGGTTGAATTTCCTGATTTGGAATGAATACACCATCTTCTTTTGAAGTTAGCGTGACTTTTCGGACAACTTGTGATCTTGCTGGCAGAAGTATTGAGTTTCTACCAGAGTCATATGTTATTGGAACATGGATCGGATATTTTAGATTATTGGGTCTAATTATAAACCAATCCTCTGATGGTTTGAAATCGAGTTGACAATTGAATTTTTTTATAAAATCAATGCCTATTATTCCATCACATGGTATAGCGAAATCTAAATCAACTATGTGAAAATTGTGTGGAATTATATATTTTCCTGTCTGAATCTCTATTGATGCTAGACCTTTGGATTTTAATATCTCTTTACTTATGCCTTGAATGTTTATTACATTTTTAGGTTGGATGTCATGAAAGACATCAGAATTTTCTTTAAGTATTGAGATGCCTGCACCTGTATCAATTAAAAAGGTAAGTTTTTTACCTGTTGACACGTGGTCAAATGAAACAAATATATTGAGACTAAAATTTATTGAATGAACTTTGGTGTTTTCTATTGTTGTGTATCTAAAGGTTGTTCGGAGTTTCCCGAGACATCTTGGGTTACTCTGACATTGTTATGGCCTCTGTTTGAGTTGCCATGGCCTCTAGAGTTTCCTCTATTTTGGCCTCACCCCCTATAGTTGCGGTTTCCGTTTTGATAGTAATATCCTCTACCACGATAGTTACCACGGTTACCTCTAGTATTGTTTGGGTTGTACTGATTATAGTACAGGACAGTGTTTGACTGTCCAGTAGCATCAGTACAACTATTGACAAATTTTGATATGGCATCATTCATATTACTGAATGTGCCGGCCTGCATGATAAGTTTTACCTTATCTATTGCGCAGTTTTGGGTCATGGCCTTGACAGCAAGTGTTGTGTTGTATTTGTCAGCTAGGTCAGGTGACAAGCCATCATTGATATAAGCTCCTTTTAGAGACTTGGTCAAATTTTCAACCTCTTGGGTGTATTGATTGGCTGTCTTACTTTTTTGCTGTAAATTGAGTAATTTTGCAGAAATTACTTCTACGGATTCTCCTTTTACAGTTATTGCTAATTTCTTAATAATGGCAGTTATTGTCTGCTCATCACTTATCAAATTTCTAGCATGACCTTTCAACTTAGTCTTTATTAGACTTATTGCTGTTGCTTCATGCTCATGAGGAGTCGATTAAACTCAGAGCATCCTTGAAGCTTTGTAGATTTTCAGCCTTTCCATCAAACTCTGGTACGAGTGATGAGGCTAGCCTAAGAAATTCTACAACTGTTTGAGTCATTTTATTCAATTCTTGTTTATTATCATCTGGGTCAGAAAACTCCTGTTCTGACAATTCAGTGTTAATAAAGGGTTTTGGTTCTAGTGAATCTTGGAGTTGACTTGGGTCAAACTCAATTGGAAAGTATGGGTTGGATGGAATGTTCAATGTAATGTTATGTCTATCACTCACATGTTTTAGTCTTGCGGCCAATGAACGTAAGGTTTTTAGACATTGTTCATTATGAACATTTGTAAGTTTATTTTTTATTGAGTGTACTAATCCACTGATGTTATTGTATTCAGTTATTAGTATTGTGGTGTGGTAGATAAGCGTATCGACTTTTATTTGTGTATCTTTATTGATACATTTATATGATTTTTCAAATTTGTCTTTGAATGAAGTTATTCGTCGCGCTATTTCCTGCCATTCCATGAGTTATTCACTTTTATCGATGCAATCGCACCATTAGTGTAGTAACTCCATAGACAATATTGCCCATACTTTGTTTGGGAAATCTGGGTCTTTCTTAAGCATACGTTCCAACAGTTTGTCTAATGAAATAGGCAAATGGTTTTCTATTTTGTGTCTAATGGAAATGTATTTTATCTGTTCTTTTAATGCAGATAAAAAATCTATTGTTTGCTCTAAATGAATTTGGTTTAGTTTTAATGCGTTTTCGCATACTAGTAGTTGACAACGATTGAAAGTATCTATTAAGATATTGAAATGCCTTAATTTTGTTTCGTCTGAAATTGGTGCACTCTTATTGAGGCACTTGTAAGATTTGTTAAATTCAGATCGTTGTTCTTTAAAGAATGTGAAGATGTTGCTCCATTCCATTTATTGAACATATATTTAATAGTTCACTATTATTCGTCAGAGTCATCGCTTTCTGAACTCAGTGGTTCTGCTTTGATGATCTGATCTACGAATAATTCGTGAATGGTTTTAGGCATTTTTACGTTGTTTCTCAGCATCCTTTTATATTGCAAGATAATGATTCTTTTAATTTGATCATATATGTGCTTGCGTACTATTGCGTTGTTTTTAATCCACTTTAGGATTTGAATTAACTTTGGATGTGCTGGTTTTGTATTTGTTACTAGCTCTAAAAGCGGAATATACCTAGCTAATAATTTTAGCTCGACCATAATTTTTCCTCTCCTTTTTATTTTTATACTTTGATACCGAAGGTCTCATAGTATATTGGTTTTGTGCAATGTCCGTCATGGTGTCCGTCTGTCCGTCTATCTGTCTGTCCGTCTGTATGAACGCAACTTTTTTCGACACCCGTAAAGCTAGAGACTTGAAACTTTGCAATTATGTTTGTCTATAGGCGCGACAGATAAAGTGTCAAGATTGGGGTGCCACGCCTACTAGGAGGCTGGGAAATCGATAAATTCGATAACTGAAAACCGATAAAACCAAATATTTCTCACATTCTTACAGCTAGAGCTATCAAATTTTGCACGCAGATAGCTTATCATGTCCCTGAAAAAACTGCATCAAAATCTTGGATGCCACGAACACTCCTTCCGCCCCCATCATCCCTGCTCCTTGAAACTGGAAACGCCTATAGTTTTCACATTTTTTGGGCTAGTGACACCAAATTTTGTGTCAAGATAGATATTGACGTTCCCCAAAAAAATTCATCAAAATTTTGGATGCCACGCCCCCTGATTCCGCCCCCATCCCCCCCTTCTCCATGAAATTGGAAACGCCTATAGTTTTCACATTTTTTGGGCTAGAGCCACCAAATTTTGTGTCAAGATAGGTACTGACGTTCCCCATCAAAACTTGGATGCTACGCCCCCTGATTCCGCCCCCATCCCCCCTTCTCCAAGAAATTGGAAACGCCTATAGTTTTCACATTTTTTGGGCTAGAGCCACCAAATTTTGTGTCAAGATAGATATTGACGTTCCCCAAAAAAATGCATCAAAATTTTGGATGCCACGCCCACCTCTGCCACCCAACTTATAAAATCGGAATCGGCTATATCTTTAACAGTTTTTGAGCTAGAGCCACCAAACTTGGTTGGAAGATTGATAGTGACAGTTAAAAACATTTGATTCAAAATTTTGGATGCCACGCCTACCTCTGCCGCCCACCTTTTAAATTTGGGAGTTAAGTTATCTTCCACAGTTTTTGAGCTAGAGTCACCAAATTTGGTAACATGATAGCTGGCGATGTTTACCACATGGGCCACTCCCTTCGCCCCTGCATTCCCCCTTATCAACCGTTCTTTTACTGGTATCAAAGTATTCCGCAGTCGGTTGCGTCCGACTGCAACGTTTTTACTTGTTTTTTCATGTATTAACGAAATTTATTTTTACATTGATTTCTTTTCTTTTACAAATTCATTATTTCTTACTATTATTCAGTATATTTTCATTTTTTTTTTTTTTTTTATATTTTGTCCAGATCGTTTGCTTTACTAAGATATTTTTTTTAAGCATTTATTATGCTGTTTGTATAATTTGAAAAATAAGTTTGTTACTATTACAATAGTAATTACAATGAGTAGTACGTTAATTAAACGCAAATCGATCTGTTCGACTTCAACTTTATTTATTACATTAGCTGTCTACTGATTTAGTGTCTATGAGACCCATTTTGGGTGTCTTAATTTCTTTTATATTTTGCTCAAAATTTATAACATAATTTTCATCTGTTTTACTTATTCTATTGTCCCACATATAATTGTTTTTTTATTAATTTTTTTTATTTTACAACATCCTTCCTAATGGTTCGCATAGCTTTACGGGCTATGCTGCTAATCGGGCGGAAATGGTTCCGCGCGATTTTACAAATTTTTTTTTTTTTAAAACAATAAATATATGCATCGTAGTGCAATCAAAAAAAATTATGCAACGCAGTGAAAAGTTAAAAAAATTATGCGTTCTCGGAAACGCTATCGGTTCGCTTATCCGCGGTCTGGCTTGATACGCTAGACGGGGCCGGTGCTGGCTGCACAGGCTACTTTTTCTTTGATGGGGGACCGGTGCCGGCAGCACAGGTGTACTCACAATGCGGTGAGTTTAGTGGTCCCTCGCAGTCATCCGGGCAGCGTTTTGGTCTCCTTGGCAGTTGCTTGGGTGATGGAGGTTTGGTTAATATATTTTCATGTATTATGCTTATTTTAGCTGAGTGAGTTTTTGTGTTTGGGCATTTATCTGCGAGTCTTGATTTTAGATAATCAAGCTCGGCTTGTAGTTTTTGGGGCAACAGCCCCGAGGGAGGTGGCGTATTTGCATATAATAGCCACTTTATGTGTGCTATTCTCTTTTAATTTTGTTTTGCACACCTCCGCGTCTTCCCATAACACTAGACTCTACTCACTCAGACTTTTTTTTGATGTTCCATTTGTTCCAATCATGACCAGATCACCCGTGGTTGTGTTATTCTGCTACTGGCTCTGCTTCCGACGCTGCTGCACCTTTTCCTCGCTGCTTGTCTGCTTATTGATGTAACTGTTGCTGCATTTGGAATGCTCTTCGTATTGATTGCCAGTGAAACGATGTTTAAATGCTGCAGTTTCTTTTGTGTTTCAGGTGTAAGTTTGATCTAGTCTTGTTGCTGAGCACGAAACAGGGTTCAGCTAGAAGCTCACCATTGGGCGCATCTAAAACTTGTTGATGACATCCAATAGAGCGGCTGCGGTTGCGTTCTTCGCAAGCGGGTAAAACTGCTGCAGAATTGTATCCTTGTTATTGTTGCCGTTGTCCTG
This sequence comes from Scaptomyza hsui, assembly GCA_018152825.1. NCBI lineage: Eukaryota > Metazoa > Arthropoda > Insecta > Diptera > Drosophilidae > Scaptomyza > Scaptomyza hsui. Next base: position 375,063 of record JAECXO010000007.1, read on the forward strand.
CTGCTCCTGTAGCCTTCGTGACACTTGTCACGGTCGCCATATATTATGTCCGAAGCTTTGAGATACGTAAAACACGAGCACATCCGTGCTGTTTGGTATTAGGTTTGATAATCGTCTCTTTATTTTAATCAAAAGAATTCTTAGCCTACATACATTATTGGGTTGCTTATGTATAAAGCTCTGTCGCAGCAGAGCGGCTTATGTACATGTATGTTTGTGTATTAATTTGATCGCCGGCTGCAGCGGTCGAGAGAGAGAGAGAGAGAGAGTTGTAGTATATGTATATGTGTATATGCAGAAGGCAAAGAATGCATATACATTTAATATACATATATAAGGCAAGCACTGGCTCGTAAGGGCTAAAGCGCTTACGTTGCGGATCCCACACTTCGCGATCGGCCCGCTCATAAGTGGCCGATCAGATTTCAAGTGCGCTGACCGTTTGTGTAGTTGCGTTATATTTGTATATACATAGCAACAAAGTGTTACTATGTCTGAAGGTTAAATACCCTGCAATATAGTGGGTATATGACAGATTGTCATGCATACTACAAGAATAACAAGCCCACTATACCATTGTAGTAAACAAGAAAAAGGTATAGTGCTATCCTCTTTACCATATGTGTTGGTAAAAGAACTAGCAGAAGACAACGTCTTCCTGGGTCAAACTACTACACTAATGGTGCGATTGCATCGATAAGTATTAGTAACTCATGGAATGGACAGGATTCAGAGAGCTTATTCTACAAAAGCGCACTGAATTCATTAAATCGTACAAGTGCTTAAATAAGAATGTTCCTATACGAATCGGAACAATAACCAAGCATACCCAAATATTAGTACAAAAGTACAACGAATTTCGGGAACTTGTACATTTAAATTATGACAACTTGAAAAGTCCACACAGGTTACAAGCAAGGGAAATTATCGACAGATTAAGATCTGCGTTAATTACCTTGGACACAAAACACGATTTACATCTTTTTCTTCCTTCGGTACTAAGTGTACCAGTAACATTTGATCCATCTGTATTAGACGATCGAATGCCAGACGAAGAAACCGACGTTGATTTTGATTCTGAAGAAGAAATCCAACCAATAAAAATGACCCAAACAGTAGTAGATTTTCTGAAAACAGCCTCGTCTCTTTTATTTGAGTACGATGGTAAAGCAGAAAATCTACAAAGCTTCAAAGACGCTTTAAGTCTAGTAGACACCATTAAAGGTGACCACGAAGCAACGGCCATACAACTTATAAAGACAAAATTAAAAGGCCACGCAAGAAACTTGATTAGCAATGAGCAAACGATTGCTTAAATTATTGCAAAACTATCAAGCACAGTAAAAGGTGAGTCAGTGGAAGTATTGTCAGCCAAACTACTTAACTTGCAACAACGAAGCAAAACTGCCAACCAGTATACACAAGAGGTTGACCAGTTAACAAGAGCTTTGGAAGGCGCATATATAAACGATGGTTTAACGCCGGAACTGGCCAATAAATACAGTACAGCCGAAGCAGTTAAGGCAATGACCAAAAACTGTGCTAACGATAAGGTAAAACTTATCATGCAGGCTGGCACATTCAATAACATGAATGATGCGATATCTAAATTTGTCAACAATTGCACAGAGGCAACTGGACAATCCAACGCTGTATTGTTCTACCAAAATTACTCTCAACGTGGCGGAAACCGCGGAAGAGGTAACTATAGAGGCCGACCTTACAACAGAGGCGGTCAAGGACAATACTACAATAATAACAAAGGCAATCCTCGAGGCGGCTCTAACGGAGGCGGCTCTAACAGAGGAAATAACCAACGCAATCAGATTCGAGTTACACAAGGTAACTCGGAAAACGAACAAGCCCCCTTGAGCACTCAACAGTAAAAATACTGCATTTGAACCTAAGTCGACTGCTGAGACTCAAATAAGAAAAAGAAAAAAAATCTACCGTTAACGTTACTAATAGATACTTGAGCAAATGTCTCAATCCTAAAAAACAATAGCGTAGACTCCACAATAGATTATGAGCAGAAAACTAATATATCAGGAATTGGACAGGGAATCATACAGTCAATTGGACAATCTTCGATTGACTTACTTTTCGATTACTTCGTAATCAGTCACGACTTCCAAATAGTTAACAACAAATTCCCCGTCCCATGTGACGGAATTCTTGGACTCGACTTCATTAGAAAATTTAATTGCCTAATAGACTATCAAAATGATTAATTTATTATTAAGCCAAAATCTTTAAATTATCAGATACATGTACCACTATTACATAATGATATTGACAATTCAATATTATTACCTGCTAGGTAAGAAGTAATGAGAAAAATTACACTCCCGACCAACGAAAATACTGTATTGATACCAAACCAGGAAATTCACCCTGGGGTATTAATAGCTAACAGTATAGTTGCAAGTAATAGTGCAATAGTCCGTATTTTAAATACAACCAATGAAAACATCAATATAAAACATCCTAACATTAAATTTGAATCATTACAAAATTATGAAATAAAATCACTTACCAATACAGGTAAAAACAATAGAACAAATGAAGTCTTGAGTAAACTACAATTTCCTGACCATGTTAAGACAAAGCTTACTGAACTATGTACCAAATACAGTGAAATATTTGGTTTAGAATCAGAAGCAATTTCATGTAACAATTTTTACAAAAAGAAATTAAGGTTAGCAGACAAAACTCCAGTATACATTAAAAATTATAGAAATGCAGAAACGGAAAAACCGGAAATAAACAGACAGGTCAATAAATTAATAAAAGATGGCATAGTTGAACCATCTATATCTGAGTATAATAGCCCACTTCTCTTGGTACCCCAGAAATCTCTCCCAAACTCCATGGAGAAAAAATGGCGTTTAGTAGTTGATTACCGCCAAATTAACAAAAAACCCACTTCCACGAATTGAGGAAATTCTTGACCAATTAGGACGAGCTAAATATTTTTCATGTCTCGATCTCATGTCAGGTTTCCATCAAATCGAATTAGATGAAAAATCTAGAAATATAACATCATTTTCTACGAGCACCGGCTCTTATCGCTTCACGCGGTTACCATATGGTCTTAAGGTAGCACCAAATTCATTCATGCGAATCCCAAGCATTTCTCTACATGGATGACCTAGTTGTCATTGGCTGTTCTGAACAGCACATGTTTAAAAATTTGTCAAATATATTTGACCTGTGTAGAAAACTCAATTTAAAACTAAACCCAGAGAAATGTGCTTTTTTCATGCACGAGGTAACATTCCTCGGACATAAGTGCACAGACCATGGCATCCTTCCAGATGACAAAAAATACGATGTTATAAAAAACCATCCAAACCCCACAGATGCGGATAGTGCACGACGTTTCTTCGCGTTCTGTAATTACTACAGAAGATTTATACACAACTTCGCACAGCACTCACGTCATTTGACGAGATTATGCAAAAAGAATGTCCAATTCGAATGGACAAACGAATGCGAAGACGCATTTAAATATTTAAGAAAGGCTTTAATGAAACATACATTATTAAAATACCCTGATTTCAGTAAAGAATTTTGTATAACCACAGATGCAAGTAAACATGCATGTGGTGCTGTACTATCCCAATAGTACAACGGTGTGCAATTGCCAATTGCATACGCATCCCGAGCTTTCACACAGGGAGAAAGCAATAAATCAACTACAGAGCAGGAATTAGCTGCTATTCACTGGGCAATAAAACACTTCAGACCATATGTTTATGGAAGGCATTTCTTAGTTAAAACAGACCATAGACCCTCAACTTACCTATTTTCAATGAAAAACCCCACATCAAAACTTACAAGAATGAGACTAGACTTAGAAGAATACCAGTTCACGGTAGAATACCTCAAGGGGAAAGACAACTATGTAGCGGATGCTTTATCTCGCATAAACATAAACACATTAACCGACATGAACAGACAAATTTTAGCTGTTCAAACAAGATCATCAATATTGCAAAAAGAGAAAAAAGAGCCAAAAAGTCTATGAAGTCATTAGCAATAATGACGTAAAGAATTTCGTGAAACTAAAATTCAATAAATCAAAATGATTGTTAAAACAAGTAAGAAGGCTCTAGTCGAGATTTCCCGACTAGGAGATACCCCGAACCCTATACTTAACGCGCACAGTCATTGTCTGTATGCATCTGTGACCTAAACTTCAATCTTCGATATCTCTGGTGTTTCTCAACCGGTTTCGATGAAATTTTCAGAAAAGTTCTATAGTTATCCATTATTTCAACCCCCATTATTACATTTTCCAAATTCGCGATTTTTTTGTAATCGATTGCATGTGTATATCAGAAACTAGAATAGTTATCGACAATTTGAAACAAACTTGTTCCGCTCATAGTATAGGAGAACTTATATTCAAAATCTGAAGTCTCTAGCTCCTGTAGTCTCTGAGATCGACGCGTTCATACAGACAGACAGACGGACAGACGGACAGACGGACGGGCGGACATGGCTATATCGACTCGGCTGTTGATGCTTATCAAGAATATATATACTTTATGGGGTCGGAGATGCTTCCTTCTGCCTGTTACATACTTTTGCACAAAACCATTATACCCCTTTTACCCATTTTATGGGTTAGGGGTATAAAAAGGGAATAGAATTATTTCACAATTTTCAGTTAACAATTTGTACTCTAATGGAAAATTTGACCTAGGTCAATTCTTTCAAAGGCTTAATTCAGAACAAATCTTCGAATTTGTATCACTAAGGCCCAATTTCTCAATGTCCAGTTAAACTTGGTATAAGTTAACTTCAGAATAACTTTTATGCTCGAGCTATACTGATTTGGTTTTCTCAAAGCCAAATTATCCTATCATCGGTATATCACTATCGCAGAATGGTGCTGCCAACCTTAACGGGGATTCAGCTGTTCTTTTGGTTTTGTTTTTGCCTGTGACTCCTAAACTGCTACATGTTGCACATCAAAATGTATATATGATAACTTTCTATGAGCCCTGTTGTAAACGGCAACGAGGGAAAACCATTTTAGTTGTTGAGGAGCATGTGTTTGTGAACCTAGAAGACTCAAATAAGCATTTTGAAAATTTGCTTCATAAAAAAAAAAATAAAAAATGCAAGTGTCAGCTTGAGTCAGCTGTTCGCCTTACGATGATTGTATTGATATTTATATATCGGGACTTAGCATCGGTATAAGTAGTAACCGGTCCTCCATGCATCGGATAAGTGAGTGATAACCGAACATTGAGAAACTCAAATTCGACTAAACTTAGAATAAGTTGACTAACCGGACATTGAAAATATGGGCAATAAATATTTGAATATATTAAAAGTAGTGCTACTATCAAAAGTGACAATTTGTGTCAAAAATGACGAAAGTCAAATTAATGCAATGCTGTCAAAATACCATGATGATCCAATTGAAGGAGGCCATGCGGGGATTACGCGTACTCTGTTAAAAATTAAGAAATATTATTACTGGCCCCAAATGAGTAAGACAATTACAAAATATGTGAAAACTTGTCTGAAATGCCAACAGGCAAAAACCACAACACATACTAAAGCCCCAATGATATTGACATACACCCCAAATACTGCATTTGACACTGTTTTAATAGATACAATTGGACCATTACCTCGAACAGAGAATGGCAATGAGTATGCTATCACTAGAATATGCGAACTCACAAAATATCTAGTTACAATACCAGTAACTGATAAAAGTGCAAAAACAGTAGAAAAAGCAATATTCGAATCTTTTGTACTGAAGAACGGTCCAATGAAGACGTTCATATCGGACATGGGTACTGAATATAAAAATTCACTTATTCACAGATAAGTAATATACATTCAACAGCACATAATCACCAGACCTTAGGTACAGTTGAAAGAAGTCATCGAACGTTTAATGAATTTATTCGTTCCTATATTTCGATCGACAAAGATAATTGGGACATATGGTTGAACTGTTTCACATATTGTTTCAACACGACACCATCGACAGTACATGAATACTGTCCATACGAACTCGTCTATGGTAGATTACCAAGGCAGTTCACAGAATCTAATAATTTAACTAAAATATACCCTATATATAACATAGATGATTATGCAAAAGAATTTAAGTTTAGATTAGAGATAGCCTATAAAAGAGCAAAAACTCTAGTAGATTTAGAAAAAAAATAACGAAAAATAGAATACGATAAAAAGTTAAATGACATAGACATAGAGGCAGGAAACTTAATACTGCTTAAAAACGATACAGCGCATAAGTTAGAAAGTAAATATTTAGGTCCTTATAAAATTATAAACATAGAAGATAGAAATAACATAAAAATAGATGTAGGAAAAAAGAAAAATTAGTTTAGCTCGAGCATAGGACATATAACATTTGTAGGCCTGATCAGCCACAAAGTAATACCTAAAAAAAAAAAAAAAAAAAAAAAATTAATAAATTAAACAAAAAATAACAAGAACAATTCTTTAAAAAAAAAAAAAAAAAAAACATATATATAAAACAAAACAAGTAAGAAGGCTCTAGTCGAGATTACCCGACTAGGAGATACCCCGAACCCTATACTTAACGCGCACAGTCATTGTCTGTATGCATCTGTGACCTAAACTTCAATCTTCGATATCTCTGGTGTTTCTCAGCCGATTTCGATGAAATTTTCAGAAAAGTTCTATCGTTATCCATTATTTCAACCCCCATTTTTACATTTTTCAAATTTGAGATTTTTTTGTAATTGATTCCATGTGTATATCGGAAACTAGAATAGTTATCGATAATTCGAAACAAACTTGTTCCGCTCATGGTATAGGAGAACTTATATTCCAAATCTGAAGTCTCTAGCTCTTGTAGTCTCTGAGATCGACGCGTTCATACAGACGGACAGACAGACGGACATGGCTATATCGTCTCGGCAGTTGATGCTGATCAAGAATATATATACTTTATGGGGTCGGAGATGCTTCCTTCTGCCTGTTACATACTTTTGCACAAAACCATTATACCCCTTTTACCCATTTTATGGGTTAGGGGTATAAAAATATATATAAAAATGTATTCCTTTAATTTGCTTTTTATTATACTTTGATACCGAAGGTCTCATAGTATATTGGTTTTGTGCAATTTCCGTCATGGTGTCTGTCCGTCCGTCTGTCCGTCTGTATGAATGCAACTTTTTTCGACACCCGTAAAGCTAGAGACTTGAAACTTTGCAATTATGTTTATCTATAGACGGTACAGATAAAGTGTTAAGATTGGGTTGCCACGCCTACTAAGAGGCTGGGAAATCGATAAATTCGATAACTGAAAACCGATAGAACCAAATATTTCTCACATTCTTACAGCTAGAGTTACCAAATTTTGCACGCAGATAGCTAGTCATGTCTCTGAAATAACTGTATCAAAATTTTGGATGCCACGCCCACTCCTTCCGCCCCCATCCTGCCTGCTCCTTGAAATTCGAAACGCCTATAGTTTTCACACTTTTTGAGCTAGAGCTACCAAAATTTGTGTCAAGATAGGTAGTGAAGTTTTCCAACAAACTGCAACAAAAATTTGGATGCCACGCCCACACTTTCCACCCCCCACCACCCGGCGTTGTTGAAACGGTTATGCGTGTATCTTCCACATTTTTTGAACTACAGTCACCAAATTTAGTAGGAAGGTATATGGTGACATCTACAAAAGATCTGCATCAAAAATTGGGATGCCACGCCCACGTCTGCCGCCCACCATTTAAAATCGGAAATTTCGATATCTCTTACAGCTTTTAAGCTAGAGCCCCTAAATTCGGTAGAAAGATAGATGGCAACATCTACCAAAGATCTGCATCAGAATTTTGAATGCCACGCCCACCCAAGCCACCCGCCTTATAAAATCGAAATCGGCTATATCCTTAACAGTTTTTGACCTAGAGTCACCAAATTTAGTAGGAAGGTATATGGTGACATCTACAAAAGATCTGCATCAAAAATTGGGATGCCACGCCCACGTCTGCCGCCCACCATTTAAAATCGGAAATTTCGATATCTCTTACAGCTTTTAAGCTAGAGCCCCTAAATTCGGTAGAAAGATAGATGGCAACATCTACCAAAGATCTGCATCAGAATTTTGAATGCCACGCCCACCCAAGCCACCCGCCTTATAAAATCGAAATCGGCTATATCTCTAACAGTTTTTGAGCTAGAGCCACCAAACTTGGTAGGAAGATAAATGGTGACAGTTAAAAACATTTGATTAAAAAATTTGGATGCCACGCCCACCTCTGCCGTCCACCTTTTACATTTTGAAGTTAAGTTATCTTCCACAGCTTTTGAGCAAAAGTCACCAAATTTGGTAACATGATAGCTGGAGATGTTTACCACCCGGCCCACTCCTTTGCAAGCAGATTCCTTACCACCCGTTCTTTTACTGGTATCAAAGTATTCCGCAGTCGGTTGCGTCCGACTGCAACGTTTTTACTTTTTTTAATACATGTTTACTAACATTTTGCCAATTTGGTATAGCATTATTTAGCTGAATATGTTGAATATAAATCCGGAATAAAATAAACGTATATTCTATGTAAATACTTCAAATAAGTAATATTAATATGAAAAATATATATTAGGAGATTTCATTGATTATACTTAAATATTGACACTAAGGGTATTTGTACTGTGTGTCGTTGTAACGTCTCAGCAACCAGCAAATTTTGTTGCTTCCCTGTTTTGCATTTGCCCATTCTTTTGCATTTGCCCATTCTCGATGTGTATACACACAGCATTGTACAGACGAGACGGATATATTGGTTTTGGGGAATGTATGTAACATGTAAAAGGAATTATTTCCGACCAAATTATATATATATATTATTGATCAGCATCATAAGGCGACTCGATTTGGCCATGTCCTTTTGTAGAGCATTTAGGGTATAGGGTATCTCCTAGCGAGCTAGTCAAGTCCATTGTGGAAACTAAATTACGAAAATCTCGGCGAATCTAGTCCAGAAAAAAATGAAGCAAGTGACACGTATACAAATACTTATGCATTTTTTACCACTACTTGCTTTCCGCTGGAGCCCCCCTGTCCTACAATCACATAGGCAAAGATGCACTGGCTGGCGCGCAGCAATTGCCAGTACGGAAACGCACAGCGTTATTCTTTTCGTTAATCGGCATATTCCTTTTTTTATGTCAATACATAGACAATTGCATATTCAAGGGCATAGAGGAAAAACCAAATTACGAAAGTGTCGGCGAAGCTAGCGAAGGCAAAAAGTGGTAAAAGTGATCCGTTGTCGTTTTTGTCGTGGACTAGGGTTCTTTGACTTTTTATACTTTGATACCGAAGGTCTCATAGACCGTCCGTCTGAACGCAACTTTTTTCGACACCCGTAAAGCTAGAGACTTGAAACTTTGAAATTATGTTTGTCTATAGGCGCGACAGATAAAGTGTCAAGATTGGGTTGCCACGCCTACTAGGAGGCTGGGAAATCGATAAAATCGATAACATAAAACCGATAAATCCAAATATTTCTCACATTCTTACAACTAGAGTTACCAAATTTCGCACGCAGATAGCTAGTCACGTCCCTGAAAAAACTGCATCAAAATTTTGGATGCCACGCCCACTCCTTCCGCCCCCATCCTGCCTGCTCCTTGAAATTCGAAACGCCTGTAGTTTTCACATTTTTTGAGCTAGAGCTACCAAAATTTGTGTCAAGATAGGTAGTGAAGTTTTCCAACAAACGACGCGTTCGCCGCGTTCATACAGACAGACAGACGGACAGACGGACGGACGGACATGGCTATATCGACTCGGCTGTTGATGCTGATCAAGAATATATACTTAATGGGGTCGGAGATGCTTCCTTCTGCCCTTTACATACTTTTGCACAAAACCATTAGACCCCTTTTACCCATTTTATGGGTTAGGGGTATAAATGGAAAAGAATTATTTCACAATTTTCAGTTAACAATTTGTACTCTAATGGAAAATTTGACCTAGGTCAATTCTTTCAAAGGCTTAATTCAGAAGCCGGATTATATAAAATCGTTAATTTACAGTTGTCACTAAGTGAACAAATCTTCGAATTTGTATCACTAAGGCCCAATTTCTCCATGTCCAGTTAAACTTGGTATAAGTTAACTTCAGAATAACTTTTATGCTCGAGCTATACTGATTTGGTTTTCTCAAAGCCAAATTATCCTATCATCGGTATATCACTATCGCAGAATGGTGCTGCCAACCTTAACGGGGATTCAGCTGTTCTTTTGGTTTTGTTTTTGCCTGTGACTCCTAAACTGCTACATGTTGCACATCAAAATGTATATATAATAACTTTCTATGAGCCCTGTTGTAAACGGCGAGGGAAAACCATTTTAGTTGTTGAGGAGCATGTGTTTGTGAACCTAGAAGACTCAAATAAGCATTTTGAAAATTTGCTTCATAAAAAAAAAAATAAACAAGTAAAAACGTTGCAGTCGGACGCAACCGACTGCGGAATACTTTGATACCAGTAAAAGAACGGTTGATAAGGGAGAATGCAGGGGCGAAGGGAGTGGCCCATGTGGTAAACATCGCCAGCTATCATGTTACCAAATTTGGTGACTTTAGCTCAAAAACTGTGGAAGATAACTTAACTCCCAAATTTAAAAGTTGGGCGGCAGAGGTAGGCGTGTCATCCAAATTTTTGAATCAAATGTTTTTAACTGTCACTATCTATCTTCCTAATAAGTTTGGTGGCTCTAGCTCAAAAACTGTTAAAGATATAGCCGATTCCGATTTTATAAGGCGGGTGGCTTAGGTGGGCGTGGCATCCAAAATTTTGAATCAAATGTTTTTAACTGTCACTATCAATCTTCCTACCAAGTCTGGTGGCTCTAGCTCAAAAACTGTTAAAGATATAGCCGATTCCGATTTTATAAGGCGGGTGGCAGAGGTGGGAGCGGCATCCAAAATTTTGATGCATTTTTTTGGGGAACGTCAATATCTATCTTCACACAAAATTTGGTGGCTCTAGCCCAAAAAATGTGAAAACTATAGGCGTTTCCAATTTCTTGGAGAGGGGGGGTGGGGCGGAAACAGGGGGCGTGGCATCCAAGTTTTGATGGGGAACGTCAGTACCTATCTTGACACAAAATTTGGTGGCTCTAGCCCAAAAAATGTGAAAACTATAGGCGTTTCCAATTTCATGGAGAAGGGGGGATGGGGACGGAATCAGGGGGCGTGGCATCCAAAATTTTGATGAATTTTTTTGTGGAACGTCAATATCTATCTTGACACAAAATTTGGTGTCTCTAGCCCAAAAAATGTAAGAACTATAGGCGTTTCCAGTTTCAAGGAGCAGGGATGATGGGGGCGGAAGGAGTGGGCGTGGCATCCAAAATTTTGATGCAGTTTTTTCAGGGACATGATAAGCTATCTGCGTGCAAAATTTGGTAACTCTAGCTGTAAGAATGTGAGAAATACTTGGTTTTATCGGTTTTCAGTTATCGAATTTATCGATTTCCCAGCCTCCTAGTAGGCGTGGCACCCCAATCTTGACACTTTATCTGTCGCGCCTATAGACAAACATAATTGCAAAGTTTCAAGTCTCTAGCTTTACGGGTGTCGAAAAAAGTTGCGTTCATACAGACGGACAGACGGACAGACAGACAGACGGACAGACGGACACCATGACGGACATTGCACAAAACCAATATACTATGAGACCTTCGGTATCAAAGTATAAAAATGCAAGAATCAGCTTGAGTCAGCTGTTCGCCTTACGATGATTGTATTGATATTTATATATCGGGACTTAGCATCGGTATAAGTAGTAACCGATCCTCCATGCATCGGATAAGTGAGTGCTAACCGAACATTGAGAAACTCAAATTCGACTAAACTTAGAATAAGTTAACTAACCGGACATTGAAAATATGGGCAATAAATATTTGAATATATTAAAAGTAGTGCTACTATCAAAAGTGACAATTTGTGTCAAAAATGACGAAAGTCAAATTAATGCAATACTGTCGAAATACCATGATGATCCAATTGAAGGAGGCCATGCGGGGATTACGCGTACTCTGTTAAAAATTGAGAAATATTTATACTGGCCCCAAATGAGTAAGACAAATTACAAAATATGTGAAAACTTGTCTGAAATGCCAACAGGCAAAAACCACAACACATACTAGAGCCCCAATGATATTGACAAACACCCCAAATACTGCATTTGACACTGTTTTATTAGATACAATTGGACCATTACCTCGAACAGAGAATGGCAATGAGTATGCTATCACTAGAATATGCGAACTCACAAAATATCTAGTTACAATACCAGTAACTGATAAAAGTGCAAAAACAGTAGAAAAAGCAATATTCGAATCTTTTGTACTGAAGTACGGTCCAATGAAGACGTTCATATCGGACATAGGTACTGAATATAAAAATTCACTTATTCACAGATAAGTAATATACATTCAACAGCACATAATCACCAGACCTTAGGTACAGTTGAAAGAAGTCATCGAACGTTTAATGAATTTATTCGTTCCTATATTTCGATCGACAAAGATAATTGGGACATATGGTTGAACTGTTTCACATATTGTTTCAACACGACACCATCGACAGTACATGAATACTGTCCATACGAACTCGTCTATGGTAGATTACCAAGGCAGTTCACAGAATCTAATAATTTAACTAAAATATACCCTATATATAACATAGATGATTATGCAAAAGAATTTAAGTTTAGATTAGAGATAGCCTATAAAAGAGCAAAAACTCTAGTAGATTTAGAAAAAAAATAACGAAAAATAGAATACGATAAAAAGTTAAATGACATAGACATAGAGGCAGGAAACTTAATACTGCTTAAAAACGATACAGCGCATAAGTTAGAAAGTAAATATTTAGGTCCTTATAAAATTATAAACATAGAAGATAGAAATAACATAAAAATAGATGTAGGAAAAAAGAAAAATTAGTTTAGCTCGAGCATAGGACATATAACATTTGTAGGCCTGATCAGCCACAAAGTAATACCTAAAAAAAAAAAAAAAAAAAAAAAATTAATAAATTAAACAAAAAATAACAAGAACAATTCTTTTCAAAAACAAAAAAAAAAAAAAAAAAAAAAACATAAATATAAAAAAAAACAAGTAAGAAGGCTCTAGTCGAGATTACCCGACTAGGAGATACCCCGAACCCTATACTTAACGCGCACAGTCATTGTCTGTATGCATCTGTGACCTAAACTTCAATCTTCGATATCTCTGGTGTTTCTCAGCCGATTTCGATGAAATTTTCAGAAAAGCTCTATCGTTATCCATTATTTCAACCCCCATTATTACATTTTTCAAATTACAAAAACTTATATTCCAAATCTGAAGTCTCTAGCTCTTGTAGTCTCTGAGATCGACGCGTTCATACAGACGGACGGACAGACGGACATGGCTATATCGACTCGGCTGTTGATGCTGATCAAGAATATATATACTTTATGGGGTCGGAGATGCTTCCTTCTGCCTGTTACATACTTTTGCACAAAACCATTGTACCCCTTTTACCCATTTTATGGGTTAGGGGTATAAAAATACATATTATAAAAATGTATTCCTTTAATTTGCTTTTTATTATACTTTGATACCGAAGGTCTCATAGTATATTGGTTTTGTGCAATTTCCGTCATGGTGTCTGTCCGTCCGTCTGTCCGTCTGTATGAATGCAACTTTTTTCGACACCCGTAAAGCTAGAGACTTGAAACTTTGCAATTATGTTTATCTATAGACGGTACAGATAAAGTGTTAAGATTGGGTTGCCACGCCTACTAAGAGGCTGGGAAATCGATAAATTCGATAACTGAAAACCGATAGAACCAAATATTTCTCACATTCTTACAGCTAGAGTTACCAAATTTTGCACGCAGATAGCTAGTCATGTCCCTGAAAAAACTGCATCAAAATTTTGGATGCCACGCCCACTCCTTCCGGCCCCATCCTGCCTGCTCCTTGAAATTCGAAACGCCTATAGTTTTCACATTTTTTGAGCTAGAGCTACCAAAATTTGTGTCAAGATAGGTAGTGAAGTTTTCCAACAAACTGCAACAAAAATTTGGATGCCACGCCCACACCTTCCACCCCCCACCACGCGGCGTTGTTGAAACGGTTATGCGTGTATCTTCCACATTTTTTGAACTACAGTCACCAAATTTAGTAGGAAGGTATATGGTGACATCTACAAAAGATCTGCATCAAAAATTGGGATGCCACGCCCACGTCTGCCGCCCACCATTTAAAATCGGAAATTTCGATATCTCTTACAGCTTTTAAGCTAGAGCCCCTAAATTCGGTAGAAAGATAGATGGCAACATCTACCAAAGATCTGCATCAGAATTTTGAATGCCACGCCCACCCAAGCCACCCGCCTTATAAAATCGAAATCGGCTATATCTCTAACAGTTTTTGAGCTAGAGCCACCAAACTTGGTAGGAAGATAAATGGTGACAGTTAAAAACATTTGATTCAAGAATTTGGATGCCCCACCCAAATCTGGCGCCCACCATTTAAATTTGGAAGTTCAGTTATCTTCCACAGTTTTTGAGCTAAAGTCTCCAAATTTGGTAACATGATAGATGGCGATGTTTACCACCCGTCCCACTCCTCCGCAAGCAGACTCCTTACCATCCGTTCTTTTACTGGTATCAAAGTATTCCGCAGTCGGTTGCGTCCGACTGCAGCGTTTTAACTTGTTTTTCATTGCTTATGGAAAGAGCAGTTTATGTATACGCAAACTGCTCGCCTATGCCTGAGAGCCATTACAGAAACAACGTAGGTATGGGAGCTATAGGTGGTGACACCACTGCTTTATATTCACTCATATTTATCTTTACAGTTCTATACAGCCGCCGGAATTATTTTTTGTAATTGGCGTCAAAGCTCAAAGCTCGACCACAAATTCATGAAAAAAATCTATGCATGTACATTCACTTGTAACAAAATGTGAAGATCTGTTTCTAAACAATTTACTGCAAACACACATTAGGGATTAATGAGCAAAAAAAAAAAACACGAAAAAAACATATACAGATATCTATTATAAGCATATGTATGTATGTACTCGTATGTATGAATATCTGTACGAGTTGTTTCGTCTCCTCTTTACTCAGTACCACATGGAAATTCGAATTTAGACAAAGTAACATTCAAATATTAAGCATATATATTTTTTTCTTGGACCGAACCCTTAAATATAAATGAAACCGGTTCCCACGGCTCCGATACGTTATTTGGGTTCGGTGCAGGGTTAAGTTCCACACAGCGTGGAACCCGCAGAGAACCGGTTCCACAGGGTTTGGTTTCGTACCGGCTTGCAGCTCTGATATTGCTTATTGTAATATCCCCATATTAACGCAAATTATAAGTTTTTAATTTTACAGCCTAAGGCCAAAGTAGCTAGCGCTGTCTAAACTCTGTTAGCATTTAGTTCACTAGGTACTAACTAGATAATAAATAAATAATTAAAATAAAAGTTTTTAATTATAAGAAGGGGCATAAAAGCATTTATCTTGAGTGATGCAGCAAAAACAAAAAAAAAGTTAAATTGTCATCTATTGGTCAAAGCCGGTAAAAAGATACGGCATCTCCGCTCTAATCTCAACTGCAAATCTTTATTCCGAGTTATACCGAGGGGTAAAAGCTCATCACCTCGCTTGACTCTGCCTTTTCAGTTCTGGCTGCTAAACCAAGCACTTGTGCTTAATGCAAAAAAAAAATTGTCACAATAAATTTTTTTATAAAGTATTAAATGCTTAAGGCAAATTACAAAAATTTTAAATTTTTGTTTTAATTACTAATTATAGAATCGTCAGAGATTACAAAATAGGATAAAGTTCGCATTCAGGATTGTCATTGTGTCAAAAGTAAGTTCTCTTTAGCTTACGAGCTGCGGTGGCGTGTTTATTTGAATTTACTGACTTCGATAAGACTTCGCATAAAATTCTCTCATTAATTATTTAGGGTATTCACGCCACTTTGCTTAACGGGATGTCTGCTTGTTGATTATTTTTCCAAAAAAAAAAAATATACTGCCAATCAACGCAGACGTTGCTCACGATATTATCGAGTTACTTTTATACCCCGAACCCATGAAATGGGTAAAAGGGGTATAATGTTTTTGTGCAAAAGTATGTAACAGGCAGAAGGAAGCATCTCCGACCCTATAAGGTATATATATTCTTGATCAGCATCAACAGCCGAGTCGATATAGCCATGTCCGTCTGTCCGTCCGTCTGTCCGTCTATCCGTATGTATGAAAGCGTCGATCTCAGAGACCATAAGAGACAGAGACTTCAGATTTTGCACATAACCTCATCTAAGTCTTAGGCAGTACAAGTTTGTTTCCAATTTTTGATAACTTTTTCCGTTTCCGATATACACATGTGATCGATAACATAAAAATATCGAATATCGAAAACCTGAGACACGTTTTAGGAACTTGATACAAAATAATGAAAATCTGCAAAGATTTTATCGAAATCGGTTCAGAAACACCAGAGATATCGAAGATTAAAGTTAAGAAACAAATGCATACAGACAATGACTGTGCGCGTTAAGTATAGGGTTCGGGGTATCTCCTAGTCGGGAAATCTCGACTTGAGCCTTCTTACTTGTTTAAACAGTGCACACTGGACGGAGGCACGATTTTTTGGCATAAAGTCTAATCCTGAAGGTAGAGAGTTGAAACTTCGTACAGCTCTTAGTAATAGTGTGTGTAGTAACTGTTTAAAATTTGAAACAGATCGGACCACGCCCACTCATGCCGCCCCTATAAGAAAAAGTTGTGAAATAGTCATTTTTATACCCTGAACCCATGAAATGGGTAAAAGGGGTATAATGTTTTTGTGCAAAAATATGTAACAGGCAGAAGGAAGCATTTCCGACCCTATAAAGTATATAAATTCTTGATCAGCAAAAACAGCCGAGTCGGTATAGCCATGTCCGTCTGTCCGTCCTTCTGTCTGTATGTATGAACGCGTCGATCTCAGAGACTATAAGAGCTAGAGACTTCATATTTTGCACATAGGCTCATCTAAGTCCTAGGCAGTACAAGTTTGTTTCCGATTTTCGATAACTGTTTCCGTTTCCGATATACACATGTGATCGATAACATAAAAATATCGAATATCGAAAATCTGAAACACGTTTTAGAAACTTGATACAAAATACTTCACAAATGTCATCGAAACGGTTGAGAAACACCAGAGATATCGAAAATTGAAGTTTAGTCAATATTATTATTTTTTTTTTTTTTTATTATTGGACGTAGATGTACTAAAAAAAAGACAGTACATTCAAGTGGCCCAACGATACCAAGCACCGGCTTGTTAACGCGCGAACCCAAGCAAAAAGCAACCAACCTCCCGCCCAACCGACCGAGGGGCACACCGCATAGCGTACGGTTACGTAGATCGCGAAAACGTAGACAAATGACATAAGACTAACTTTTTATGAGTACTACTAGAAGTGACACCGTTTATTAAGTGGGAAAATTCGTTATAGTTTGAACATAAAATCCGAAAAGGGTTATGAATAGCATAGTTAGATTGACAAGCTTGAAGAGCAATGGGTAGAAAATTCCTTGTCCTTCTGATCGGAACAGCAAAATTAATTTGGCTGATTAATTCGGAGGAATCAATTTCACCATTTATTAGTTTATGTAAAAATACTACACCTAGCATTGTTCTGCGATCAGAAAGAGAAGGAAGATTTATTAGTAAAAGTCTACTGTGGTAGGAAGGTAGGTTAATGTTAGTATCCCAGTTAAATCTCCTAAGGGCAAAGAGCAAGAATTGTTTTTGCACTGATTCTATTCTATCCTGGTGAATCCTGTATTTGGGATACCAGATACAAGATCCATATTCAAGAACAGGACGTACCAAAGACGTGTAAAGTGTTTTGGTTATGTAGGGATCGTCAAATTCCTTCGACCAGCGCTTAATGAACCCCAAGGTACTAGAGGCTCGATTTGCAACTGAAGAGATATGCTTGTGAAATTTAAGTTTCGGATCAAAAAGGATACCTAAGTCATCAACCCATTCAATGCGATCGAGTGGGCTTCCATCAAGAAAATATATATTTGAAAAAGGAAGGCATCTATATAAAGACATGACTTTACATTTGTTGCAATTAAGATTTAGTAAGTTAACACGACACCACTTTTGAAAATTATCTAAATCAGTTTGTAGTTTTTGAGCAGACAACAGAGCAGTACCCGACATGCATAATTTTACATCGTCAGCATACATCAGCACTCGAGATTGGTCAATAACAGATGGAAGATCATTGATGAAAAGTGTAAATAATAAAGGTCCAAGGTGACTTCCTTGCGGAACACCGGAAGTGACATGAACCACCTTAGAGACAGCGTCATTAAAACTGACTCTCTGTGTTCTATGAGTTAAATATTCGCTTATCCACCGAATAAGATTGCTAGGAAAACCTAACAGTTGAAATTTATGAAGTAAAAGGTAGTGATTAACCGAGTCAAATGCCTTGCTGAAATCAGTGTAAATAACATCCGTTTGCATTTTATTTTGAAAACCATTAACAACTAGTGAAGTAAATTCTAACAGGTTAGTGGTAGTAGATCTTTGTTTCATGAATCCATGCTGGCACGGTGAAATTAAAGATCTGCAAAAATGTTGTAATTGAGAAGTTATTAATTTCTCAAACATTTTTGGTATAGCAGACAATTTGGATATACCCCTATAATTTTGAACATTAGACTTGTCTCCTTTTTTATGGAGCGGAATAATAAATGATTCTTTCCAGATATTAGGAAATGAACATTTCTTAATAGACAAACTCAACAATTTATGCAAAGGCTTTAAGAGACCATCAGCACAGTACTTAAGCACACAGCTTGGTACGCCGTCAGGTCCCGGGGAAAATACAGGCTTACTACCCTGTAGATCACGTAGTAATGAACACTCCGTGATACTTGGTTCAAAAATGCAATTAGAGGCATCAACCTGATACGGGTAAGGCAGATCAACCTGATTATCAATTGAACTGTATGTTGTTTGAAAAAATTCGGCAAATAAATCGGCAATGGCCTGATCCGAATTGGCCGACTTGTTTTCAAAAGATAAATTAGATGGAAGTGTTGATGACTTTCGCTTCGCATTAACGAAGTCATAGAACCTCTTAGGATCTTGCTGAAACTGTAGTCTGCACCGACTTAGGTAATTTTTATAACATGAATTATTCATGACTGAAAAACTGGAACGCGCAATCAAGTATGATGAGTAATGAATAGAAGAGCCAGATTTTCTGAAACTCTTATAAAGCTTAGATTTTCGATTTTTAAGGGCAGTCAACTCTCGTGTAAACCACGCAGGTTTGTTTTTCCTACTTGGCCTACCAAAAGGGACACACTTATCGAATAAATTTTCTAAGGTGCAATAAAAAATACTGATTGCCGTATCCAAGTCCTCAGAACCATAGAGGGGCGACCAGTCAACCAATTCTAAGAGCCGGGTAAGTTTTACAAAATCGGTTTTCCGAAATTGACGTACCCGTCTTAATGGTTCACTACACTGGCGTACGGCACAGGCAGGCAAAGTGATCAAAGTGATATACTATGAGACCTTCAGTATCAAAGTATAAAAATCTTCAACATCTAATGAGTATGGAAACAAATTGAATTCTAAATCATCGTTGTCATCGCTGTCATCGCTTGGAGAATCGTTGTTGTTTTGATCACAATCAAATACGGGTGCTTCTAAAAGCTCCACGACTGCCTTTGGTAAAGCTTTCGATTTGTTTTAATGCGATCTCTTGCTTAAAAAAATGCTTGAAATAAGAGGATCCGATGAGTCGATAGATCTTTGGAAAACATCCGTTAAATTGTTTAGCCTGTTATTCTGACGAGCATATGACCGCCTATCACGTTTGTAAAATTTGTTTTGCGCTTCTGACGCGTTTTCACCTAGACATCCAACAGGCATAACAGTAGTTTGAATTATTTGGGATCCATGAACTAAAATCTATGTACGGTAGGGGACATTGGAAACCATGAGTACTTGATTAAGTAAAATGTAAAAGTTTCTTCGCAGAACTGTTAAAATTTTACATTATTAATCGGAAATTCACAGGAAATTGCAATTAAAATTATGTGGAACCTTTCTATAATAAAATATCCAATACAAACGCCAGAAGGATTGGATCAGAAAATGCTTCTCTCGCAGTGTTCCCGTCATTCGTATTGCCAAAACCATTTTGATTGGGGTGATCTACAAGTATTCCCATTTCAGCGCGAAGTCTCTTCTGTATATATTGTTTTTTACTCATCATTTCCAACTTGTCATTTTCACCTCTTATTTGCCATATTTTAAAACTCATTCTGTAAGATAGTTTTAAAACAAACCCAAAGACTCGTTTCCATGCATGGAGTGGAATAATACCATACTGAAGACTTCCAGGCTTTGCCATATATTTTAATGAGGATGGGTTTGTAATACTTATAAAATCTTTTGGTCCAGCTCCACAAATTGGCCATAATTGAGATGACTTGTTTGAAGTTAGAGTATTCAAGACCTTACCATCTATTAGTTTAATATACAATTCAAAACTCAAAGAGATTTTCTGATTTGCAATTGAATATTCAAGCTCTGACAAATTCTGTATTTGCGAGTCCAAGTTTTGTTTTTCCGAAAGAATGTGGTCATTTGTTTCCTTAACAAACTCGACTTTCAGGGGTCTACAAAATCGGACCGATTGAGTTGAGCGATTTATCCAAATATTTTCCCCAAAGTTTCCCATCAACTTAAGGGGTATAAGGCTTGTCACAAATAGAGCATGGTCCTCATTTGAAAATCGTTGTTTGTATGAGCTTTGTCCTGTTGATCCATCAAATCCATAACTAGCCACTAGTTTGACGCTTGTGATATTTTTATACCGCTTGATCACATCTTCTTGCATATTAGGAATACGGCTGACAGTGTGGTTTTATAAATTTTGCAAAGAAACTTCAGCTTTGGTTTCTGTCACTGATATAAGTAGTAGGGAATTGGCGGAATGAACTCAATTTATGGCTTTTGTACGTGACCAAATTTTTGACAGTTTTATTACGTGACATGAGTCTTTTGACTCCTAATTAGTGACCCTTTTGACCCCTCCTTTTAAATTTATTCCTAATTGTTGTTTGATACCAGCAAGGAGGCGGAGATCATGTATGTTGCATAAGGACAAGGGGGCGGACATCATGTATGTTGCATTACATATGGACAATAGCTGATCAATAGATAACAGGATGCGCCAGGATGTAGGCTTGTGCGCCACCAAGGGGGCGGAAATCACGTACGTTGCGTACGGACAAGGGGGCGGAAATCAAGTATGTGCATTGCAGCAAGGCGTCAACGATCAAGTATGTTGCAAGGGGCGGAAATTACGTACGTGTATATGTACAAGGAAGCTGAGATCGATGGAATATGGGCAAGGGGGCGGAAATCACGTACGTATATACGTGCAAGGAAGCTGAGATCAAAAGAGACACTTGCTTTGCCGGCGCAAGTTCATTTCCCGTCACAAGCGACTAGATCAATCCACAGGTTTTCATAAGAGTATTGTGACTATTGTGTAGTCTTGATTCATTTTATAAATTAGAAAGTGTGCGGGCATGAGGGAAGGTGTGTGTTTGTGTTGTGTGTGCGATCGTGAGCGCAGGTGTCGATGTCGCCGATGTACCTATGTTAAATATTTATGTTTTTGTCTTACTCTTCTGACTCTTCTTCTTTGTGCATATAAAAACACACACACACCTTTGTAAGTAAAGGGCGGCATCTTTTAGGCGATATAATATGCACAGTGAATACGACGCTGTCGGTCCATGTTCTAGTACGTTTAAAGAGCTAATTATTTTTGTTAAGTAGGACTCCTTTATTTTAAGCAAAATTTTTAAATTTGCATATATAAGTTAATACATATATTAATTTTCACATTCCTGATTTGTTTTCATTTTTCTTTTAGTGGTCTAGCATTTTTCCCCATTTTCGTTGTAACATGTCTATTGTTAAGTTTGTTTTTAATTTTTTAGCGTATAACACAACCACATTTTTCGATTAAGGATTTGATTTTTAAATGTTAAACGCCCTCCTTTTCTTGCACGCACCCATTCTCTAGTGCACATGCTTCTAGCCTTGTTACCTGTGGGCAGATCAACAAGATCACATCCTTTAGTCGCATCATTTTAATTGTTTGACACCATCTCTTTTCTTGCACGCACTCATTTGCAAGTGCGTGTGCTTCTAAAATTGTCACCTGTATGCAGCTAACAGTTTTGCTTAACGCATTCCATAGAAGTAACAGCCACAGTGTCAACTCTTTTTATAGCTTCATCGGATGACCAGGAACACGTTGTAAGATGTTCGCCAAATTCTCGATATTCTTCAACCAATTTACGATGCTCGGGAAAAATCATTTCAGAAAACCCATAAACAAAATCTTCAATTGTCTATGCAATTGTTTCAGAACAATACTTTACTTCACATTTCAAATGTATAATTAAGATTGAAAAATGTAAGTAGTGACAAAAGGGATATTAATAGAGTAAAAGGCATTATATTTTAAATATTTTAAGATGACTAATGCTCTAAAGAGATTGATTTTAGATTTGTGTGAACGGGTATGTTTTTACTTTTGATTTTCGTATTGTGTTGCTTACAATAAGCAGGTATACATAATTAGTTTTAAACTCATTTAGGGCCAAAATCTCAATGTCCGGTTAGTCAACTTATTCTAAGTTTAGTCGAATTTGAGTTTCTAAATGTTCGGTTAGCACTCACTTATCCAATGCATGGAGGTCCGGTTACAACTCATACCGATGCTAAGTAACGGTATATAAATATCAATTCAATCATCGTAAGGCGAACAGCTGACCCAAGCTGACACTTGCATTGCTTATTTTTTTTTTATGAACAAATTTTCAAAATGCGTATTTGAGTCTTCAAGGTCAACAAACACATGCTCCTCAACAACTAAAATGTTTTCCATCGTTGCCGTTTACAACAGGGCTCATAGAAAGTTATTATATATACATTTTGATGTGCAACATGTAGCAGTTAAGGAGTCACAGGCAAACACAAAACCAAAAGAACAGCTGAATCCCCGTTAAGGTTGGCAGCACCATTCGGCGATAGTGATATACCGATGATAGGTTACTTTGGCTTTGAGAAAACCAAATCAGTATAGCTCGGGCATGAAAGTTATTCTGAAGTTAACTTATTCCAAGTTTAACTGGACATTGAGAAATTGGACCTTAGTAACTTAAAACAAGTAAGAAGGCTCTAGTCGAGATTTCCAGACTAGCAGATACCCCGAACCCTGTACATAACGCTCACAATAATTGTGAGTGTGCATCTGTGACTAAACTTCAATCCTCGATATCTCTGGTGTTCCTCAACCGATTTCGATGAAATTTTTGCAGATTTTCATTATTTTGTATCAAGTTTCTAAAACGAAGATTTTCGATATTCGATATTTTTATGTTATCGATCACATATGTATATCGGAAACGGAAATAGTTATCGAATATCGGAATCAAACTTGTACTGCCTAGGACTTAGATGAGCCTATGTGCAAAATCAGAAGTCTCTGGCTGTTTTAGTTTTTGAGATCGACGCGTTCATACATACAGACAGACGGACAGACCGTCATGGCTATATCGACTCGGCTGTTGATGCTGATCAAGAGTATATATACTTTATAGGGTCGGAGATGCTTCCTTCTGCCTGTTACATACTTTTGCACAAAAACATTATACACCTTTTACCCATTTCATGGGTTCGGGATATAAAAATCAATCTCCTGATGACGTTATGCTGATACCTTATATTGTTCGATTTAATAATATCTAGCCCAACTAAATAAGTCCACTTACAAATTTTTTCTTTATTTTAGCTAATTGTCTGGAGAATGTTTTCTCGGAATTGCTTTGCTTCATTTTTGCTCTCGACCTACATGGCTCTTCCTAATGACTCATTCAAATTTCGTTTCACTGATTTATTTATTAGGTAGCTGATTACTTAAGTGTTCCATCCCGATACTAAATCTAGGAAATTTGTAGTATTCTTATCATTGAATATGGGAATGAGATTGCGGACGAGCTGGCTAGGGCTGGCTCCGCGACTCCTCTACAGGATCCGGGGGCTTTCTGTGGCTTTTATTGGGCCTGAACCGAAACAACGGTAGAAGGGTGGAGCAAATGAGAGAAAGTCAAGTACTAAATCTCAAAAGTGGATGCCACCAAGCTAAGGAGCTGATGCAACCGTTTATAGATAAAAACAATATAGGGTGTTCCAGGTCGGATTTGGAACTACTAGATGCCTACCTCACTAGCTAACACGTTGTTAAATACCATCTTCACAAAATGCGCTTATCCCCCGATGTGGGGTGTAGACTCTGCAAAAAGGACAACGAGACGACAAATGACATTCTCTGTGAGTGTCCACCCATTATTTGGCTAAGAAGAAGGCACCTGCATAGCGAGTTTCTAACAAACACGCAAATCAGGAATGCCTCGAAAAGAGATCTGCTTACTTTCATAGGGGAAACGGAACAGCTCATGTTAATTTAGGGAACCACATTTAGGTACAAATGACCAATCGGTCGCAGTGCCTCCTTCTCTGTAATGACAATCCATCTATTTATTATTATTATTAATATTATCATTGATTATGAAATCATAATTCAGTCAATCTTTCGCGTATGAAGTAAAGTACTGCATTAAACTTGCTTATGAACTTGAAAGACTTATCAAACGGTCTTTCAAAACATAGGTTTTGTTAGATTATTTGATTTGAACGTTTCCATATAATTTTTTTATTTTTTTGATTGATTAGTTTCTGAACATTTAATCTCTTACTACTTTTATCTGCCTTAGTTTTGCTTATTTCCTCAAGTTTTTTCCTCTTTTCGAGACCCTCTAATTGTTCTAGATATCATAATATTAGGGCCTTTATGGTTTTATTATTACGTTAGGTTAGGTTGTGCAGGCTGACCCTCCACATAGGCCACTCGGGGTCCTTAGTGGGGCCGGTGTATGGAGAAGGTAGGGTTTATAGAACGTTGTCCTGCGGCGTGCGTGTGTCTCGTGCAAAGGCCAAAAGCGTTTTAGGCTCTTGGCTGCTCACTTCTTAAAGTAATGCAAGGAAGGGTTCGTGGAAGTGTCGAAATCGATTCGCTGGCAGTGCAGGGCAGCTGCAAAGCAGGTGTTTTATTATTAGGTTTTATTATTATTCTGTTTTAAATGAATTTTTGCTCTGAATTTTTTTTCTTAAGCACATATATTTTCAATAGCTTTAAAAACAGATTTATAAATGTAAGTCTTGTTCTTTTCTAAAACAAATGATGTCGGTATAATATTTTGTGCTTTGTTTTAATCTTGGATTTGGATGACAAAATAAAGATTGTTATTTGCTATACGAAGGGCAAGAAGATTTTCTTGTATTTGTAATTTTTAATTGTCTAGTGCCAAGATGGTCAAGCAAAATAGCAGAGCAGCCAGACAACAACATCAACCACTATTTTGGGTTTATCGGTTTTCAGTTATCGAATTTATATAGTCATGTCCCTGAAATAACTGCATCAAAATTTTGGATGCCACGCCCCCTGATTCCGCCCCCATCCCCCCGTTCTCCATGAAATTGGAAACGCCTATAGTTTTCACATTTTTTGGGCTAGAGCCACCAAATTTTGTGTCAAGATGGATATTGACGTTCCCCAAAAAAATGCATCAAAATTTTGGATGCCACGCCTCTTTATTCCGCCCCCATCCCACACTGGGCGAAACAGCCAATCTAGCTTATATTAATTGAAATTTTCAAATCTCTCTTATCGGCAGTTTGTTTGGTATTTTCGATTAACAATACTTTATCGAGATGATTTGTATAAATATCGATATTTAGTTACGGATAGTTTCATAGTAATGAGCTTTCAAAGACGACTTATGTATCAGCTGATTAAAAAATACAATTTGGCGCCAATTTGCGGAGCACATATCTTACAATTTCATAAAGTTATAGATGTGATTTTGTTTAACTATATTTGGTATTATTATTCCTAAAGGTATGTATTTATAAGAAAAATGTGTTCGTCCAGTGTATTTAGGAGGATTCGTGTATAATTTATAGTAAAAACTAACCATTATATGTGTTGTTTGTTTTTTGTACATATGTTACTTTAATAGCCTATAAATTTTTTTGTCCTCAAGTGTCCCGTCTAAATTGTGTTTTGTTTTGTGGTATTGTTCATTGTCAATGTAAAATAACAAGAATTAACTGCAGGGTCCTGCGTATTTTTTTTTTTAAATGAATTTTGTAGGCCAATGTCCGTCTCCAGAAGCGCCCTGTTTTCAGTGTGGCATGAGGAAGTAGATGCCGCCAAAAAGTTGTTAGCGGTAGAAAAATATGTTTTTTCCAATATCGTTTAAAACCAAGTAAATGAGGATCTGTACGCTGAATTTAGAAACAAAATTCGACTATTTGTTGTAAAATTAAATGCAAAATGGAAGACTTGCAGTAGGTCGCTTAGTACATTTCAAAATCAAAATAAACAATGGGTGAATGGCCACCTTGAGCTCATTCATAATAATGCTGGACGTCCTACAAAACATTTTACTGATTGCTCATTACAAACACAAAAACAAAATGTCAGTGGCTTAGTTAACGAAGCAACAAGCAGTGAACTTATATTGGCAGCTCAGAGTAGCCTTTACAAAGTTGGAAAGCGTACTGCAGCTCAAGTGCTATCGATTATGAGTACAAACGATCACATGGCCAGTAAGATGAAAAATGCTGCTGAAAGTAACAACGAACTTCCAGTAAAATATACAGTCGATGAAGCTTTGGCGTTTTTTATTGATGGAGGCTTTTCTAAAAAAAACATATATTTTAATGCAGAAAAGTGCCAAAGCTCGCCACGCAAATATTTATCCATCCTATGATGCTTTGAGGCCGGCTATAAAGAAATGTTATCCAGATGGAGTAGTAGTTACTGAATATTCAGCAGAAGGAAAACTTCAAAATATCGTTGATCACACTGCTGCAAGACTCCTAGAAGCTTATGCGGATATATTTGATAAAAGCAGCTTAAAAGGAAACGAAAAGTTGACTGTGATATATAAATGGGGCTGTGATGGCAGCAGTGGACATTCAACTTATCGGCAAAGATATAGCGATCCGGAGAAAATTATGATGGATGAGCACATGTTCACTGTTTGCATAGTACCGCTGCAAGTTCAATATGGTTCAAGAATTATGTGGAAAAACGCTCGACCATCTTCAACTCGCTTTTGTAGGCCTATAAAAATAATCTGCGAAAAGGAATCTGCTAACTTAGTTTCTGCAGAGGTTAAAGATGTAAAACTACAAATTTCTAAAATTAACCCTACAACTGTGAACTCTTGGGAGGTTCATCATCAATTTTATATGACGATGATTGACGGAAAAGTGTTCAGTGTTATTGCTGATTCGTCATCACAAAGCTGTGGAATTTGTGGAGCTACCCCAAAATCCATGAACGACTTAGGAAATGTCAAGAACCTAGAAGCCAACGAAAATCTTTTTGAATATGGCTTATCCACATTGCACGCATGGATTCGCTGCTTGGAGTGTATACTCCATGTGGCATATAGGATCCCAATTGAAAAGTGGCAAGTACGCGGGGATAATAAGTACATTGTTGAAAAGAGAAAAATAATAATACAAAATGAACTGAAAAAGCAAATGTCTCTATTGGTTGACATCCCAATGGCTGGTTGTGGAAACACAAATAACGGCAACACAGCTAGAAGATTTTTCCAGCAAGCGGAACTGGCTTCCAAAATAACTGGCGTTTGTGAAAAATTAATTCGTCGACTTAGTGTCATTCTAAGATGCATGGCATGTGGATATGATGTTAATATAGACACTTTTCGGGAGTACGCATTTGACCCCGCTAAGCTTTTTGTAGAAACATACCCGTGGTTTTATATGCCAAGCTCTATCCACAAAATTTTGATTCATGGAGCTGATATCATAAACTGTGTTGCTTTATCTATTGGCATGATGTCGGAGGAAGCCTTAGAAGCGCGCAATAAGGACGTGCGTAATTTCCGCCTTCAACACACTCGGAAAACTTCTCGCCTGCATACAATGCAAGATCTAATGAATAGACTTTTTTTAACATCCGATCCACTAATTTCAAAACTTTCCAAATCATCTAATTCTTCAAGAAAATTTGTTAAACTAGATAAAGAAGTTTTAAGCTTAATTTTAGATCCAGATATCGGAGATTCTGTTTCAGAAACAGATTCTGATTAATTATTTCTTCCCACAATTATAGCCTTTTATTTAATTTTATCCATCTTAAAATAATTGTATACAAAAAAAAAAAAAAAATTTAATTGAATTCGTACATTACTGAAACTGCAAATATTAAAAACATATCACTAATTAATCCACGAAATATAGAAAAAAAAGAGAACAAAGTTATCTCTTTTATTTTAAAAGTTATTAATTAATATAAGCTAGATTGGCCATTTCGCCCACTGTGCATCCCCCCTTATCCATTAAATTGGAAACGCCTATAGCTTTCACATTTTTTGGGCTAGAGCCACATAATTTTGTGTCAAGATAGGTACTGACGTTCCCCATCAAAACTTGGATGCCACGCCCCCTGATTCCGCCCCCATCCCCCTTCTACTTGAAATTGGAAACGCCTATAGTTTTCACATTTTTTGGGCTAGAGCCACCAAATTTTGTGTTAAGATAGGTACTGACGTTCCCCATCAAAACTTGGATGCCACGCCCCCTGATTCCGCCCCCATCCCCCTTCTACTTGAAATTGGAAACGCCGATAGCTTTCACATTTTTCGAGCTAGAGTCACCAAATTTGGTAGGAAGATATATGGTAACATCTACAAAAGGTCTGCATCAAAAATTAGGATGCCACGCCCACCTCTGCCGCCCACTATTTAAAATCGGAAATTTCGATATCTCTTATAGTTTTTAAGCTAGAGCCCGTAAATTGGGTAGAAAGATAGAAGGCAGCATCTACCAAAGATCTGCATCAAAATTTTGAATGCCACGCCCACCTAAGCGACCCGCCTTATAAAATCGGAATCGGCTATATCTTTAAGATTTTTTGAGCTAGAGCCACCAAACTTGGTAGGCAGATAGATAGTGACAGTTAAAAACATTTGATTCAAAAATTTAGATGCCACGCCTACCTCTGCCGCCCACCTTTTAAATTTGGGAGTTAAGTTATCTTCCACAGCTTTTGAGCTAAAGTCACCAAATTTGGTGACATGATAGCTGGCGATGTTTACCACATGGCCCACTCCCTTCGTCCCTGCATTCCCCCTTATCAACCGTTCTTTTACTGGTATCAAAGTATTCCGCAGTCGGTTGCGTCCGACTGCAACGTTTTTACTTGTTTTTATATTATTTTTATTTTATTTTAATGAATTAACTGGCTTTGAATTTAAATGCATGCTTTCCAATACTTTAGCACCGAGAAGTAGGCTTTTTTTTATAATGATTAGTGACTTGTTTCCATTTCTTGAAGTGTATAATTTTTTATAAAACATGTAAAGTATAATTGAAAGCATCCTTTATTCTTGATAGCAAATATATTCTTGATCAGCATTGCAGACTTACTTGGTTTTTCCGTCAGTTCTTATGCAAACTTACCTACTACTTGTTAGCCACCGAGATGAAAGTTTGCTCAGAATCTTCTTTTAGTTGCTCTTAGTCCGTTGCTTAAAATCACTCACACTTGTACACTTTTTACTTTAGCAATATTTAGAATTGGTCTGCCAAACACAGGTTCATCGCTTGTTTTTGGTGATTAGGGATGTTTCACAAGAAGTGTGTTACATAAAGCTTTATTATACCACAAATTTTTTGTATTATCTTGTTATTCGACTTACTCTATTTCCTTTATTAAAGTGTTTTGATTCTAATATTTTTTTTCAATAAATTTGAAACTATTTTATTTAAAACCGCTAAATTTTGAACAGTAATTACATTTTATATCAACACATTGAGAATCGTGGTGCTGGTGTCCAGAAGGTTGATATCAGGTTCTTAAAGTTGTTGTGGATTCTATCAGCGTGCTCAGCCTAGCAATTTCGGCTCTAACCCAACTGATGCTAAGTTGGCTGGGCATGGTGAACTTATCGTATGATGATCCACAAGGCTTTGCTCTGGGAAAGTTTTTGGAAAAGTAGGTTAATTGAAGAGGTTAGCACTACACCATGTTTGTATGCAACAGCTCCAAAACAAGTAATTTTACTAAAGTCTAACACGGAGACCTAGACTTAATTTTGCATTTGAAATAGTTTTTTGCTATTGTAATCATTTTAATAATTGTATTTTCCGTCCTTTTTCCTATTTTGAAACTCGTTTTTTAGATACACAAACATGCAGATACAAATTTCACTTAAATAACTTCCAAAGCCTTTATTTCGCATTACATTATAATCTTTACAAAACCCCTATCCATAATACCAATTTACAGTCAATTTAATCTTCTTGTTTAAAATATTTTCCCATTTGCCGCTTTAAAGATAAAATTTGCTTGCCTCTGTTTAAAAGTTATTCAGCTGAATTCAGCCGGGCGGAGCAGTTTTCTGTAAACCGGGTTGTTGTTTTCTCTAAACAACGGAGCTGTTTGCTGTAAGCCGGGAGCCGTTTGTTGTTATCCGGGGGCCGTTTGCTGTAAGCCAGAGACCTGTTTTCCTGTTTTACCGTGCTGTTTTAACTGTCTGTTTACCGTGTTCTTTAGCTGTACTGTTTTCCCAGGTTGTTTTCCTGTTTTCCTATTTAACCGTGTTGTTAACCGAGATGCTTAACTGTAGTCTGTTTCTGTTAGGCCGAGGTCTGTTTTTCTTTTTACACAATATGTTTTATCTAAAAAAAAATTTTTTGTTGATGTTTTTAGCTGGATTTCTATTTCAAAATATCATTATCAAAAAATTAAAATTTTAATAATTTATGTCTTCTTATATAAATAACATCGATCCAAGTTCCGCAATGACGGTTGGTTGGCTGCTGCTCACCGACACAGAAGGTGTACCCAGTGATGTAAACGGGATGCTCCTTTTCTCACATAATTCTGCCGTGTTTGGTTCCATGTCGTTTTTCGACTTCGGCGCATTGACTTTCGTTTAAGACTCGAACACCTACATCTCCTCATCCGGCCCAACAGCTATGGTAAGCGCACCTCGGTTTTTCCACCGCAACCTATATCCGTTAATGACAACATTTGGTCCCCTGGACCATCTTCCTAATTTCTATGCCTGAAGACGTCTTATTTCCACGTGTCTTTTTTTTTATTATTTTTTTGTTTTGCTATTCTTTGATTTTTAATAATTAAGCTCTACTCTGCTACGCTATCTATTGCTCCCACCTACGTTGTAATGAGCGCATCTTTATTTTTTAATACACACCCACCAACAAACATGCTCTGTATGTTCACAATCAATGAATAATTGACGTACAAGAAGTATTCGGTGAAAATTTGACAGATCAAAAGGTTAATATCTAACCATCAAAGACTTTATTAAAACACAAAGCAGCATAGTACAAAATGTACTCAAAAATTTAATACAACTGGCATATTCAGAATGTCAAGTTACATAGTACCGAACCCACTGCACTTTGCACATTTACAGATATCTTCACTTATGAATATCTATGATTTTTGCTCATTTCAAAACAATAACCGGCTTTCAAAATTTTAGTTGTCCTTAAGCTGACTCTAGATATTGTTTTATGTCATGTCTAAAATAAAAAGTTAACAATGCCATTTTAATCTTTCTTTTATATTGATTTTAAAGATAGGACTGAAGAATTATTTGTCATTCGTTTTTTATTGATTCATACACATACATACATATTTATGTCAGCCTTCCCGTGACCGTCGATCCCCTCCGAGACAACTTTCGACTTTTTACCATAGCTCGCAAATACCAGTTGAGCGTTTTGCGTCGTCTTCAAATAAGACTCTACACTGAGTATTTGCGAGCAACGGCTTCATCGGCTGTTCGCTTAGCTCGCTCGCGCTCGGACTATAATCGTTTTTATACCCCGATCCCATAAAATGGGTAAAAGGGGTATAATGTTTTTGTGCAAAAGTATGTAACAGGCAGAAGGAAGCATCTCCGACCCTATAAAGTCCATATATTCTTGATCAGCATCAACAGCCGAGTCGATATAGCCATGTCCGTCTGGCCGTCTGTCTGTATGTATGAACGCGTCGATCTCAGAGACTATAAGAGCTAGAGAATTCAGATTTTGCACATAAGCTCATCCAAGTCCTAGGCAGTACAAGTTTGTTTCCGATTTTCGATAACTATTTCCGATTTCGATATACACATGGAATTGATAACAAAAATTTCCCGAATTTGGAAAATGTAAAAATGGGGGTTGAAATAATGGGTAACGATATAACTTTTCTAAAAATTTTATCGAAATCGGTTAAGAAACACATGAGATATCGAAGATTGAAGTTTAGTCACAGATGCATACAGACAATGACTGTACGCGTTATGTATAGGGGTATCTCCTAGTCGGGAAATCTTGACTAGAGCCTTCTTACTTGTTATACTTTGATACCGAAGGTCTCATAGTATATTGGTTTTGTGCAATGTCCGTCATGGTGTCCGTCTGTCCGTCCGTCCGTATGAACGCAACTTTTTTCGACACCCG
The DNA here is from genome assembly GCA_018152825.1 of Scaptomyza hsui. NCBI lineage: Eukaryota > Metazoa > Arthropoda > Insecta > Diptera > Drosophilidae > Scaptomyza > Scaptomyza hsui. The sequence goes on from JAECXO010000007.1 coordinate 407,816, forward strand.
TAAAGCTAGAGACTTGAAACTTTGCAATTATGTTTATCTACAGACGGTACAGATAAAGTGTCAAAATTGGGTTGCCACGCCTACTAGGAGGCTGGGAAATCTATAAATTCGATAACTGAAAACCAATAAAACCAAATATTTCTCACATTCTTACAGCTAGAGTTACCAAATTTTGCACGCTGATAGCTAGTCATGTCCCTGAAATAACTGCATCAAAATTTTGGATGCCACGCCCCCTGATACCGAACCCATCCCCCCCTTCTCCATGAAATTGGAAACGCCTATAGTTTTCACATTTTTTGGGCTAGAGCCACCAAATTTTGTGTCAAGATAGGTACTGACGTTCCCCATAAAAACTTGAATGCCACGCCCCCTGATTCCGCCCCCATCCCCCTTCTACTTGAAATTGAAAACGCCTATAGCTTTCACATTTTTCGAGCTAGAGTCACCAAATTTGGTAGGAAGATATATGGTGACATCTACAAAAGGTCTGCATCAAAAATTAGGATGCCACGCCCACCTCTGCCGCCCACCTTTTAAATTTGGGAGTTAAGTTATCTTCCACAGCTTTTGAGCAAAAGTCACCAAATTTGGTAACATGATAGCTGGCGATGTTTACCACATGGCCCACTCCCTTCGTCCCTGCATTCCCCCTTATCAACCGTTCTTTTACTGGTATCAAAGTATTCCGCAGTCGGTTGCGTCCGACTGCAACGTTTTTACTTGTTTTTTATTTATTTTTTTATGAATTAACTGGCTTTGAATTTAAATGTTTGCTTTGCAATACTTTAGCACCGAGAAGTAAGCATTTTTATAATGATAAGTGACTTGTTCCCATTTCTTGAAGTGTATAATTTTTTATAAAACATGTAAAGTATAATTGAAAGCATCCTTTATTCTTGATAGCAAATATATTCTTGATCAGCATTGCAGACTTACTAGGTTTTTCCGTCAGTTCTTATGCAAACTTACCTACTACTTGTTAGCCACCGAGATGAAAGTTTGCTCAGAATCTTCTTTTAGTTGCTCTTAGTCCGTTGCTTAAAATCACTCACACTTGTACACTTTTTACTTTAGCAATATTTAGAATTGGTCTGCCAAACACAGGTTCATCGCTTGTTTTTGGTGATTAGGGATGTTTCACAAGAAGTGTGTTACATAAAGCTTTATTATACCACAAATTTTTTGTATTATCTTGTTATTCGACTTACTCTATTTCCTTTATTAAAGTGTTTTGATTCTAATTTTTTTTTCAATAAATTTGAAACTATTTTATTTAAAACCGCTAAATTTTGAACAGTAATTACATTTTATATCAACACATTGAGAATCGTGGTGCTGGTGTCCAGAAGGTTGATATCAGGTTCTTAAAGTTGTTGTGGATTCTATCAGCGTGCTCAGCCTAGCAATTTCGGCTCTAACCCAACTGATGCTAAGTTGGCTGGGCATGGTGAACTTATCGTATGATGATCCACAAGGCTTTGCTCTGGGAAAGTTTTTGGAAAAGTAGGTTAATTGAAGAGGTTAGCACTACACCATGTTTGTATGCAACAGCTCCAAAACAAGTAATTTTACTAAAGTCTAACACGGAGACCTAGACTTAATTTTGCATTTGAAATAGTTTTTTGCTATTGTTATCATTTTAATAATTGTATTTTCCGTCCTTTTTCCTATTTTGAAACTCGTTTTTTTAGATACACAAACATGCAGATACAAATTTCACTTAAATAACTTCCAAAGCCTTTATTTCGCATTACATTATAATCTTTACAAAACCCCTATCCATAATACCAATTTACAGTCAATTTAATCTTCTTGTTTAAAATATTTTCCCATTTGCCGCTTAAAAGATAAAATTTGCTTGCCTCTGTTTAAAAGTTATTCAGCTGAATTCAGCCGGGCGGAGCAGTTTTCTGTAAACCGGGTTGTTGTTTTCTCTAAACAACGGAGCTGTTTACTGTAAGCCGGGAGCCTTTTGTTGTTATCCGGGGGCCGTTTGCTGTAAGCCAGAGACCTGTTTTCCTGTTTTACCGTGCTGTTTTAACGGTCTGTTTACCGTGTTCTTTAGCTGTACTGTTTTCCCAGGTTGTTTTCCTGTTTTCCTATTTAACCGTGTTGTTAACCGAGATGCTTAACTGTAGTCTGTTTCTGTTAGGCCGAGGTCTGTTTTTTCTTTTAAACAATATGTTTTATCTAAAAAAAATTTTTTGTTGATGTTTTTTAACTGGATTTCTATTTCAAAAATATCATTATCAAAAAATTAAAATTTTAATAATTTATGTCTTCTTATATAAATAACATCGATCCAAGTTCCGCAATGACGGTTGGTTGGCTGCTGCTCACCGACACAGAAGGTGTACCCAGTGATGTAAACGGGATGCTCCTTTTCTCACATAATTCTGCCGTGTTTGGTTCCATGTCGTTTTTCGACTTCGGCGCATTGACTTTCGTTTAAAACTCGAACACCTACATCTCCTCATCCGGCCCAACAGCTACGGTAAGCGCACCTCGGTCTTTCCACCGCAACCTATATCCGTTAATGACAACATTTGGTCACCTGGACCATCTTCCTAATTTATATGCCTCAAGACGTCTTATTTCCACGTGTCTTTTTTTTTATTATATTTTTTTTTTGCTATTCTTCGATTTTTAATAATTAAGCTCTACTCTGCTACGCCTTTAAGTTCATTGATTTCTATTGCTCCCACCTACGTTGTAATAAGCGCATCTTTATTTTTTATAGCACACCCACCAACAAAACATGCTCTGTATGTTCACAATCAATGAATAATTGACGTACAAGAAGTATTCGGTGAAAATTTGACAGATCAAAAGGTTAATGTCTAACCATCAAAGACTTTATTAAAACACAAAGCAGCATAGTACACAATGTACTCAAAAATTTAATACAACTGGCATATTCAGAATGTCAAGTTACATAGTACCGAACCCACTGCACTTTGCACATTTACAGATATCTTCACTTATGAATATCTATGATTTTTGCTCATTTCAAAACAATAACCGGCTTTAAAAATTTTAGTTGTCCTTAAGCTGACTCTAGATATTGTTTTATGTCATGTCTAAAATAAAAAGTTAACAATGCCATTTTAATCTTTCTTTTATATTGATGTGGGCTATTATTAAACAATTGATTGTATATACAATTTTAAAGATAGGACTGAAGAATTATTTGTCATTCGTTTTTTATTGACTCATACACATACATACATATTTATGTCAGCCTTCCCGTGACCGTAGATCCCCTCCGAGACAACTTTCGACTTTTTACCATAGCTCGCAAATACCAGTTGAGCGTTTTGCGTCGTCTTCAAATAAGACTCTACACTGAGTATTTGCGAAAAATACTCGCGAGCAACGGCTTCATCGGCTGTTCGCTTAGCTCGCTCGCGCTCGGACTACAATCGTTTTTATACCCCTAACCCATAAAATGGGTAAAAGGGGTATAATGTTTTTGTGCAAAAGTATGTAACAGGCAGAAGGAAGCATCTCCGACCCTATAAAGTATATATATTCTTGATCAGCATCAACAGCCGAGTCGATATAGCCATGTCCGTCTGTCCGTCCGTCCGTCTGTCCGTCTGTCCGTCCGTGTGTCTGTCTGTATGAACGCATCGATCTCAGAGACTACAAGAGCTAGAGATTCAGATTTTGAATATAAGTTCTCCTATACCATGAGCGGAACAAGTTTGTTTTAAATTATCGATAGCTATTCTAGTTTCCGATATACACATGTGATCGATTACAAAAAAATCTCGAATTTGGAAAATGTAAACATGGGGATTTAAAAATGGGTAACGATATAACTTTTCTGATTTCATTGAAATCGGTTGAGAAACACCAGAGATATCGAAGATTGAAGTTTAGTCACAGATGCATACAGAATATGACTGTTCGCGTTAAGTATAGGGTTTGGGGTATCTCCTAGTCGGGAAATCTCGACTAGAGCCTTCTTACTTGTTTACTTTTCTCTTTTGTTACACTTAGAGTGCGAGTAATTGCTTGAGTGAAATGAAGCAAAACGTTGTTAAGCGACGCCAAAACATTTTGTGTATATTATCACTCAAAATACACAAAATATTCTTGAGTTGCATACTACTACGTCGTTAAATACTATGTATCAAGTGTTGCATTTGCGAAATATTTTAATTGCGTTTGTGAATTGACTGCGTACGGTAAATAAATACATTTTATGCAAAATGGGAAGGGAGTTAAATAAACAAGTAAGAAGGCTCTAGTCGAGATTTTCCGACTAGGAGATACCCCGATCCCTGTACATAAAGCGTACAGTCATTGTCTGTATGCATCTGGGACTAAACTTCAATCTTCGATATCTCATGTGTTTCTTTACCGATTTCGATTAAAATTTAAGAAAAGTTATATCGTTACCCATTATTTCAACCCCCATTTTTACATTTTCCAAATTCGAGAAATTTTTGTAATCGATTCCATGTGTATATCGAAAACGGAAATAGTTATCGAAAATCGGAAACAAACTTGTACTGCCTAGGACTTGGACGAGCTTATGTGCAAAATCTGAAGTCTCTAGCTCTTATAGTCTCTGAGATCGACGCGTTCATACATACAGACAGGCGGACAGACGGACAGACGGACATGGCTATATCGACTCGGCTGTTGATGCTGATCAAGAATATACATACTTTATAGGGTCGAAGATGCTTCCTTCTGCCTGTTACATACTTTTGCACAAAAACATTATACCCCTTTTACCCATTTCATGGGATCGGGGTATAAAAAACTATCCGCTCAGATAAAAGTAAGGGAAAATAAATTGTTAAAAAATTAATATTTGTTATCTGCGATTTACATGGATCCGCGGGTAAACTGTATGTTGACGCAAAATCAAAAAGTATTGGCAAAACAAAATTTGAAGAAAATAGCTTATCGTTTAATCGAGTTGAAACAAGTAAGCTGTACGTTGTAGCTTGACTGTAATTGTTGTCCTGTTTCATTTATGGTTGGTGCTCTTAGTTCTGTAAAACTTGATAATTAAAATTGTGTTCGTCAAAAACTAATACTTGTCCTAAACTAAAATCAAGGAAAGATGTTTAATTTATTATTGCTTTATTATTTTAGGCACATTCAACACAAAATGTTCCACCGCTTGTAACCCATGAATATGAAGATCTCTTTGACTCCTCATTATCTTCAAATTCCTTAAACGTATCCTCAACTGGAGAGACTTCTCTGTTTTCGGCCTATATGGATAGAGTTAAGACAGTGTCAGAAAGCAAGGAAGAGCCTGTTTCTGCAAAATTTGTTGAGATTTATGGTGACATTGAAAACGTCGACATAATATATGGTCGCTTGCCAATAAATTGTAACATATTCGATTTTTTAATGATGTCAAACTTAAACAGCCACATTTGACTGCGCTCGCACAGGTTGTACTGGCTACACCGGCAACCCAGGTTTCCCTGGAACGCGCATTTTCAGCCCCACATTTCATATTAAGTGAACGTCGAAGTTCTATAAGAGCAGACAATTTAAATTCATTATTAGTAATTAAGCTTAACAATAAGTAAAAATTAAATAAATATTCTTTATAAAAAAAAATTCCTTTTTTGTCAACAAAGCAAATTAATGTGAAGAGTGTTTTCAAGAGTTTTTGCAAGTAGTAGGGAACTGGCGGTTCTAACTCAATTTATGGCTTTTTTGACCTGTCAAAATATGACAGTTTTATTACCCCCCCATCAAATTTAATTACCCCCATCAAATTTTATTACCCCTCCCTATTTGGTGATAATTTGTTTGGTATGTTGCATAAGGAAAAGGGGGCGGAGATCATGATATCGCTAAGACCTTAGATGACCCCCTTTTGTCTGTTTTCTAAATACTTTTTATACTTTGATACCGAAGGTCTCATAGTATATTGGTTTTGTGCAATGTCCGTCATGGTGTCCGTCTGTCCGTCTGTCCGTCCGTCCGTCCGTCCGTATGAACGCAACTTTTTTCGACACCCGTAAAGCTAGAGACTTGAAACTTTGCAATTATGTTTATCTATAGACGGTACAGATAAAGTGTCCAAATTGGAGTGCCACGCCTACTAGGAGGCTGGGAAATCGATAAATTCGATAACTGAAAACCGATAACATCAAATATTTCTCACATTCTTAAAGCTAGAGTTACCAAATTTTGCACGCAGATAGCTAGTCATGTCCCTGAAATAACTGCATCAAAATTTTGGATGCCACGCCCACTCCTTCCGCCCCCATCATCCCTTCACTAAGAAATTGGAAACGCCTATAGTTTTCACATTTTTTGGGCTAGAGCCACCAAATTTTGTGTGAAGATAGATATTGAAGTTCCCCAAATAAATGCATCAAAATTTTGGATGCCACGCACCCTAATTCCGCCCCCATCCCAACTTACCCATGAAATTGGAAACGCCTATAGCTCTCACATTTTTTGGGCTAGAGCCACCAAATTTTGTGTCAAGATAGGTACTGACGTTCCCCATCAAAACTTGAATGCCACGCCCCCTCATTCCGCCCCCATCCACCGTACCCATGAAATTGGAAACGCCTATAGCTCTCACATTTTTTGGGCTAGAGCCACCAAATTTTGTGTCAAGATAAGTACTGACGTTCCCCATCAAAAGTTGGATGCCACGCCCCCTGATTCCGCCCCCCATCCCCCTTCTACTCGAAATTGGAAACGCCTATAGTTTTCACATTTTTTGGGCTAGAGCCACAAAACTTTGTGTCAAGATAGATATTGACGTTCCCCAAAAAAATGCATCAAAATTTTGGATGCCACGCTACTAATTCCGCCCCCATCCCCCTTCATCAAGAAATTGGAAACGCCTATAGTTTTCACATTTTTGGGCTAGAGCCACCAAATTTTGTGTGAAGATAGATATTGACGTTCCCCAAAAAAATGCATAAAAATTTTGGATGCCACGCCCCCTGATTCCGCACCCATCCCCCCCTTCTCCATGAAATTGGAAACGCCTATAGCTTTCACATTTTTTGGGCTAGAGCCACCAAATTTTGTGTGAAGATAGATATTGACGTTCCCCAAAAAAATGCATCAAAATTTTGGATGCCACGCCCCCTAATTCCGCCCCCATCCCAACTTACCCATGAAATTGGAAACGCCTATAGCTCTCACATATTTTGGGCTAGAGCCACCAAATTTTGTGTGAAGATAGATATTGACGTAACCCAAAAAATTCATCAAAATTGTTGATGCCACGCCCACTCCTTCCGCCCCCATCCCCCTTCCTTTGTGTGAAGATAGATATTGACGTTCCCCAAAAAAATGCATAAAAATTTTGGGCTAGAGCCACCAAATTTTGTGTCAAGATAAGTACTGACGTTCCCCATCAAAAGTTGGATGCCACGCCCCCTGATTCCGCCCCCATCCCCCTTCTACTTGAAATTGGAAACGCCTATAGTTTTCACATTTTTTGGGCTAGAGCCACCAAAATTTGTGTCAAGATAGATATTGACGTTCCCCAAAAAAATGCATCAAAATTTTGGATGCCACGCCCCCTAATTCAGCCCCCATCCCCCCTTCACCAAGAAATTGGAAACGCCTATAGTTTTCACATTTTTTGGGCTAGAGCCACCAAATTTTGTGTGAAGATAGATATTGACGTTCCCCAAAAAAATGCATAACAATTTTGGATGCCACGCCCCCTGATTCCGCCGCCATCCCCCCTTCTCCATGAAATTGGAAACGCCTATAGTTTTCACATTTTTTGGGCTAGAGCCACCAAATTGTGTGTTAAGATAGGTATTGACGTTCCCCATCAAAACTTGAATGCCACGCCCCCTAATTCCGCCCCCATCCCCACTACCCATAAAATTGGAACGCCTATAGCTCTCACATTTTTTGGGCTAGAGCCACCAAATTTTGTGTCAAGATAGGTACTGACGTTCCCCATCAAAACTTGGATGCCACGCTCCCTGATTCCGCCCCCATCCCCAATTCTACTTGAAATTGGAAACGCCTATAGTTTTCACATTTTTTGGGATAGAGCCACCAAAATTTGTGTCAAGATAGATATTGACGTTCCCCAAAAAAATGCATCAAAATTTTGGATGCCACGCCCCCTAATTCCGCCCCCATCCCCCCTTCATCAAGAAATTGGAAACGCCTATAGTTTTCACATTTTTGGGCTAGAGCCACCAAATTTTGTGTGAAGATAGATATTGACGTTCCCCAAAAAAATGCATCAAAATTTTGGATGCCACGCCCCCTAATTCCGCCCCCATCCCCCCTTCACCAAGAAATTGGAAACGCTTATAGTTTTCACATTTTTTGGGCTAGACCAAATTTTGGATGCCACGCCCCCTGATTCCGCACCCATCCCCCCTTCTCCATGAAATTGGAAACGCCTATAGCTTTCACATTTTTTGGGCTAGAGCCACCAAATTTTGTGTGAAGATAGATATTGACGTTCCCCAAAAAAATGCATCAAAATTTTGGATGCCACGCCCCCTAATTCCGCCCCCATCCCAACTTACCCATGAAATTGGAAACGCCTAAAGCTCTCACATTTTTTGGGCTAGAGCCACCAAATTTTGTGTGAAGATAGATATTGACGTAACCCAAAAAATTCATCAAAATTGTTGATGCCACGCCCACTCCTTCCGCCCCCATCCCCCTTCCTTTGTGTGAAGATAGATATTGACGTTCCCCAAAAAAATGCATAAAAATTTTGGGCTAGAGCCACCAAATTTTGTGTCAAGATAAGTACTGACGTTCCCCATCAAAAGTTGGATGCCACGCCCCCTGATTCCGCCCCCATCCCCCCTTCTACTTGAAATTGGAAACGCCTATAGTTTTCACATTTTTTGGGCTAGAGCCACCAAAATTTGTGTCAAGATAGATATTGACGTTCCCCAAAAAAATGCATCAAAATTTTGGATGCCACGCACCCTAATTCCGCCCCCATCCCCCCTTCACCAAGAAATTGGAAACGCCTATAGTTTTCACATTTTTTGGGCTAGAGCCACCAAATTTTGTGTGAAGATAGATATTGACGTTCCCCAAAAAAATGCTTAACAATTTTGGATGCCACGCCCCCTGATTCCGCCGCCATCCCCACTTCTCCATGAAATTGGAAACGCCTATAGTTTTCACATTTTTTGGGCTAGAGCCACCAAATTTTGTGTTAAGATAGGTATTGACGTTCCCCATCAAAACTTGAATGCCACGCCCCCTAATTCCGCCCCCATCCCCACTACCCATGAAATTGGAAACGCCTATAGCTCTCACATTTTTTGGGCTAGAGCCACCAAATTTTGTGTGAAGATAGATATTGACGTTCCCCAAAAAAATGCATAACAATTTTGGATGCCACGCCCCCTGATTCCGCCGCCATCCCCCCTTCTCCATGAAATTGGAAACGCCTATAGTTTTCACATTTTTTGGGCTAGAGCCACCAAATTGTGTGTTAAGATAGGTATTGACGTTCCCCATCAAAACTTGAATGCCACGCCCCCTAATTCCGCCCCCATCCCCACTACCCATGAAATTGGAAACGCCTATAGCTCTCACATTTTTTGGGCTAGAGCCACCAAATTTTGTGTCAAGATAGGTACTGACGTTCCCCATCAAAACTTGAATGCCACGCCCCCTCATTCCGCCCCCATCCCCCGTACCCATGAAATTGGAAACGCCTATAGCTCTCACATTTTTTGGGCTAGAGCCACCAAATTTTGTGTCAAGATAAGTACTGACGTTCCCCATCAAAAGTTGGATGCCACGCCCCCTGATTCCGCCCCCATCCCCCCTTCTACTTGAAATTGGAAACGCCTATAGTTTTCACATTTTTTGGGCTAGAGCCACAAAAATTTGTGTCAAGATAGATATTGAAGTTCCCCAAAAAATGCATCAAAATTTTGGATGCCACGCTCCCTAATTCCGCCCCCCATCCCCCTTCACCAAGAAATTGGAAACGCCTATAGTTTTCATTTTCAAATTTTGTGTGAAGATAGATATTGACGTTCCCCAAAAAATGCATCAAAATTTTGGATGCCACGCCCCTGATTCCGCCCCCACCCCCCCCCCCCAAAAATTGGAAACGCCTATAGTTTTCACATTTTTTGGGCTAGAGCCACCAAATTTTGTGTGAAGATAGATATTGACGTTCCCCAAAAAAATGCATCAAAATTTTGGATGCCATGCCCCCTGATTCCGCACCCATCCCCCCCTTCTCCTAAAATTGGAAACGCCTATAGTTTTCACATTTTTTGGGCTAGAGCCACCAAATTTTGTGTGAAGATAGATATTGACGTTCCCCAAAAAAATTCATCAAAATTTTGGATGCCACGCCCCCTAATTCCGCCCCCATCCCAACTTACCCATGAAATTGGAAACGCCTATAGCTCTCACATTTTTTGGGCTAGAGCCACCAAATTTTGTGTGAAGATAGATATTGACGTAACCCAAAAAAATTCATCAAAATTGTTGATGCCACGCCCACTCCTTCCGCCCCCATCCCCCATCCTTTGTGTGAGGATAGATATTGACGTTCCCCAAAAAAATTCATAAAAATTTTGGGCTAGAGCCACCAAATTTTGTGTCAAGATAGGTACTGACGTTCCCCATCAAAAGTTGGATGCCACGCCCCCTAATTCCGCCCCCATCCCCCCTTCTACTTGAAATTGGAAACGCCTATAGTTTTCACATTTTTTGGGCTAGAGCCACCAAAATTTGTGTCAAGATAGATATTGACGTTCCCCAAAAAAATGCATCAAAATATTGGATGCCACGCCCCCTAATTCCGCCCCCAAACCCCCTTCACCAAGAAATTGGAAACGCCTATAGTTTTCACATTTTTTGGGCTAGAGCCACCAAATTTTGTGTGAAGATAGATATTGACGTTCCCCAAAAAAATGCATCAAAATTTTGGATGCCACGCCCCCTGATTCCGCACCCATCCCCCTTCTCTAGAAATTGGAAACGCCTATAGTTTTCACATTTTTTGGGCTAGAGCCACCAAATTTTGTGTGAAGATAGATATTGACGTTCCCCAAATAAATGCATCAAAATTTTGGATGCCACGCCCCCTAATTCCACCCCCATCCCAACTTACCCATGAAATTGGAAACGCCTATAGCTCTCACATTTTTTGGGCTAGAGCCACCAAATTTTGTGTCAAGATAGGTACTGACGTTCCCCATCAAAACATGAATGCCACGCCCCCTAATTCCGCCCCCGTCCCCCCGACCCATGAAATTGGAAACGCCTATAGCTCTCACATTTTTTGGGCTAGAGCCACCAAATTTTGTGTCAAGATAGGTACTGACGTTCCCCATCAAAAGTTGGATGCCACGCCCCTGATTCCGCCCCCATCCCCCCTTCTCCAGGAAATTGGAAACGCCTATAGTTTTCACATTTTTTGGGCTAGAGCCACCAAATTTTGTGTCAAGATGGATATTGACGTGCCCCAAAAAAATGCATCAAATTTTTGGATGCCACGCCTCTTTATTCCGCCCCCATCCCCCCTTATCCATGAAATCGGAAACGCCTATAGCTTTCACATTTTTTGGGCTAGAGCCACATAATTTTGTGTCAAGATAGGTACTGACGTTCCCCATCAAAAGTTGGATGCCACGCCCCCTGATTCCGCCCCCATCCCCCTTCTACTTGAAATTGGAAACGCCTATAGTTTTCACATTTTTTGGGCTAGAGCCACCAAATTTTGTGTTAAGATAGGCACTGACGTTCCCCATCAAAACTTGGATGCCACGCCCCCTGATTCCGCCCCCATCCCCCTTCTACTTGAAATTGGAAACGCCTATAGCTTTCACATTTTTTGGGCTAGAGCCACATAATTTTGTGTCAAGATAGGTACTGACGTTCCCCATCAAATTTTTGGATGCCACGCCTCTTTATTCCGCCCCCATCCCCCCTTATCCATGAAATCGGAAACGCCTATAGCTTTCACATTTTTTGGGCTAGAGCCACATAATTTTGTGTCAAGATAGGTACTGACGTTCCCCATCAAAACTTGGATGCCACGCCCCCTGATTCCGCCCCCATCCCCCTTCTACTTGAAATTGGAAACGCCTATAGCTTTCACATTTTTCGAGCTAGAGTCACCAAATTTGGTAGGAGATATATGGTAACATCTACAAAAGGTCTGCATCAAAAATTAGGATGCCACGCCCACCTCTGCCGCCCACTATTTAAAATCGGAAATTTCGATATCTCTTATAGTTTTTAAGCTAGAGCCCGTAAATTGGGTAGAAAGATAGAAGGCAGCATCTACCAAAGATCTGCATCAAAATTTTGAATGCCACGCCCACCTAAGCGACCCGCCTTATAAAATCGGAATCGGCTATATCTTTAAGAGTTTTTGAGCTAGAGCCACCAAACTTGGTAGGCAGATAGATAGTGACAGTTAAAAACATTTGATTCAAAAATTTAGATGCCACGCCTACCTCTGCCGCCCACCTTTTAAATTTGGGAGTTAAGTTATCTTCCACAGCTTTTGAGCTAAAGTCACCAAATTTGGTGACATGATAGCTGGCGATGTTTACCACATGGCCCACTCCCTTCGTCCCTGCATTCCCCCTTATCAACCGTTCTTTTACTGGTATCAAAGTATTCCGCAGTCGGTTGCGTCCGACTGCAACGTTTTTACTTGTTTTTTTTTTATTTTTTAATGAATTAACTGGTTTTGAATTTAAATGCATGCTTTCCAATACTTTAGCACCGAGAAGTAGGCTTTTTTTTATAATGATTAGTGACTTGCTTCCATTTCTTGAAGTGTATAATTTTTTATAAAACATGTAAAGTATAATTGAAAGCATCCTTTATTCTTGATAGCAAATATATTCTTGATCAGCATTGCAGACTTACTTGGGTTTTCCGTCAGTTCTTATGCAAACTTACCTACTACTTGTTAGCCACCGAGATGAAAGTTTGCTCAGAATCTTCTTTTAGTTGCTATTAGTCCGTTGCTTAAAATCACTCACACTTGTACACTTTTTACTTTAGCAATATTTAGAATTGGTCTGCCAAACACAGGTTCATCGCTTGTTTTTGGTGATTAGGGATGTTTCACAAGAAGTGTGTTACATAAAGCTTAATTATACCACAATTTTTTTGTATTATCTTGTTATTCGACTTACTCTATTTCCTTTATTAAAGTGTTTTGATTCTAATATTTTTTTTTCAATAAATTTGAAACTATTTTATTTAAAACCGCTAAATTTTGAACAGTAATTACATTTTATATCAACACATTGAGAATCGTGGTGCTGGTGTCCAGAAGGTTGATATCAGGTTCTTAAAGTTGTTGTGGATTCTATCAGCTTGCTCAGCCTAGCAATTTCGGCTCTAACCCAACTGATGCTAAGTTGGCTGGGCATGGTGAACTTATCGTATGATGATCCACAAGGCTTTGCTCTGGGAAAGTTTTTGGAAAAGTAGGTTAATTGAAGAGGTTAGCACTACACCATGTTTGTATGCAACAGCTCCAAAACAAGTAATTTTACTAAAGTCTAACACGGAGACCTAGACTTAATTTTGCATTTGAAATAGTTTTTTGCTATTGTAATCATTTTAATAATTGTATTTTCCGTCCTTTTTCCTATTTTGAAACTCGTTTTTTTAGATACACAAACATGCAGATACAAATTTCACTTAAATAACTTCCAAAGCCTTTATTTCGCATTACATTATAATCTTTACATAAACGCTATCCATAATACCAATTTACAGTCAATTTAATCTTCTTGTTTAAAATATTTTCCCATTTGCCGCTTTAAAGATAAAATTTGCTTGCCTCTGTTTAAAAGTTATTCAGCTGAATTCAGCCGGGCGGAGCAGTTTTCTGTAAACCGGGTTGTTGTTTTCTCTAAACAACGGAGCTGTTTGCTGTAAGCCGGGAGCCGTTTGTTGTTATCCGGGGGGCCGTTTGCTGTAAGCCAGAGACCTGTTTTCCTGTTTTACCGTGCTGTTTTAACTGTCTGTTTACCGTGTTCTTTAGCTGTACTGTTTTCCCAGGTTGTTTTCCTGTTTTCCTATTTAACCGTGTTGTTAACCGAGATGCTTAACTGTAGTCTGTTTCTGTTAGGCCGAGGTCTGTTTTTCTTTTTAAACAATATGTTTTATCTAAATAAAAATCTTTTGTTGATGTTTTTTAGCTGGCTTTCTATTTCAAAAATATCATTATCAATTACAGCCAAATTTGAGGTCTTCTTATATAATTAACATCGATCCAAGTTCCGCAATGACGGTTGGTTGGCTGCTGCTCACCGGCACAGAAGGTGCACCCAGTGATGTAAAAGGGATGCTCCTTTTCTCACATAATTCTGCCGTGTTTGGTTCCATGTCGTTTTTCGACTTCGGCGCATTGACTTTCGTTTAAAACTCGAACACCTACATCTCCTCATCCGGCCCAACAGCTATGGTAAGCGCACCTCGGTCTTTCCACCGCAACCTATATCCGTTAATGACAACATTTGGTCACCTGGACCATCTTCCTAATTTATATGCCTCAAGACGTCTTATTTCCACGTGTCTTTTTTTTTATTATATTTTTTTTTTATTATTATTGAAACATTCTTAATTTTACCTTCCTTTGCTATTCTTCGATTTTTAATAATTAAGATCTACTCTGCTACGCCTTTAAGTTCATTGATTTCTATTGCTCCCACCTACGTTGTAATAAGCGCATCTTTATTTTTTATAGCACACCCACCAACAAAACATGCTCTGTATGTTCACAATCAATGAATAATTGACGTACAAGAAGTATTCGGTGAAAATTTGACAGATCAAAAGGTTAATGTCTAACCATCAAAGACTTTATTAAACACAAAGCAGCATAGTACACAATGTACTCAAAAATTTAATACAACTGGCATATTCAGAATGTCAAGTTACATAGTACCGAACCCACTGCACTTTGCACATTTACAGATATCTTCACTTATGAATATCTATGATTTTTGCTCATTTCAAAACAATAACCGGCTTTAAAAATTTTAGTTGTCCTTAAGCTGACTCTAGATATTGTTTTATGTCATGTCTAAAATAAAAAGTTAGCAATGCCATTTTAATCTTTCTTTTATATTGATTTTAAAGATAGGACTGAAGAATTATTTGTCATTCGTTTTTTATTGATTCATACACATACATACATATTTATGTCAGCCTTCCCGTGACCGTCGATCCCCTCCGAGACAACTTTCGACTTTTTACCATAGCTCGCAAATACCAGTTGAGCGTTTTCAGTCGTCTTCAAATAAGACTCTTTACTGAGTATTTGCGAAAAATACTCGCGAGCAACGGCTTCATCGGCTGTTCGCTTAGCTCGCTCGCGCTCGGAATACAATCGTTTTTATACCCCGATCCCATAAAATGGGTAAAAGGGGTATAATGTTTTTGTGCAAAAGTATGTAACAGGCAGAAGGAAGCATCTCCGACCCTATAAAGTCCATATATTCTTGATCAGCATCAACAGCCGAGTCGATATAGCCATGTCCGTCTGGCCGTCTGTCTGTATGTATGAACGCGTCGATCTCAGAGACTATAAGAGCTAGAGACTTCAGATTTTGCACATAAGCTCATCCAAGTCCTAGGCAGTACAAGTTTGTTTCCGATTTTTGATAACTATTTCCGATTTCGATATACACATGGAATTGATAACAAAAATTTCTCGAATTTGGAAAATGTAAAAATGGGGGTTGAAATAATGGGTAACGATATAACTTTTCTAAAAATTTTATCGAAATCGGTTAAGAAACACATGAGATATCGAAGATTGAAGTTTAGTCACAGATGCATACAGACAATGACTGTACGCGTTATGTACAGGGGTATCTCCTAGTCGGGAAATCTTGACTAGAGCCTTCTTACTTGTTATACTTTGATACCGAAGGTCTCATAGTATATTGGTTTTGTGCAATGTCCGTCATGGTGTCCGTCTGTCCGTCCGTCCGTATGAACGCAACTTTTTTCGACACCCGTAAAGCTAGAGACTTGAAACTGTGCAATTATGTTTATCTACAGACGGTACAGATGAAGTGTCAAAATTGGGTTGCCGCGCCTACTAGGAGGCTGGGAAATCTATAAATTCGATAATTGAAAACCAATAAAACCAAATATTTCTCACATTCTTACAGCTAGAGTTACCAAATTTTGCACGCTGATAGCTAGTCATGTCCCTGAAATAACTGCATCAAAATTTTTGGGTGCCACGCCCCCTGATACCGAACCCATCCCCCCTTCTCCATGAAATTGGAAACGCCTATAGTTTTCACATTTTTTGGGCTAGAGCCACCAAATTTTGTGTCAAGATAGGTACTGACGTTCCCCATAAAAACTTGGATGCCACGCCCCCTGATTCCGCCCCCATCCCCCCTTCTACTTGAAATTGGAAACGCCTATAGTTTTCACATTTTTTGGGCTAGAGCCACCAAATTTTGTGTTAAGATAGGTACTGACGTTCCCCATCAAAACTTGGATGCCACGCCCCCTGATTCCGCCCCCATCCCCCTTCTACTTGAAATTGGAAACGCCTATAGCTTTCACATTTTTCGAGCTAGAGTCACCAAATTTGGTAGGAAGATATATGGTGACATCTACAAAAGGTCTGCATCAAAAATTAGGATGCCACGCCCACCTCTGCCGCCCACCTTTTAAATTTGGGAGTTAAGTTATCTTCCACAGCTTTTGAGCAAAAGTCACCAAATTTGGTAACATGATAGCTGGCGATGTTTACCACATGGCCCACTCCCTTCGTCCCTGCATTCCCCCTTATCAACCGTTCTTTTACTGTTCTTGTACTTGTTTTTATATTATTTTTATTTTATTTTAATGAATTAACTGGCTTTGAATTTAAATGCATGCTTTTCAATACTTTAGCACCGAGAAGTTAGTTTTTTTTTTATAATGATTAGTGACTTGTTTCCATTTCTTGAAGTGTATAATTTTTTATAAAACATGTAAAGTATAATTGAAAGCATCCTTTATTCTTGATAGCAAATATATTCTTGATCAGCATTGCAGACTTACTAGGTTTTTCCGTCAGTTCTTATGCAAACTTACCTACTACTTGTTAGCCACCGAGATGAAAGTTTGCTCAGAATCTTCTTTTAGTTGCTCTTAGTCCGTTGCTTAAAATCACTCACACTTGTACACTTTTTACTTTAGCAATATTTAGAATTGGTCTGCCAAACACAGGTTCATCGCTTGTTTTTGGTGATTAGGGATGTTTCACAAGAAGTGTGTTACATAAAGCTTTATTATACCACAAATTTTTTGTATTATCTTGTTATTCGACTTACTCTATTTCCTTTATTAAAGTGTTTTGATTCTAATATTTTTTTTTCAATAAATTTGAAACTATTTTATTTAAAACCGCTAAATTTTGAACAGTAATTACATTTTATATCAACACATTGAGAATCGTGGTGCTGGTGTCCAGAAGGTTGATATCAGGTTCTTAAAGTTGTTGTGGATTCTATCAGCGTGCTCAGCCTAGCAATTTCGGCTCTAACCCAACTGATGCTAAGTTGGCTGGGCATGGTGAACTTATCGTATGATGATCCACAAGGCTTTGCTCTGGGAAAGTTTTTGGAAAAGTAGGTTAATTGAAGAGGTTAGCACTACACCATGTTTGTATGCAACAGCTCCAAAACAAGTAATTTTACTAAAGTCTAACACGGAGACCTAGACTTAATTTTGCATTTGAAATAGTTTTTTGCTATTGTTATCATTTTAATAATTGTATTTTCCGTCCTTTTTCCTATTTTGAAACTCGTTTTTTTAGATACACAAACATGCAGATACAAATTTCACTTAAATAACTTCCAAAGCCTTTATTTCGCATTACATTATAATCTTTACAAAACCCCTATCCATAATACCAATTTACAGTCAATTTAATCTTCTTGTTTAAAATATTTTCCCATTTGCCGCTTAAAAGATAAAATTTGCTTGCCTCTGTTTAAAAGTTATTCAGCTGAATTCAGCCGGGCGGAGCAGTTTTCTGTAAACCGGGTTGTTGTTTTCTCTAAACAACGGAGCTGTTTGCTGTAAGCCGGGAGCCTTTTGTTGTTATCCGGGGGCCGTTTGCTGTAAGCCAGAGACCTGTTTTCCTGTTTTACCGTGCTGTTTTAACGGTCTGTTTACCGTGTTCTTTAGCTGTACTGTTTTCCCAGGTTGTTTTCCTGTTTTCCTATTTAACCGTGTTGTTAACCGAGATGCTTAACTGTAGTCTGTTTCTGTTAGGCCGAGGTCTGTTTTTCTTTTTAAACAATATGTTTTATCTAAAAAAAATTTTTTGTTGATGTTTTTTAGCTGGATTTCTATTTCAAAAATATCATTATCAAAAAATTAAAATTTTAATAATTTATGTCTTCTTATATAAATAACATCGATCCAAGTTCCGCAATGACGGTTGGTTGGCTGCTGCTCACCGACACAGAAGGTGTACCCAGTGATGTAAACGGGATGCTCCTTTTCTCACATAATTCTGCCGTGTTTGGTTCCATGTCGTTTTTCGACTTCGGCGCATTGACTTTCGTTTAAAACTCGAACACCTACATCTCCTCATCCGGCCCAACAGCTATGGTAAGCGCACCTCGGTCTTTCCACCGCAACCTATATCCGTTAATGACAACATTTGGTCACCTGGACCATCTTCCTAATTTATATGCCTCAAGACGTCTTATTTCCACGTGTCTTTTTTTATTATTATTTTTTTTTATTATTATTGAAACATTCTTAATTTTACCTTCCTTTGCTATTCTTCGATTTTTAATAATTAAGCTCTACTCTGCTACGCCTTTAAGTTCATTGATTTCTATTGCTCCCACCTACGTTGTAATAAGCGCATCTTTATTTTTTATAGCACACCCACCAACAAAACATGCTCTGTATGTTCACAATCAATGAATAATTGACGTACAAGAAGTATTCGGTGAAAATTTGACAGATCAAAAGGTTAATGTCTAACCATCAAAGACTTTATTAAAACACAAAGCAGCATAGTACACAATGTACTCAAAAATTTAATACAACTGGCATATTCAGAATGTCAAGTTACATAGTACCGAACCCACTGCACTTTGCACATTTACAGATATCTTCACTTATGAATATCTATGATTTTTGCTCATTTCAAAACAATAACCGGCTTTAAAAATTTTAGTTGTCCTTAAGCTGACTCTAGATATTGTTTTATGTCATGTCTAAAATAAAAAGTTAACAATGCCATTTTAATCTTTCTTTTATATTGATTTTAAAGATAGGACTGAAGAATTATTTGTCATTCGTTTTTTATTGATTCATACACATACATACATATTTATGTCAGCCTTCCCGTGACCGTCGATCCCCTCCGAGACAACTTTCGACTTTTTACCATAGCTCGCAAATACCAGTTGAGCGTTTTGAGTCGTCTTCAAATAAGACTCTTTACTGAGTATTTGCGAAAAATACTCGCGAGCAACGGCTTCATCGGCTGTTCGCTTAGCTCGCTCGCGCTCGGACTACAATCGTTTTTATACCCCTAACCCATAAAATGGGTAAAAGGGGTATAATGTTTTTGTGCAAAAGTATGTAACAGGCAGAAGGAAGCATCTCCGACCCTATAAAGTATATATATTCTTGATCAGCATCAACAGCCGAGTCGATATAGCCATGTCCGTCTGTCCGTCCGTCCGTCTGTCCGTCTGTCCGTCCGTGTGTCTGTCTGTATGAACGCATCGATCTCAGAGACTACAAGAGCTAGAGATTCAGATTTTGAATATAAGTTCTCCTATACCATGAGCGGAACAAGTTTGTTTTAAATTATCGATAACTATTCTAGTTTCCGATATACACATGTGATCGATTACAAAAAAATCTCGAATTTGGAAAATGTAAACATGGGGATTTAAAAATGGGTAACGATATAACTTTTCTGATTTCATTGAAATCGGTTGAGAAACACCAGAGATATCGAAGATTGAAGTTTAGTCACAGATGCATACAGAATATGACTGTTCGCGTTAAGTATAGGGTTTGGGGTATCTCCTAGTCGGGAAATCTCGACTAGAGCCTTCTTACTTGTTTTCTTTTCTCTTTTGTTACACTTAGAGTGCGAGTAATTGCTTGAGTGAAATGAAGCAAAACGTTGTTAAGCGACGCCAAAACATTTTGTGTATATTATCACTCAAAATACACAAAATATTCTTGAGTTGCATACTACTACGTCGTTAAATACTATGTATCAAGTGTTGCATTTGCGAAATATTTTTATTGCGTTTGTGAATTGACTGCGTACGGTAAATAAATACATTTTATGCAAAATGGGAAGGGAGTTAAATAAACAAGTAAGAAGGCTCTAGTCGAGATTTTCCGACTAGGAGATACCCCGATCCCTGTACATAAAGCGTACAGTCATTGTCTGTATGCATCTGTGACTAAACTTCAATCTTCGATATCTCATGTGTTTCTTTACCGATTTCGATTAAATTTTCAGAAAAGTTATATCGTTACCCATTATTTCAACCCCCATTTTTACATTTTCCAAATTCGAGAAATTTTTGTAATCGATTCCATGTGTATATCGAAAACGGAAATAGTTATCGAAAATCGGAAACAAACTTGTACTGCCTAGGACTTGGACGAGCTTATGTGCAAAATCTGAAGTCTCTAGCTCTTATAGTCTCTGAGATCGACGCGTTCATACATACAGACAGACGGACAGACGGACATGGCTATATCGACTCGGCTGTTGATGCTGATCAAGAATATACATACTTTATAGGGTCGAAGATGATTCCCTCTGCCTGTTACGTTGCCCAAAAAAATTCATCAAAATTTTGGATGCCACGCCCCTTAATTCCAACCCATCCCCCCTTCACCAAGAAATTGGAAACGCCTATAGTTTTCACATTTTTTGGGCTAGAGCCACCAAATTTTGTGTGAAGATAGATATTGACGTTCCCCAAAAAAATGCATAAAAAATTGTGATGCCACGCCCCCTGATTCCGACCCCATCCCCAATTCTACTTGAAATTGGAAACGCCTATAGTTTTCACATTTTTTGGGCTAGAGCCACCAAATGTTGTGTGAAGATAGATATTGACGTTCCCCAAATAAATGCATAAAAATTTTGGATGCCACGCCCCCTAATTCCGCCCCCATTTCCCCTTCACCAAGAAATTGGAAACGCCTATAGTTTTTACATTTTTTGGGCTAGAGCCACCAAATTTTGTGTGAAGATAGATATTGACGTTCCCCAAAAAAATGCATAACAATTTTGGATGCCACGCCCCCTGATTCCGCCGCCACCCCCCCCTTCTCCTTGAAATTGGAAACGCCTATAGTTTTCACATTTTTTGGGCTAGAGCCACCAAATTTTGTGTCAAGATAGATATTGACGTTCCCCAAAAAAATTCATCAAAATTTTGGATGCCACGCCCCTTAATTCCAACCCATCCCCCCTTCACCAAGAAATTGGAAACGCCTATAGTTTTCACATTTTTTGGGCTAGAGCCACCAAATTTTATGAAGATAGATATTGACGTCCCCAAAAAAATGCATAAAAATTTTGGATGCATTGCCCCCTGATTCCGCACCCATCCCCCCCTTCTCCGTGAAATTGGAAACGCCTATAGTTTTCACATTTTTTGGGCTAGAGCCACCAAATTTTGTGTCAAGATAGATATTGACGTTCCCCAAAAAAATTCATCAATATTTTGGATGCCACGCCCCTTAATTCCAACCCATCCCCCCTTCACCAAGAAATTGGAAACGCCTATAGTTTTCACATTTTTTGGGCTAGAGCCACCAAATTTTATGAAGATAGATATTGACGTCACCAAAAAAATGCATAAAAATTTTGGATGCCACGCCCCCTAATTCCGCCCCCATGCTTGCCTCTGTTTAAAAGTTATTCAGCTGAATTCAGCCGGGCGGAGCAGTTTTCTGTAAACCGGGTTGTTGTTTTCTCTAAACAACGGAGCTGTTTGCTGTAAGCCGGGAGCCTTTTGTTGTTATCCGGGGGCCGTTTGCTGTAAGCCAGAGACCTGTTTTCCTGTTTTACCGTGCTGTTTTAACGGTCTGTTTACCGTGTTCTTTAGCTGAACTGTTTTCCCAGGTTGTTTTCCTGTTTTCCTATTTAACCGTGTTGTTAACCGAGATGCTTAACTGTAGTCTGTTTCTGTTAGGCCGAGGTCTGTTTTTCTTTTTAAACAATATGTTTTATCTAAAAAAAATTTTTTGTTGATGTTTTTTAACTGGATTTCTATTTCAAAAATATCATTATCAAAAAATTAAAATTTTAATAATTTATGTCTTCTTATATAAATAACATCGATCCAAGTTCCGCAATGACGGTTGGTTGGCTGCTGCTCACCGACACAGAAGGTGTACCCAGTGATGTAAACGGGATGCTCCTTTTCTCACATGATTCTGCCGTGTTTGGTTCCATGTCGTTTTTCGACTTCGGCGCATTGACTTTCGTTTAAAACTCGAACACCTACATCTCCTCATCCGGCCCAACAGCTATGGTAAGCGCACCTCGGTCTTTCCACCGCAACCTATATCCGTTAATGACAACATTTGGTCACCTGGACCATCTTCCTAATTTATATGCCTCAAGACGTCTTATTTCCACGTGTCTTTTTTTTTATTATATTTTTTTTTTGCTATTCTTCGATTTTTAATAATTAAGCTCTACTCTGCTACGCCTTTAAGTTCATTGATTTCTATTGCTCCCACCTACGTTGTAATAAGCGCATCTTTATTTTTTATAGCACACCCACCAACAAAACATGCTCTGTATGTTCACAATCAATGAATAATTGACGTACAAGAAGTATTCGGTGAAAATTTGACAGATCAAAAGGTTAATATCTAACCATCAAAGACTTTATTAAAACACAAAGCAGCATAGTACAAAATGTACTCAAAAATTTAATACAACTGGCATATTCAGAATGTCAAGTTACATAGTACCGAACCCACTGCACTTTGCACATTTACAGATATCTTCACTTATGAATATCTATGATTTTTGCTCATTTCAAAACAATAACCGGCTTTAAAAATTTTAGTTGTCCGGCTTAGTGTATAGCTCTCCTTAAGCTGACTCAAGATATTGTTTTATGTCATGTCTAAAATAAAAAGTTAGCAATGCCATTTTAATCTTTCTTTTATATTGATTTTAAAGATAGGACTGAAGAATTATTTGTCATTCGTTTTTTGTTGATTCATACACATACATACATATATATGTCTGCCTTCCAGTGATCGTCGATCCCCTCCGAGACAACTTTCGACTTTTTACCATAGCTCGCAAATACCAGTTGAGCGTTTTGCGTCGTCTTCAAATAAGACTCTTTACTGAGTATTTGCGAAAAATACTCGCGAGCAACGGCTTCATCGGCTGTTCGCTTAGCTCGCTCGCGCTCGGACTACAATCGTGTTTATACCCCTAACCCATAAAATGGGTAAAAGGGGTATAATGGTTTTGTGCAAAAGTATGTAACAGGCAGAAGGAAGCATCTCCGACCCTATAAAGTATATATATTCTTGATCAGCATCAACAGCCGAGTCGATATAGCCATGTCCGTCTGTCCGTCCGTCCGTCTGTCCGTCTGTCCGTCCGTGTGTCTGTCTGTATGAACGCATCGATCTCAGAGACTACAAGAGCTAGAGATTCAGATTTTGAATATAAGTTCTCCTATACCATGAGCGGAACAAGTTTGTTTTAAATTATCGATAACTATTCTAGTTTCCGATATACACATGTGATCGATTACAAAAAAATCTCGAATTTGGAAAATGTAAACATGGGGATTTAAAAATGGGTAACGATATAACTTTTCTGATTTCATTGAAATCGGTTGAGAAACACCAGAGATATCGAAGATTGAAGTTTAGTCACAGATGCATACAGAATATGACTGTTCGCGTTAAGTATAGGGTTTGGGGTATCTCCTAGTCGGGAAATCTCGACTAGAGCCTTCTTACTTGTTTTCTTTTCTCTTTTGTTACACTTAGAGTGCGAGTAATTGCTTGAGTGAAATGAAGCAAAACGTTGTTAAGCGACGCCAAAACATTTTGTGTATATTATCACTCAAATCACACAAAATATTCTTGAGTTGCATACTACTACGTCGTTAAATACTATGTATCAAGTGTTGCATTTGCGAAATATTTTTATTGCGTTTGTGAATTGACTGCGTACGGTAAATAAATACATTTTATGCAAAATGGGAAGGGAGTTAAATAAACAAGTAAGAAGGCTCTAGTCGAGATTTTCCGACTAGGAGATACCCCGATCCCTGTACATAAAGCGTACAGTCATTGTCTGTATGCATCTGTGACTAAACTTCAATCTTCGATATCTCATGTGTTTCTTTACCGATTTCGATTAAATTTTCAGAAAAGTTATATCGTTACCCATTATTTCAACCCCCATTTTTACATTTTCCAAATTCGAGAAATTTTTGTAATCGATTCCATGTGTATATCGAAAACGGAAATAGTTATCGAAAATCGGAAACAAACTTGTACTGCCTAGGACTTGGACGAGCTTATGTGCAAAATCTGAAGTCTCTAGCTCTTATAGTCTCTGAGATCGACGCGTTCATACATACAGACAGACGGACAGACGGACATGGCTATATCGACTCGGCTGTTGATGCTGATCAAGAATATACATACTTTATAGGGTCGAAGATGATTCCCTCTGCCTGTTACGTTGCCCAAAAAAATTCATCAAAATTTTGGATGCCACGCCCCTTAATTCCAACCCATCCCCCCTTCACCAAGAAATTGGAAACGCCTATAGTTTTCACATTTTTTGGGCTAGAGCCACCAAATTTTGTGTGAAGATAGATATTGACGTTCCCCAAAAAATGCATAAAAAATTGTGATGCCACGCCCCCTGATTCCGACCCCATCCCCAATTCTACTTGAAATTGGAAACGCCTATAGTTTTCACATTTTTTGGGCTAGAGCCACCAAATGTTGTGTGAAGATAGATATTGACGTTCCCCAAATAAATGCATAAAAATTTTGGATGCCACGCCCCCTAATTCCGCCCCCATCCCCCCTACCCATGAAATTGGAAACGCCTATAGCTCTCACATTTTTTGGGCTAGAGCCACCAAATTTTGTGTCAAGATAGGTACTGACGTTCCCCATAAAACTTGGATGCCACGCCCCCTGATTCCGCCCCCATCCCCAATTCTACTTGAAATTGGAAACGCCTATAGTTTTCACATTTTTTGGGCTAGAGCCACCAAAATTTGTGTCAAGATAGCTATTGACGTTCCCCAAAAAAATGCATCAAAATTTTGGATGCCACGCCCCCTAATTCCGCCCCCATCCCCCCTTCACCAAGAAATGGGAAACGCCTATAGTTTTCACATTTTTTGGGCTAGAGCCACCAAATTTTGTGTAAAGATAGATATTGACGTAACCCAAAAAAATGCATTTAAATTTTGGATGCCACGCCCCCTGATTCCGCACCCATCCCCCCTTCTCCATGAAATTGGAAACGCCTATAGCTTTCACATTTTTTGGGCTAGAGCCACCAAATTTTGTGTGAAGATAGATATTGACGTTCCCCAAAAAAATGCATCAAAATTTTGGATGCCACGCCCCCTAATTCCGCCCCCTTCCCAACTTACCCATGAAATTGGAAACGCCTATAGCTCTCACATTTTTGGGCTAGAGCCACCAAATTTTGTGTGAAGATAGATATTGACGTAACCCAAAAAAATGCATCAAAATTGTTGATGCCACGCCCACTCCTTCCGCCCCCATCCCCCTTCCTTTGTGTGAAGATAGATATTGACGTTCCCCAAAAAAATGCATAAAAATTTTGGGCTAGAGCCACCAAATTTTTTGTCAAGATAAGTACTGACGTTCCCCATCAAAAGTTGGATGCCACGCCCCCTGATTCCGCCCCCATCCCCCCTTCTACTTAAAATTGGAAACGCCTATAGTTTTCACATTTTTTGGGCTAGAGCCACCAAAATTTGTATCAAGATAGATATTGACGTTCCCCAAAAAAATGCATCAAAATTTTGGATGCCACGCCCCCTAATTCCGCCCCCATCCCCCCTTCACCAAGAAATTGGAAACGCCTATAGTTTTCACATTTTTTGGGCTAGAGCCACCAAATTTTGTGTGAAGATAGATATTGACGTTCCCCAAAAAAATGCATAACAATTTTGGATGCCACGCCCCCTGATTCCGCCGCCATCCCCCTTCTCCATGAAATTGGAAACGCCTATAGTTTTCACATTTTTGGGCTAGAGCCACCAAATTGTGTGTTAAGATAGGTATTGACGTTCCCCATCAAAACTTGGATGCCACGCCCCTAATTCCGCCCCCATCCCCCTACCCATGAAATTGGAAACGCCTATAGCTTCACATTTTTGGGCTAGAGCCACCAAATTTTGTGTAAAGATAGGTACTGACGTTCCCCATCAAAACTTGGATGCCACGCCCCTGATTCCGCCCCCATCCCCCTTCTACTTAAAATTGGAAACGCCTATAGTTTTCACATTTTTGGGCTAGAGCCACCAAAATTTGTATCAAGATAGATATTGACGTTCCCCAAAAAATGCATCAAAATTTTGGATGCCACGCCCCCTAATTCCGCCCCATCCCCCTTCACCAAGAAATTGGAAACGCCTATAGTTTTCACATTTTTTGGGCTAGAGCCACCAAAATTTGTGTCAGGATAGGTATTGACGTTCCCCAAAAAATGCATCAAAATTTTGGATGCCAAGCCCCCTAATTCCGCCCCCATCCCCCCTTCACCAAGAAATTGGAAACGCCTATAGTTTTCACATTTTTTGGGCTAGAGCCACCAAATTTTGTGTGAAGATAGATATTGACGTAACCCAAAAAAATTCATCAAAATTGTTGATGCCACGCCCACTCCTTCCGCCCCCATCCCCCCTTCCTTTGTGTGAAGATAGATATTGAAGTTCCCCAAAAAAATGCATAAAAATTTTGGATGCCACGCCCCCTAATTCCGCCCCCATCCCCCTACCCATGAAATTAGAAACGCCTATAGTTTTCACATTTTTTGGGCTAGAGCCACCAAATTTTGTGTGAAGATAGATATTGACGTTCCCCAAATAAATGCATCAAAATTTTGGATGCCACGCCCCCTAATTCCGCCCCCATCCCAACTTACCCATGAAATTGGAAACGCCTATAGCTCTCACATATTGTGGGCTAGAGCCACCAAATTTTGTGTCAAGATTGGTACTGACGTTCCCCATCAAAACTTGAATGCCACGCCCCCTCATTCCGCCCCCATCCCCCGTACCAATGAAATTGGAAACGCCTATAGCTCTCACATTTTTTGGGCTAGAGCCACCAAATTTTGTGTCAAGATAGGTACTGACGTTCCCCATCAAAAGTTGGATGCCACGCCCCCTGATTCCGCCCCCATCCCCCTTCTACTTGAAATTGGAAACGCCTATAGTTTTCACATTTTTTGGGCTAGAGCCACCAAAATTGGTGTCAAGATAGATATTGACGTTCCCAAAAAATGCATCAAAATTTTGGATGCCACGCCCCCTAATTCCGCCCCCATCCCCCTTCACCAAGAAATTGGAAACGCCTATAGTTTTCACATTTTTTGGGCTAGAGCCACCAAATTTTGTGTGAAGATAGATATTGACGTTCCCCAAAAAAATGCATCAAAATTTTGGATGCCACGCCCCCAGATTCCGCACCCATCCCCCCCTTCTCTAGAAATTGGAAACGCCTATAGTTTTCACATTTTTTGGGCTAGAGCCACCAAATTTTGTGTGAAGGTAGATATTGACGTTCCCCAAATAAATGCATAAAAGTTTTGGATGCCACGCCCCCTAATTCCGCCCCCATCCCAACTTACCCATGAAATTGGAAACGCCTATAGCTCTCACATATTTTGGGCTAGAGCCACCAAATTTTGTGTCAAGATAGGTACTGACGTTCCCCATCAAAAGTTGGATGTCACGCCCCCTGATTCCGCACCCATCCCCAATTCTACTTGAAATTTTTTCACATTTTTTGGGCTAGAGCCACAAAAATTTGTGTCAAGATAGATATTGACGTAACCCAAAAAAATTCATCAAAATTGTTGATGCCACGCCCACTCCTTCCGCCCCCATCCCCCTTCCTTTGTGGGAAGATAGATATTGACGTTCCCCAAAAAAATGCATAAAAATTTTGGGCTAGAGCCACCAAATTTTGTGTCAAGATAAGTACTGACGTTCCCAATCAAAAGTCGGATGCCACGCCCCCTGATTCCGCCCCCATCCCCCCTTCTACTTGAAATTGGAAACGCCTATAGTTTTCACATTTTTTGGGCTAGAGCCACCAAAATTTGTGTCAAGATAGATATTGACGTTCCCCAAAAAATGCATCAAAATTTTGGATGCCACGCTCCCTAATTCCGCCCCCATCCCCCCTTCACCAAGAAATTGGAAACGCCTATAGTTTTCACATTTTTTGGGCTAGAGCCACCAAAATTTGTGTGAAGATAGATATTGACGTTCCCCAAATAAATGCATCAAAATTTTGGATGCCACGCCCCCTAATTCCGCCCCCATCCCCCCTTCTACTTGAAATTGGAAACGCCTATAGTTTTCACATTTTTTGGGCTAGAGCCACCAAAATTTGTGTCAAGATAGATATTGACGTTCCCCAAAAAAATGCATCAAAATTTTGGATGCCTTGCCCCCTAATTCCGCCCCCATCCCCCCTTCACCAAGAAATTGGAAACGCCTATAGTTCTCACATTTTTTGGGCTAGAGCCACCAAATTTTGTGTGAAGATAGATATTGACGTTCCCTAAAAAAATGCATAAAAATTTTGGATGCCACGCCCCCTGATTCCGCACCCATCCCCCCTTCTCCATGAAATTGGAAACGCCTATAGTTTTCACATTTTTTGGGCTAGAGCCACCAAATTTTGTGTGAAGATAGATATTGACGTTCCCCAAAAAAATTCATCAAAATTGTTGATGCCACGCCCACTCCTTTCGCCCCCATCCCCCTTCCTTTGTGTGAAGATAGATATTGACGTTCCCCAAAAAAATGCATAAAAATTTTGGGCTAGAGCCACCAAATTTTGTGTCAAGATAAGTACTGACGTTCCCCATCAAAAGTTGGATGCCACGCCCCCTGATTCCGCCCCCATCCCCCCTTCTACTTGAAATTGGAAACGCCTATAGTTTTCACATTTTTTGGGCTAGAGCCACCAAAATTGGTGTCAAGATAGATATTGACGTTCCCCAAAAAAATGCATCAAAATTTTGGATGCCACGCCCCCTAATTCCGCGCCCATCCCCCCTTCACCAAGAAATTGGAAACGCCTATAGTTTTCACATTTTTTGGGCTAGAGCCACCAAATTTTGTGTGAAGATAGATATTGACGTTCCCCAAAAAAATGCATTAAAATTTTGGATGCCACGCCCCCAGATTCCGCACCCATCCCCCCCTTCTCTAGAAATTGGAAACGCCTATAGTTTTCACATTTTTTGGGCTAGAGCCACCAAATTTTGTGTGAAGATAGATATTGACGTTCCCCAAATAAATGCATCAAAGTTTTGGATGCCACGCCCCCTAATTCCGCCCCCATCCCAACCTACCCATGAAATTGGAAACGCCTATAGCTCTCACATATTTTGGTCTAGAGCCACCAAATTTTGTGTCAAGATAGGTACTGACGTTCCCCATCAAAAGTTGGATGTCACGCCCCCTGATTCCGCACCCATCCCCAATTCTACTTGAAATTGGACACGCCTATAGTTTTCACATTTTTTGGGCTAGAGCCACCAAAATTTGTGTCAAGATAGATATTGACGTAACCCAGAAAAATTCATCAAAATTGTTGATGCCACGCCCACTCCTTCCGCCCCCATCCCCCTTCCTTTGTGTGAAGATAGATATTGACGTTCCCCAAAAAAATGCATAAAAATTTTGGGCTAGAGCCACTAAATTTTGTGTCAAGATAAGTACTGACGTTCCCCATCAAAAGTCGGATGCCACGCCCCCTGATTCCGCCCCCATCCCCCCTTCTACTTGAAATTGGAAACGCCTATAGTTTTCACATTTTTTGGGCTAGAGCCACCAAAATTTGTGTCAAGATAGATATTGACGTTCCCCAAAAAATGCATCAAAATTTTGGATGCCACGCTCCCTAATTCCGCCCCCATCCCCCCTTCACCAAGAAATTTTAAACGCCTATAGTTTTCACATTTTTTGGGCTAGAGCCACCAAAATTTGTGTGAAGATAGATATTGACGTTCCCCAAATAAATGCATCAAAATTTTGGATGCCACGCCCCCTAATTCCGCCCCCATCCCCCCTTCACCAAGAAATTGGAAACGCCTATAGTTTTCACATTTTTTGGGCTATAGCCACCAAATTTTGTGTGAAGATAGATATTGACGTCCCCTAAAAAAATGCATAAAAATTTTGGGCTAGAGCCACCAAATTTTGTGTCAAGATAAGTACTGACGTTCCCCATCAAAAGTTGGATGCCACGCCCCCTGATTCCGCCCCCATCCCCCCTTCTACTTGAAATTGGAAACGCCTATAGTTTTCACATTTTTTGGGCTAGAGCCACCAATTTTTGTGTGAAGATAGATATTGACGTTCCCCAAAAAAATGCATCAAAATTTTGGATGCCACGCCCCCTGATTCCGCACCCATCCCCCCCTTCTCTAGAAATTGGAAACGCCTATAGTTTTCACATTTTTTGGCTAGAGCCACCAAATTTTGTGTGAAGATAGATATTGACGTTCCCCAAATAAATGCATCAAAGTTTTGGATGCCACGCCCCCTAATTCCGCCCCCATCCCAACTTACCCATGAAATTGGAAACGCCTATAGCTCTCACATATTTTGGGCTAGAGCCACCAAATTTTGTGTCAAGATAGGTACTGACGTTCCCCATCAAAAGTTGGATGTCACGCCCCCTGATTCTGCACCCATCCCCAATTCTACTTGAAATTGGACACGCCTATAGTTTACACATTTTTTGGGCTATAGCCACCAAAATTTGTGTCAAGATAGATATTGACGTTCCCCAAAAAAATTCATCAAAATTTTGGATGCCAAGCCCCCTAATTCCGCCCCCATCCCCCCTTCACCAAGAAATTGGAAACGCCTATAGTTTTCACATTTTTTGGGCTAGAGCAACAAAATTTTGTGTGAAGATAGATATTGACGTCAACCAAAAAAATTCATCAAAATTGTTGATGCCACGCCCACTCCTTCCGCCCCCATCCCCCCTTCCTTTGTGTGAAGATAGATATTGACGTTCCCTAAAAAAATGCTTAAAAATTTTGGATGCCACGCCCCCTGATTCCGCACCCATCCCCCCTTCTCCATGAAATTGGAAACGCCTATAGTTTTCACATTTTTTGGGCTAGAGCCACCAAATTTTGTGTGAAGATAGATATTGACGTAACCCAAAAAAATTCATCAAAATTGTTGATGCCACGCCCACTCCTTCCGCCCCCATCCCCCTTCCTTTGTGTGAAGATAGATATTGACGTTCCCCAAATAAATGCATAAAAATTTTGGGCTAGAGCCACCAAATTTTGTGTCAAGATAAGTACTGACGTTCCCCATCAAAAGTCGGATGCCACGCCCCCTGATTCCGCCCCCATCCCCCCTTCTACTTGAAATTGGAAACGCCTATAGTTTTCACATTTTTTGGGCTAGAGCCACCAAAATTTGTGTCAAGATAGATATTGACGTTCCCCAAAAAAATGCATCAAAATTTTGGATGCCACGCCCCCTAATTCCGCCCCCATCCCCCCTTCACCAAGAAATTGGAAACGCCTATAGTTTTCACATTTTTTGGGCTAGAGCCACCAAAATTTGTGTCAAGATAGATATTGACGTTCCCCAAAAAAATGCATCAAAATTTTGGATGCCACGCCCCCTAATTCCGCCCCCATCCCCCCTTCACCAAGAAATTGG
Organism: Scaptomyza hsui; assembly: GCA_018152825.1. Classification (NCBI taxonomy): domain Eukaryota; kingdom Metazoa; phylum Arthropoda; class Insecta; order Diptera; family Drosophilidae; genus Scaptomyza; species Scaptomyza hsui. Next base: position 439,780 of record JAECXO010000007.1, read on the forward strand.
AAACGCCTATAGTTTTCACATTTTTTGGGCTATAGCCACCAAATTTTGTGTGAAGATAGATATTGACGTTCCCCAAAAAAATGCATCAAAATTTTGGATGCCACGCCCACTCCTTCCGCCCCCATCCCCCTTCCTTTGTGTGAAGATAGATATTGACGTTCCCCAAAAAAATGCAAAAAAATTTTGGGCTAGAGCCACCAAATTTTGTGTCAAGATAAGTACTGACGTTCCCCATCAAAAGTTGGATGCCACGACCCCTGATTCCGCCCCCATCCCCCCTTCTACTTGAAATTGGAAACGCCTATAGTTTTCACATTTGTTGGGCTAGAGCCACCAAAATTTGTGTCAAGATAGATATTGACGTTCCCCAAAAAAATGCATCAAAATATTGGATGCCATGCCCCCTAATTCCGCCCCCATCCCCCCTTCACCAAGAAATTGGAAACGCCTATAGTTTTCACATTTTTTGGGCTAGAGCCACCAAATTTTGTGTGAAGATAGATATTGACGTTCCCCAAAAAAATGCATCAAAATTTTGGATGCCACGCCCCCTGATTCCGCACCCATCCCCCCCTTCTACTTGAAATTGGAAACGCCTATAGTTTTCACATTTTTTGGGCTAGAGCCACCAAAATTTGTGTCAAGATAGATATTGACGTTCCCCAAAAAAATGCATCAAAATTTTGGATGCCACGCTCCCTAATTCCGCCCCCATCCCCCTTCACCAAGAAATTGGAAACGCCTATAGTTTTCATTTTTTGGGCTAGAGCCACCAAAATTTGTGTGAAGATAGATATTGACGTTCCCCAAATAAATGCATCAAAATTTTGGATGCCACGCCCCCTAATTCCACCCCCATCCCCCCTTCACCTGAAATTGGAAACGCCTATAGTTTTCACATTTTTTGGGCTAGAGCCACAAAAATTTGTGTCAAGATAGATATTGACGTTCCCCAAAAAAATGCATCAAAATTTTAGATGCCTTGCCCCCTAATTCCGCCCCGATCCCCCCTTCACCAAGAAATTGGAAACGCCTATAGTTTTCACTTTTTTGGGCTAGAGCCACCAAATTTTGTGTGAAGATAGATATTGACGTTCCCCAAAAAAATGCTTAAAAATTGTGGATGCCACGCCCCCCGATTCCGCACCCATCCCCCCCTTCTCCATGAAATTGGAAACGCCTATAGTTTTCACATTTTTTGGGCTAGAGCCACCAAATTTTGTGTGAAGATAGATATTGACGTTCCCCAAATAAATGCATCAAAATTTTGGATGCCGCGCCCCCCAATTCCGCCCCCATCCCCCCTTCACCAAGAAATTGGAAACGCCTATAGTTTTCACATTTTTTGGGCTAGAGCCACCAAATTTTGTGTGAAGATAGATATTGACGTAACCCAAAAAAATTCATCAAAATTGTTGATGCCTCGCCCAATCCTTCCGCCCCCATCCCCCCTCCTTTGTGTGAAGATAGATATTGACGTTACCCAAAAAAATGCATAAAAATTTTGGGCTAGAGCCACCAAATTTTGTGTCAAGATAAGTACTGACGTTCCCCATCAAAAGTCGGATGCCACGCCCCCTGATTCCGCCCCCATCCCCCCTTCTACTTGAAATTGGAAACGCCTATAGTTTTCACATTTTTTGGGCTAGAGCCACCAAAATTTGTGTCAAGATAGATATTGACGTTCCCCAAAAAAATGCATCAAAATTTTGGATGCCACGCCCCCTAATTCCGCCCCCATCCCCCCTTCACCAAGAAATTGGAAACGCCTATAGTTTTCACATTTTTTGGGCTAGAGCCACCAAATTTTGTGTGAAGATAGATATTGACGTTCCCCAAAAAAATGCATAAAAATTTTGGATGCCACGCCCCATGATTTCGCACCCATCCCCCCCTTCCCCATGAAATTGGAAACGCCTATAGTTTTCACATTTTTTGGGCTAGAGCCACAAAATTTTGTGTGAAGATAGATATTGACGTAACCCAAAAAAATTCATCAAAATTGTTGATGCCACGCCCACTCCTTCCGCCCTCATCCCCCTTCCTTTGTGTGAAGATAGATATTGACGTTCCCCAAAAAAATGCATAAAAATTTTGGGCTAGAGCCACCAAATTTTGTGTCAAGATAAGTACTGACGTTCCCCATCAAAAGTTGGATGCCACGCCCCCTGATTCCGCCCCCATCCCCCCTTCACCAAGAAATTGGAAACGCCTATAGTTTTCACATTTTTTGGGCTAGAGCCACCAAAATTTGTGTCAAGATAGATATTGACGTTCCCCAAAAAATTGCATCAAAATATTGGATGCCACGCCCCCTAATTCCGCCCCCATCCCCCCTTCACCAAGAAATTGGAAACGCCTATCGTTTTCACATTTTTTGGGCTAGAGCCACCAAATTTTGTGTGAAGATAGATATTGACGTTCACCAAAAAAATGCATCAAAATTTTGGATGCCACGCCCCCTGATTCCGCACCCATCCCCCCCTTCTCTAGAAATTGGAAACGCCTATAGTTTTCACATTTTTTGGGCTAGAGCCACCAAATTTTGTGTGAAGATAGATATTGACGTTCCCCAAATAAATGCATCAAAATTTTGGATGCCACGCCCCCTAATTCCACCCCCATCCCAACTTACCCATGAAATTGGAAACGCCTATAGCTCTCACATTTTTTGGGCTAGAGCCACCAAATTTTGTGTCAAGATAGGTACTGACGTTCCCCATCAAAACATGAATGCCACGCCCCCTAATTCCGCCCCCGTCCCCCCTACCCTTGAAATTGGAAACGCCTATAGCTCTCACATTTTTTGGGCTAGAGCCACCAAATTTTGTGTCAAGATAGGTACTGACGTTCCCCATCAAAAGTTGGATGCCACGCCCCCTGATTCAGCCCCCATCCCCAATTCTACTTGAAATTGGAAACGCCTATAGTTTTCACATTTTTTGGGCTAGAGCCACCAAAATTTGTGTCAAGATAGATATTGACGTTCCCCAAAAAAATGCGTCAAAATTTTGGATGCCACGCCCCCTAATTCCGCCCCCATCCCCCCTTCACCAAGAAATTGGAAACGCCTATAGTTTTCACATTTTTTGGGCTAGAGCAACCAAATTTTGTGTGAAGATAGATCTTGACGTAAACCAAAAAAATTCATCAAAATTGTTGATGCCACGCCCACTCCTTCCGCCCCCATCCCCCTTCCTTTGTGTGAAGATAGATATTGACGTTCCCCAAAAAATGCATAAAAATTTTGGATGCCACGCCCCCTGATTCCGCACCCAACCCCCCTTCTCCATGAAATTGGAAACGCCTATAGTTTTCACATTTTTTGGGCTAGAGCCTCCAAATTTTGTGTGAAGATAGATATTGACGTTCCCCAAATAAATGCATCAAAATTTTGGATGCCACGCCCCCTAATTCCGCCCCCATCCCAACTTACCCATGAAATTGGAAACGCCTATAGCTCTCACATTTTTTGGGCTAGAGCCACCAAATTTTGTGTCAAGATAAGTACTGACGTTCCCCATCAAAGTTGGTGCCACGCCCCCTGATTCCGCCCCCACCCCCTTTACTTGAAATTGGAAACAGTTTTCACATTTTTGGGCTAGAGCCACCAAAATTTGTGTCAAGATATATTTGACGTTCCCCAAAAAAATGCATCAAAATATTGGATGCCACGCCCCCTAATTCCGCCCCCATCACCCCCTTCTCTAGAAATTGGAAACGCCTATAGTTTTCACATTTTTTGGGCTAGAGCCACCAAATTTTGTGTGAAGATAGATATTGACGTTCCCCAAATAAATGCATTAAAATTTTGGATGCCACGCCCCCTGATTCCGCACCCATCCCCCCCTTCTCCATGAAATTGGAAACGCCTATAGTTTTCACATTTTTTGGGCTAGAGCCACCAAATTTTGTGTACTGACGTTCCCCATCAAAAGTTTGATGCCACGCCCCCTGATTCCGCCCCCATCCCCCCTTCTACTTGAAATTGGAAACGCCTATAGTTTTCACATTTTTTGGGCTAGAGCCACCAAAATTTGTGTCAAGATAGATATTGACGTTCCCCAAAAAAATGCATTAAAATTTTGGATGCCACGCCCCCTGATTCCGCCCCCATCCCCCCCTTCTCCATGAAATTGGAAACGCCTATAGTTTTCACATTTTTTGGGCTAGAGCCACCAAATTTTGTGTCAAGATAGATATTGACGTTCCCCAAAAAAATGCATCAAAATTTTGGATGCCACGCTCCCTAATTCCGCCCCCATCCCCCCTTCCCCATGAAATTGGAAACGCCTATAGTTTTCACATTTTTTGGGCTAGAGCCACCAAATTTTGTGTGAAGATAGATATTGACGTAACCCAAAAAAATTCATCAAAATTGTTGATGCCACGCCCACTCCTTTCGCCCCCATCCCCCTTCCTTTGTGTGAAGATAGATATTGACGTTCCCCAAATAAATGCATAAAAATTTTGGGCTAGAGCCACCAAATTTTGTGTCAAGATAAGTACTGACGTTCCCCATCAAAAGTTGGATGCCACGCCCCCTGATTCCGCCCCCATCCCCCCTTCTACTTGAAATTGGAAACGCCTATAGTTTTCACATTTTTTGGGCTAGAGCCACCAAAATTGGTGTCAAGATAGATATTGACGTTCCCCCAAAAAATGCATCAAAATTTTGGATGCCACGCCCCCTAATTCCGCCCCCATCCCCCTTCACCAAGAAATTGGAAACGCCTATAGTTTTCACATTTTTTGGGCTAGAGCCACCAAATTTTGTGTGAAGATAGATATTGACGTTCCCCAAATAAATGCATCAAAGTTTTGGATGCCACGCCCCCTAATTCCGCCCCCATCCCAACTTACCCATGAAATTGGAAACGCCTATAGCTCTCACATATTTTGGGCTAGAGCCACCAAATTTTGTGTCAAGATAGATATTGACGTTCCCCAAAAAATGCATCAAAATTTTGGATGCCACGCCCCCTAATTCCGCCCCCATCCCCCCTTCACCAAGAAATTGGAAACGCCTATAGTTTTCACATTTTTTGGGCTATAGCCACCAAATTTTGTGTGAAGATAGATATTGACGTTCCCCAAAAAATGCATCAAAATTTTGGATGCCACGCCCACTCCTTCCGCCCCCATCCCCCTTCCTTTGTGTGAAGATAGATATTGACGTTCCCAAAAAATGCATAAAAATTTTGGGCTAGAGCCACCAAATTTTGTGTCAAGATAAGTACTGACGTTCCCCATCAAAAGTTGGATGCCACGCCCCCTGATTCCGCCCCCATCCCCCCTTCTACTTGAAATTGGAAACGCCTATAGTTTTCACATTTTTTGGGCTAGAGCCACCAAAATTTGTGTCAAGATAGATATTGACGTTCCCCAAAAAAATGCATCAAAATATTGGATGCCACGCCCCCTAATTCCGCCCCCATCCCCCCTTCACCAAGAAATTGGAAACGCCTATAGTTTTCACATTTTTTGGGCTAGAGCCACCAAATTTTGTGTGAAGATAGATATTGACGTTCCCCAAAAAAATGCTTAAAAATGTTGGATGCCACGCCCCCTGATTCCGCACCCATCCCCCCTTCTCCATGAAATTGGAAACGCCTATAGTTTTCACATTTTTTGGGCTAGAGCCACCAAATTTTGTGTGAAGATAGATATTGACGTTCCCCAAAAAAATGCTTAAAAATTTTGGATGCCACGCCCCCTGATTCCGCACCCATCCCCCCTTCTCCATGAAATTGGAAACGCCTATAGTTTTCACATTTTTTGGGCTAGAGCCACCAAAATTTGTGTCAAGATAGATATTGACGTTCCCCAAAAAAATGCATTAAAATTTTGGATGCCACGCCCCCTGATTCCGCACCCATCCCCCCTTCTCCATGAAATTGGAAACGCCTATAGTTTTCACATTTTTTGGGCTAGAGCCACCAAATTTTGTGTCAAGATAGATATTGACGTTCCCCAAAAAAATGCATCAAAATTTTGGATGCCACGCCCCCTAATTCCGCCCCCATCCCCCCTTCTCCATGAAATTGGAAACGCCTATAGCTCTCACATTTTTTGGGCTAGAGCCACCAAATTTTGTGTGAAGATAGATATTGACGTAACCCAAAAAATTCATCAAAATTGTTGATGCCACGCCCACTCCTTTCGCCCCCATGCCCCTTCCTTTGTGTGAAGATAGATATTGACGTTCCCCAAATAAATGCATAAAAATTTTGGGCTAGAGCCACCAAATTTTGTGTCAAGATAAGTACTGACGTTCCCCATCAAAAGTTGGATGCCACGCCCCCTGATTCCGCCCCCATCCCCCTTCTACTTGAAATTGGAAACGCCTATAGTTTTCACATTTTTTGGGCTAGAGCCACCAAAATTGGTGTCAAGATAGATATTGACGTTCCCCAAAAAAATGCATCAAAATTTTGGATGCCACGCCCCCTAATTCCGCCCCCATCCCCCCTTCACCAAGAAATTGGAAACGCCTATAGTTTTCACATTTTTTGGGCTAGAGCCACCAAATTTTGTGTGAAGATAGATATTGACGTTCCCCAAATAAATGCATCAAAGTTTTGGATGCCACGCCCCCTAATTCCGCCCCCATCCCAACTTACCCATGAAATTGGAAACGCCTATAGCTCTCACATATTTTGGGCTAGAGCCACCAAATTTTGTGTCAAGATAGATATTGACGTTCCCCAAAAAAATGCATCAAAATTTTGGATGCCACGCCCCCTAATTCCGCCCCCATCCCCCCTTCACCAAGAAATTGGAAACGCCTATAGTTTTCACATTTTTTGGGCTAGAGCCACCAAATTTTGTGTGAAGATAGATATTGACGTTCCCCAAAAAAATGCATCAAAATTTTGGATGCCACGCCCACTCCTTCCGCCCCCATCCCCCTTCCTTTGTGTGAAGATAGATATTGACGTTCCCCAAAAAAATGCATAAAAATTTTGGGCTAGAGCCACCAAATTTTGTGTCAAGATAAGTACTGACGTTCCCCATCAAAAGTTGGATGCCACGCCCCCTGATTCCGCCCCCATCCCCCTTCTACTTGAAATTGGAAACGCCTATAGTTTTCACATTTTTTGGGCTAGAGCCACCAAAATTTGTGTCAAGATAGATATTGACGTTCCCCAAAAAAATGCATCAAAATATTGGATGCCACGCCCCCTAATTCCGCCCCCATCCCCCCTTCACCAAGAAATTGGAAACGCCTATAGTTTTCACATTTTTTGGGCTAGAGCCACCAAAATTTGTGTGAAGATAGATATTGACGTTCCCCAAAAAATGCATCAAAATTTTGGATGCCACGCCCCTAATTCCGCCCCCATCCCCCTTCACCAAGAAATTGGAAACGCCTATAGTTTTCACATTTTTTGGGCTAGAGCCACCAAATTTTGTGTCAAGATAGATATTGACGTTCCCCAAAAAAATGCTTAAAAATTTTGGATGCCACGCCCCCTGATTCCGCACCCATCCCCCTTCTCCATGAAATTGGAAACGCCTATAGTTTTCACATTTTTTGGGCTAGAGCCACCAAATTTTGTGTGAAGATAGATATTGACGTAACCCAAAAAATTCATCAAAATTGTTGATGCCACGCCCCCTCCTTCCGCCCCCATCCCCCTTCCTTTGTGTGAAGATAGATATTGACGTTCCCCAAAAAATGCATAAAATTTTGGGTTAGAGCCACCAAATTTTGTGTCAAGATAAGTACTGACGTTCCCCATCAAAAGTCGGATGCCACGCCCCCTGATTCCGCCCCCATCCCCCTTCTACTTGAAATTGGAAACGCCTATAGTTTTCACATTTTTTGGGCTAGAGCCACCAAAATTTGTGTCAAGATAGATATTGACGTTCCCCAAATAAATGCATCAAAATTTTGGATGCCGCGCCCCCTAATTCCGCCCCCATCCCCCCTTCACCAAGAAATTGGAAACGCCTATAGTTTTCACATTTTTTGGGCTAGAGCCACCAAAATTTGTGTCAAGATAGATATTGACGTTCCCCAAAAAAATGCATCAAAATTTTGGATGCCACGCCCCCTAATTCCGCCCCCATCCCCCCTTCACCAAGAAATTGGAAACGCCAATAGTTTTCACATTTTTTGGGCTAGAGCCACCAAATTTTGTGTGAAGATAGATATTGACGTTCCCCAAAAAATGCTTAAAATTTTTGGATGCCACGCCCCCTGATTCCGCACCCATCCCCCCTTCTCCATGAAATTGGAAACGCCTATAGTTTTCACATTTTTTGGGCTAGAGCCACCAAATTTTGTGTGAAGATAGATATTGACGTAACCCAAAAAAATTCATCAAAATTGTTGATGCCACGCCCACTCCTTCCGCCCCCATCCCCCTTCCTTTGTGTGAAGATAGATATTGACGTTCCCCAAAAAAATGCATAAAAATTTTGGGTTAGAGCCACCAAATTTTGTGTCAAGATAAGTACTGACGTTCCCCATCAAAAGTCGGATGCCACGCCCCCTGATTCCGCCCCCATCCCCCCTTCTACTTGAAATTGGAAACGCCTATAGTTTTCACATTTTTTGGGCTAGAGCCACCAAAATTTGTGTCAAGATAGATATTGACGTTCCCCAAATAAATGCATCAAAATTTTGGATGCCGCGCCCCCTAATTCCGCCCCCATCCCCCCTTCACCAAGAAATTGGAAACGCCTATAGTTTTCACATTTTTTGGGCTAGAGCCACCAAAATTTGTGTCAAGATAGATATTGACGTTCCCCAAAAAAATGCATCAAAATTTTGGATGCCACGCCCCTAATTCCGCCCCCATCCCCCTTCACCAAGAAATTGGAAACGCCAATAGTTTTCACATTTTTTGGGCTAAGCCACCAAATTTTGTGTGAAGATAGATATTGACGTTCCCCAAAAAAATGCATCAAAATTTTGGATGCCACGCCCCCTGATTCCGCACCCATCCCCCCTTCCCCATGAAATTGGAAACGCCTATAGTTTTCACATTTTTTGGGCTAGAGCCACCAAATTTTGTGTGAAGATAGATATTGACGTAACCCAAAAAAATGCATCAAAATTTTGGATGCCACGCCCACTCCTTCCGCCCCCATCCCCCTTCCTTTGTGTGAAGATAGATATTGACGTTCCCCAAAAAAATGCATAAAAATTTTGGGCTAGAGCCACCAAATTTTGTGTCAAGATAAGTACTGACGTTCCCCATCAAAAGTTGGATGCCACGCCCCCTGATTCTGCCCCCATCCCCCTTCTACTTGAAATTGGAAACGCCTATAGTTTTCACATTTTTTGGGCTAGAGCCACCAAAATTTGTGTCAAGATAGATATTGACGTTCCCCAAAAAAATGCATCAAAATATTGGATGCCACGCCCCCTAATTCCGCCCCCCATCCCCCCTTCACCAAGAAATTGGAAACGCCTATAGTTTTCACATTTTTTGGGCTAGAGCCACCAAATTTTGTGTGAAGATAGATATTGACGTTCCCCAAAAAAATGCATCAAAATTTTGGATGCCACGCCCCCTGATTCCGCACCCATCCCCCCTTCTCTAGAAATTGGAAACGCCTATAGTTTTCACATTTTTTGGGCTAGAGCCACCAAATTTTGTGTGAAGATAGATATTGACGTTCCCCAAATAAATGCATCAAAATTTTGGATGCCACGCCCCCTAATTCCACCCCCATCCCAACTTACCCATGAAATTGGAAACGCCTATAGCTCTCACATTTTTTGGGCTAGAGCCACCAAATTTTGTGTCAAGATAGGTACTGACGTTCCCCATCAAAACATGAATGCCACGCCCCCTAATTCCGCCCCCGTCCCCCCTACCCATGAAATTGGAAACGCCTATAGCTCTCACATTTTTGGGCTAGAGCCACCAAATTTTGTGTCAAGATAGGTACTGACGTTCCCCAAAAAATGCATCAAAATTTTGGATGCCACGCCCCTGATTCCGCACCCATCCCCCCTTCACCAAGAAATTGGAAACGCCAATAGTTTTCACATTTTTTTTGGGCTAGAGCCACCAAATTTTGTGTGAAGATAGATATTGACGTTCCCCAAAAAAATGCATCAAAATTTTGGATGCCACGCCCCCTGATTCCGCACCCATCCCCCCCTTCCCCATGAAATTGGAAACGCCTATAGTTTTCACATTTTTTGGGCTAGAGCCACCAAATTTTGTGTGAAGATAGATATTGACGTAACCCAAAAAATGCATCAAAATTTTGGATGCCACGCCCCCTCCTTCCGCCCCCATCCCCCTTCCTTTGTGTGAAGATAGATATTGACGTTCCCCAAAAAATGCATAAAAATTTTGGGCTAGAGCCACCAAATTTTGTGTCAAGATAAGTACTGACGTTCCCCATCAAAAGTTGGATGCCACGCCCCCTGATTCCGCCCCCATCCCCAATTCTACTTGAAATTGGAAACGCCTATAGTTTTCACATTTTTTGGGCTAGAGCCACCAAAATTTGTGTCAAGATAGATATTGACGTTCCCCAAAAAATGCATCAAAATTTTGGATGCCACGCCCCCTAATTCCGCCCCCATCCCCCTTCACCAAGAAATTGGAAACGCCTATAGTTTTCACATATTTTGGGCTAGAGCAACCAAATTTTGTGTGAAGATAGATATTGACGTAAACCAAAAAAATTCATCAAAATTGTTGATGCCACGCCCACTCCTTCCGCCCCCATCCCCCCTTCCTTTGTGTGAAGATAGATATTGACGTTCCCCAAAAAAATGCATAAAAATTTTGGATGCCACGCCCCCTGATTCCGCACCCATCCCCAATTCTACTTGAAATTGGAAACGCCTATAGTTTTCACATTTTTTGGGCTAGAGCCACCAAATTTTGTGTGAAGATAGATATTGACGTTCCCCAAATAAATGCATCAAAATTTTGGATGCCACGACCCCTAATTCCGCCCCCATCCCAACTTACCCATGAAATTGGAAACGCCTATAGCTCTCACATTTTTTGGGCTAGAGCCACCAAATTTTGTGTCAAGATAAGTACTGACGTTCCCCATCAAAAGTTGGATGCCACGCCCCCTGATTCCGCCCCATCCCCCCTTCTTCTTGAAATTGGAAATGCCTATAGTTTTCACATTTTTTGGGCTAGAGCCACCAAATTTTGTGTGAAGATAGATATTGACGTTCCCCAAATAAATGCATATAATTTTGGATGCCACGCCCCCTAATTCCACCCCCATCCCAACTTACCCATGAAATTGGAAACGCCTATAGCTCTCACATTTTTTGGGCTAGAGCCACCAAATTTTGTGTCAAGATAGGTACTGACGTTCCCCATCAAAACATGAATGCCACGCCCCCTGATTCCGCACCCATCCCCCCTTCTCTAGAAATTGGAAACGCCTATAGCTCTCACATTTTTTGGGCTAGAGCCACCAAATTTTGTGTCAAGATAGGTACTGACGTTCCCCATCAAAAGTCGGATGCCACGCCCCCTGATTCCGCCCCCATCCCCCCTTCTACTTGAAATTGGAAACGCCTATAGTTTTCACATTTTTTGGGCTAGAGCCACCAAAATTTGTGTCAAGATAGATATTGACGTTCCCCAAAAAAATGCATCAAAATTTTGGATGCCACTCCCCCTAATTCCGCCCCCCATCCCCCTTCACCAAGAAATTGGAAACGCCTATAGTTTTCACATATTTTGGGCTAGAGCAACCAAATTTTTGTGTGAAGATAGATATTGACGTAAACCAAAAAAATTCATCAAAATTGTTGATGCCACGCCCACTCCTTCCGCCCCCATCCCCCCTTCCTTTGTGTGAAGATAGATATTGACGTTCCCCAAAAAAATGCATACAAATTTTGGATGCCACCCCCCCTGATTCCGCACCCATCCCCCCCTTCTCCATGAAATTGGAAACGCCTATAGTTTTCACATTTTTTGGGCTAGAGCCACCAAATTTTGTGTGAAGATAGATATTGACGTTCCCCAAATAAATGCTTCAAAATTTTGGATGCCACGCCCCCTAATTCCGCCCCCATCCCAACTTACCCATGAAATTGGAAACGCCTATAGCTCTCACATTTTTTGGGCTAGAGCCACCAAATTTTGTGTCATGATAGGTACTGACGTTCCCCATCAAAACTTGAATGCCACGCCCCCTAATTTCGCCCCCATCCCCCTACCCAAGAAATTGGAAACGCCTATAGCTCTCACATTTTTTGGGCTAGAGCCACCAAATTTTGTGTCAAGATAAGTACTGACGTTCCCCATCAAAAGTTGGATGCCACGCCCCCTGATTCCGCGCCCATCCCCCCTTCTACTTGAAATTGGAAACGCCTATAGTTTTCACATTTTTTGGGCTAGAGCCACCAAAGTTTGTGTCAAGATAGATATTGACGTTCCCCAAAAAAATGCATCAAAATTTTGGATGCCACGCCCCCTAATTCCGCCCCCATCCCCCTTCACCAAGAAATTGGAAACGCCTATAGTTTTCACATTTTTGGGCTAGAGCCACCAAATTTTGTGTCAAGATAGATATTGACGTTCCCCAAATAAATGCATAAAAATTTTGGATGCCACGCCCCCTGATTCCGCACCCATCCCCCCCTTCTCTAGAAATTGGAAACGCCTATAGTTTTCACATTTTTTGGGCTAGAGCCACCAAATTTTGTGTGAAGATAGATATTGACGTTCCCCAAATAAATGCTTCAAAATTTTGGATGCCACGCCCCCTAATTCCGCCCACATCCCAACTTACCCATGAAATTGGAAACGCCTATAGCTCTCACATTTTTTGGGCTAGAGCCACCATATTTTGTGTCAAGATAGGTACTGACGTTCCCCATCAAAACTTGAATGCCACGCCCCCTAATTCCGCCCCCATCCCCCTACCCATGAAATTGGAAACGCCTATAGCTCTCACATTTTTTGGGCTAGAGCCACCAAATTTTGTGTCAAGATAGGTACTGACGTTCCCCATCAAAAGTTGGATGCCACGCCCCCTGATTCCGACCCCATCCCCCTTCTCCATGAAATTGGAAACGCCTATAGTTTTCACATTTTTTGGGCTAGAGCCACCAAAATTTGTGTCAAGATAGATATTGACGTTCCCCAAATAAATGCATCAAAATTTTGGATGCCACGCCCCCTAATTCCGCCCCCATCCCCTTCACCAAGAAATTGGAAACGCCTATAGTTTTCACATTTTTTGGGCTAGAGCCACCAAATTTTGTGTGAAGATAGATATTGACGTAACCCCAAAAAAATTCATCAAAATTGTTGATGCCACGCCCACTCCTTCCGCCCCCATCCCCCCTTCACCAAGAAATTGGAAACGGCTATAGTTTTCACATTTTTTGGGCTAGAGCCACCAAATTTTGTGTCAAGATAGATATTGACGTTCCACAAATAAATGCATCAAAATTTTGGATGCCACGCCCCCTAATTCCGCCCCCATCCCAACTTACCCATGAAATTGGAAACGCCTATAGCTCTCACATTTTTTGGGCTAGAGCCACCAAATTTTGTGTGAAGATAGATATTGACGTTCCCCAAAAAAATGCATAAAAATTTTGGCTACAGCCACCAAATTTTGTGTCAAGATAAGTACTGACGTTCCCCATCAAAGTCGGATGCCACGCCCCCTGATTCCGCCCCCATCCCCCTTCTACTTGAAATTAGAAACGCCTATAGTTTTCACATTTTTTGGGCTAGAGCCACCAAAATTTGTGTCAAGATAGATATTGACGTTCCCCAAAAAATGCATCAAAATTTTGGATGCCACGCCCCCTAATTCCGCCCCCATCCCCCTTCACCAAGAAATTGGAAACGCCTATAGTTTTTTTGGGCTAGAGCCACCAAATTTTGTGTGAAGATAGATATTGACGTTCCCCAAAAAATGCATCAAAATTTTGGATACCACGCCCCCTGATTCCGCACCCATCCCCCCCTTCACTAGAAATTTTAAACGCCTATAGTTTTCAAATTTTTTGGGCTAGAGCCACCAAATTTTGTGCCAAGATAGATATTGATGTTCCCCAAAAAAATGCATCAAAATTTTGGATGCCAGGCCCCCTGATTCCGCACCCATCCCCCCCTTCTCTAGAAATTGGAAACGCCTATAGTTTTCACATTTTTTGGGCTAGAGCCACCAAATTTTGTGTGAAGATAGATATTGACGTTCCCCAAATAAATGCATCAAAATTTTGGATGCCACGCCCCCTAATTCCGCCCACATCCCAACTTACCCATGAAATTGGAAACGCCTATAGCTCTCACATTTTTTGGGCTAGAGCCACCAAATTTTGTGTCAAGATAGGTACTGACGTTCCCCATCAAAACTTGAATGCCACGCCCCCTAATTCCGCCCCCATCCCCCTACCCAAGAAATTGGAAACGCCTATAGCTCTCACATTTTTTGGGCTAGAGCCACCAAATTTTGTGTCAAGATAGGTACTGACGTTCCCCATCAAAAGTTGGATGCCACGCCCCCTGATTCCGCCCCCATCCCCCCTTCTACTTGAAATTGGAAACGCCTATAGTTTTCACATTTTTTGGGCTAGAGCCACCAAAATTTGTGTCAAGATAGATATTGACGTTCCCCAAATAAATGCATAAAAATTTTGGATGCCACGCCCCCTGATTCCGCACCCATCCCCCTTCTCTAGAAATTGGAAACGCCTATAGTTTTCACATTTTTTGGGCTAGAGCCACCAAATTTTGTGTGAAGATAGATATTGACGTTCCCCAAATAAATGCATAAAAATTTTGGATGCCACGCCCCCTGATTCCGCACCCATCCCCCTTCTCTAGAAATTGGAAACGCCTATAGTTTTCACATTTTTTGGGCTAGAGCCACCAAATTTTGTGTGAAGATAGATATTGACGTTCCCCAAATAAATGCATAAAAATTTTGGATGCCACGCCCCCTGATTCCGCACCCATCCCCCCCTTCTCTAGAAATTGGAAACGCCTATAGTTTTCACATTTTTTGGGCTAGAGCCACCAAATTTTGTGTGAAGATAGATATTGACGTTCCCCAAATAAATGCATCAAAATTTTGGATGCCACGCCCCTAATTCCGCCCCCCATCCCAACTTACCCATGAAATTGGAAACGCCTATAGTTTTCACATTTTTTGGGCTAGAGCCACCAAATTTTGTGTGAAGATAGATATTGACGTAACCCAAAAAAATTCATCAAAATTGTTGATGCCCCCTTCCTTTGTGTGAAGATAGATATTGACGTTCCCCAAAAAATTGCATAAAAATTTTGGGCTAGAGCCACCAAATTTTGTGTCAAGATAATTCTGACGTTCCGCATCAAAAGTTGGATGCCACGCCCCCTGATTCCGCCCCCATCCCCCTTCTACTTGAAATTGGAAACGCCTATAGTTTTCACATTTTTTTGGGCTAGAGCCACCAAAATTTGTGTCAAGATAGATATTGACGTTCCCCAAAATGGCATCAAAATTTTGGATGCCACGCCCCCTAATTCCGCCCCCATCCCCCCTTCACCAAGAAATTGGAAACGCCTATAGTTTTCACATTTTTTGGGCTAGAGCCACCAAATTTTGTGTGAAGATAGATATTGACGTTCCCCAAAAAATGCATCAAAATTTTGGATGCCACGCCCCCTGATTCCGCCCCCATCCCCCCTTCTCTAGAAATTGGAAACGCCTATATTTTTCACATTTTTCGGGCTAGAGCCACCAAATTTTGTGCCAAGATAGATATTGACGTTCCCCAAAAAAATGCATCAAAATTTTGGATGCCACGCCCCCTGATTCCGCACCCATCCCCCCCTTCTCTAGAAATTGGAAACGCCTATAGTTTTCACATTTTTTGGGCTAGAGCCAAAAAATTTTGTGTGAAGATAGATATTGACGTTCCCCAAATAAATGCATCAAAATTTTGGATGCCACGCCCCCTAATTCCGCCCCCATCCCAACTTACCCATGAAATTGGAAACGCCTATAGCTCTCACATTTTTTGGGCTAGAGCCACCAAATTTTGTGTCAAGATAGGTACTGACGTTCCCCATCAAAACTTGAATGCCACGCCCCCTAATTCCGCCCCCATCCCCCCTACCCATGAAATTGGAAACGCCTATAGCTCTCACATTTTTTGGGCTAGAGCCACCAAATTTTGTGTCAAGATAAGTACTGACGTTCCCCATCAAAAGTTGGATGCCACGCCCCCTGATTCCGCGCCCATCCCCCATTCTACTTGAAATTGGAAACGCCTATAGTTTTCACATTTTTTGGGCTAGAGCCACCAAAATTTGTGTCAAGATAGATATTGACGTTCCCCAAAAAAATGCATCAAAATTTTGGATGCCACGCCCCCTAATTCCGCCCCCATCCCCCCTTCACCAAGAAATTGGAAACGCCTATAGTTTTCACATTTTTTGGGCTAGAGCCACCAAATTTTGTGTGAAGATAGATATTGACGTTCCCCAAATAAATGCATAAAAATTTTGGATGCCATGCCCCCTGATTCCGCACCCATCCCCCCCTTCTCTAGAAATTGGAAACGCCTATAGTTTTCACATTTTTTGGGCTAGAGCCACCAAATTTTGTGTGAAGATAGATATTGACGTTCCCCAAATAAATGCATCAAAATTTTGGATGCCACGCCCCCTAATTCCGCCCACATCCCAACTTACCCATGAAATTGGAAACGCCTATAGCTCTCACATTTTTTGGGCTAGAGCCACCAAATTTTGTGTCAAGATAGGTACTGACGTTCCCCATCAAAACTTGAATGCCACGCCCCCTAATTCCGCCCCCATCCCCCTACCCATGAAATTGGAAACGCCTATAGCTCTCACATTTTTGGGGCTAGAGCCACCAAATTTTGTGTCAAGATAGGTACTGACGTTCCCCATCAAAAGTCGGATGCCACGCCCCTGATTCCGCCCCCATCCCCCTTCTACTTGAAATTGGAAACGCCTATAGTTTTCACATTTTTGGGCTAGAGCCACCAAATTTTGTGTCAAGATAGGTACTGACGTTCCCCATCAAAAGTTGGATGCCACGCCCCCTGATTCCGCCCCCATCCCCAATTCTACTTGAAATTGGAAACGCCTATAGTTTTCACATTTTTGGGCTAGAGCCACCAAAATTTGTGTCAAGATAGATATTGACGTTCCCCAAAAAAATGCATCAAAATTTTGGATGCCACGCCCCCTAATTCCGCCGCCATCCCCCTTCACCAAGAAATTGGAAACGCCTATAGTTTTCACATATTTTGGGATAGAGCAACCAAATTTTGTGTGAAGATAGATATTGACGTAAACCAAAAAAATTCATCAAAATTGTTGATGCCACGCCCACTCCTTCCGCCCCCATCCCCCTTCCTTTGTGTGAAGATAGATATTGACGTTCCCCAAAAAAATGCATAAAAATTTTGGATGCCACGCCCCCTGATTCCGCACCCATCCAACCCTTCTCCATGAAATTGGAAACGCCTATAGTTTTCACATTTTTTGGGCTAGAGCCACCAAATTTTGTGTGAAGATAGATATTGACGTTCCCAAAATAAATGCATCAAAATTTTGGATGCCACGCCCCCTAATTCCGCCCACATCCCAACTTACCCATGAAATTGGAAACGCCTATAGCTCTCACATTTTTTGGGCTAGAGCCACCAAATTTTGTGTCAAGATAAGTACTGACGTTCCCCATCAAAAGTTGGATGCCACGCCCCCTGATTCCGCCCCCATCCCCCTTCTACTTGAAAATGGAAACGCCTATAGTTTTCACATTTTTTGGGCTAGAGCCACCAAAATTTGTGTCAAGATAGATATTGACGTTCCCCAAATAAATGCATCAAAATTTTGGATGCCACGCCCCCTAATTCCGCCCCCATCCCCCCTTCACCAAGAAATTGGAAACGCCTATAGTTTTCACATTTTTTGGGCTAGAGCCACCAAATTTTGTGTGAAGATAGATATTGACGTAACCCAAAAAAATTCATCAAAATTGTTGATGCCACGCCCAGTCCTTCCTCCCCCATCCCCCCTTCACCAAGAAATTGGAAACGGCTATAGTTTTCACATTTTTTGGGCTAGAGCCACCAAATTTTCTGTCAAGATAGATATTGACGTTCCCCAAAAAAATGCATCAAAATTTTGGATGCCACGCCCCTGATTTCCGCCCCCATCCCCCTTCTCCATGAAATTGGAAACGCCTATAGTTTTCACATTTTTGGGCTAGAGCCACCAAATTGTGTGTTAAGATAGGTATTGACGTTCCCCATCAAAACTTGAATGCCACGCCCCCTAGTTCCGCCCCCATCCCCCCTACCCATGAAATTGGAAACGCCTATAGCTCTAACATTTTTTGGGCTAGAGCCACCAAATTTTGTGTCAAGAGAGGTACTGACGTTCCCCATCAAAACTTGGATGCCACGTCCCCTGATTCCGCCCCCATCCCCCATTATACTTGAAATTGGAAACGCCTATAGTTTTCATACTTTTTGGGCTAGAGCCACCAAAATTTGTGTCAAGATAGATATTGACGTTCCCCAAAAAAATGCATCAAAATTTTGGATCCCACGCCCCCTAATTCCGCCCCCATCCCCCCTTCACCAAGAAATTGGAAACGCCTATAGTTTTCACATTTTTTGGGCTAGAGCCACCAAATTTTGTGTGAAGATAGATATTGACGTTCCCCAAATAAATGCATCAAAATTTTGGATGCCACGCCCCCTAATTCCGCCCCCATCCCAACTTACCCATGAAATTGGAAACGCCTATAGCTCTCACATTTTTTGGGCTAGAGCCACCAAATTTTGTGTCAAGATAGGTACTGACGTTCCCCATCAAAACTTGAATGCCACGCCCCCTAATTCCGCCCCCACCCCCCTACCCATGAAATTGGAAACGCCTATAGCTCTCACATTTTTTGGGCTAGAGCCATCAAATTTTGTGTCAAGATATGTACTGACGTTCCCCATCAAAAGTTGGATGCCACGCCCCCTGATTCCGCCCCCATCCCCCCTTCTACTTGAAATTGGAAACGCCTATAGTTTTCACATTTTTTGGGCTAGAGCCACCAAAATTTGTGTCAAGATAGATATTGACGTTCCCCAAAAAATGCATCAAAATTTTGGATGCCACGCCCCTAATTCCGCCCCCATCCCCCTTCACCAAGAAATTGGAAACGCCTATAGTTTTCACATTTTGGGCTAGAGCCACCAAATTTTGTGTGAAGATAGATATTGACGTTCCCCAAATAAATGCATCAAAATTTTGGATGCCACGCCCCCTAATTCCGCCCCCATCCCAACTTACCCATGAAATTGGAAACGCCTATAGCTCTCACATTTTTTGGGCTAGAGCCACCAAATTTTGTGTCAAGATAGGTACTGACGTTCCCCATCAAAACTTGAATGCCACGCCCCCTAATTCCGCCCCCTCCCCCCTACCCATGAAATTGGAAACGCCTATAGCTCTCACATTTTTTGGGCTAGAGCCACCAAATTTTGTGTCAAGATATGTACTGACGTTCCCCATCAAAAGTTGGATGCCACGCCCCCTGATTCCGCCCCCATCCCCCCTTCTACTTGAAATTGGAAACGCCTATAGTTTTCACATTTTTTGGGCTAGAGCCACCAAATTTTGTGTGAAGATAGGTACTGACGTTCCCCAACATCAAAAAATGTTGGATGCCACGCCCCCTAATTCCGCCCCCATCCCCCCTTCACCAAGAAATTGGAAACGCCTATAGTTTTCACATATTTTGGGCTAGAGCCACCAAATTTTGTGTGAAGATAGATATTGACGTAACCCAAAAAAATTCATCAAAATTTTTGATGCCACGCCCACTCCTTCCGCCCCCATCCCCCCCTTCTCCATGAAATTGGAAACGGCTATAGTTTTCACATTTTTTGGGCTAGAGCCACCAAATTTTCTGTCAAGATAGATATTGACGTTCCCCAAAAAAATGCATCCAAATTTTGGATGCCACGCCCCCTGATTCCGCCCCCATCTCCCCCTTCTCCATGAAATTGGAAACGCCTATAGTTTTCACATTTTTTGGGCTAGAGCCACCAAATTTTGTGTCAAGATAGATATTGACGTTCCCCAAAAAAATGCATCAAAATTTTGGATACCACGCCCCCTGATTTCGCCCCCATTCCCCCTGCTCCTTGAAATTGGACACAAAATTCATCAAAATTGTTGATGCACGCCCCTCTTCCGCCCCCACCCCTTCCTTGTGTGAAGATAGATATTGACGTTCCCCAAAATTGCATCAAAATTTTGGGCTAGAGCCACCAAATTTTGTGTCAAGATAGATTCTGACGTTCCCCATCAAAAGTTGGATGCCACGCCCCCTGATTCCGCCCCCATCCCCCCTTCTACTTGAAATTGGAAACGCCTATAGTTTTCACATTTTTTGGGCTAGAGCCACCAAAATTTGTGTCAAGATAGATATTGACGTTCCCCAAAAATGGCATCAAAATTTTGGATGCCACGCCCCCTAATTCCGCCCCCATCCCCCTTCACCAAGAAATTGGAAACGCCTATAGTTTTCACATTTTTTGGGCTAGAGCCACCAAATTTTGTGTGAAGATAGATATTGACGTTCCCCAAAAAAATGCATCAAAATTTTGGATGCCACGCCCCCTGATTCCGCACCCATCCCCCCTTCTCTAGAAATTGGAAACGCCTATATTTTTCACATTTTTCGGGCTAGAGCCACCAAATTTTGTGCCAAGATAGATATTGACGTTCCCCAAAAAAATGCATCAAAATTTTGGATGCCACGCCCCCTGATTCCGCACCCATCCCCCTTCTCTAGAAATTGGAAACGCCTATAGTTTTCACATTTTTTGGGCTAGAGCCAAAAATTTTGTGTGAAGATAGATATTGACGTTCCCCAAATAAATGCATCAAAATTTTGGATGCCACGCCCCCTAATTCCGCCCCCATCCCACCTTACCCATGAAATTGGAAACGCCTATAGCTCTCACATTTTTTGGGCTAGAGCCACCAAATTTTGTGTCAAGATAGGTACTGACGTTCCCCATCAAAACTTGGATGCCACGCCCCCTAATTCCGCCCCCATCCCCCTACCCATGAAATTGGAAACGCCTATAGCTCTCACATTTTTTGGGCTAGAGCCACCAAATTTTGTGTCAAGATAGGTACTGACGTTCCCCATCAAAAGTTGGATGCCACGCCCCCTGATTCCGCCCCCATCCCCCTTCTACTTGAAATTGGAAACGCCTATAGTTTTCACATTTTTTGGGCTAGAGCCACCAAATTTTGTGTCAAGATAGGTATTGACGTTCCCAAAAATGCATCAAAATTTTGGATGCCACGCCCCCTAATTCCGCCCCCATCCCCAATTCTCACTTGAAATTGGAAACGCCTATAGTTTTCACATTTTTTGGGCTAGAGCCACCAAAATTTGTGTCAAGATAGATATTGACGTTCCCCAAAAAAATGCATCAAAATTTTGGATGCCACGCCCCCTAATTCCGCCCCCATCCCCCCTTCACCAAGAAATTGGAAACGCCTATAGTTTTCACATTTTTTGGGCTAGAGCCACCAAATTTTGTGTGAAGATAGATATTGACGTTCCCCAAAAAAATTCATCAAAATTGTTGATGCCCCCCACGCCCCCTAATTTTTCCGCCCCCCATCCCCCCCCATGAAATTGGAAACGCCTATAGCTCTCACATTTTTGGGCTAGAGCCACCAAATTTTGTGTCAAGATAGATATTGACGTTCCCCAAAAAATGCATCAAAATTTTGGATGCCACGCCCCCTAATTCCGCCCCCATCCCCCCTTCTCCATGAAATTGGAAACGCCTATAGTTTTCACATTTTTTGGGCTAGAGCCACCAAATTTTGTGTCAAGATAGATATTGACGTTCCCCAAAAAAATGCATCAAAATTTTGGATGCCACGCCCCCTGATTCCGCCCCCATCCCCCCTTCTCCTTGAAATTGGAAACGCCTATAGTTTTCACATTTTTTGGGCTAGAGCCACCAAATTTTGTGTCAAGATAGGTACTGACGTTCCCCATCAAAAAGTTGGATGCCACGCCCCCTGATTCCGCCCCCATCCCCCCCTTCTACTTGAAATTGGAAACGCCTATAGTTTTCACATTTTTTGGGCTAGAGCCACCAAAATTTGTGTCAAGATAGATATTGACGTTCCCCAAAAAAATGCATCAAAATTTTGGATGCCACGCCCCCTGATTCCGCCCCCATCCCCCTTCACCAAGAAATTGGAAACGCCTATAGTTTTCACATTTTTTGGGCTAGAGCCACCAAATTTTGTGTGAAGATAGATATTGACGTTCCCCAAAAAATTCATCAAAATTGTTGATGCCACGCCCATTCCCCCCCCCATCCCCCCCCGAAATTGGAAACGCTATGTTTCACATTTTGGGCTAGCCCAAATTTTGTGTCAAGATAGATATTGACGTTCCCCAAAAAAATGCATCAAAATTTTGGATGCCACGCCCCCTGATTTCGCCCCCATCCCCCTTCTCCATGAAATTGGAAACGCCTATAGTTTTCACATTTTTTGGGCTAGAGCCACCAAATTTTGTGTGAAGATAGATATTGACGTTCCCCAAATAAATGCATCAAAATTTTGGATGCCACGCCCCCTAATTCCGCCCCCATCCCCCTTACCCATGAAATTGGAAACGCCTATAGCTCTCACATTTTTTGGGCTAGAGCCACCAAATTTTGTGTCAAGATAGGTACTGACGTTCCCCATCAAAAGTTGGATGCCACGCCCCCTGATTCCGCCCCCATCCCCCCTTCTACTTGAAATTGGAAACGCCTATAGTTTTCACATTTTTTGGGCTAGAGCCACCAAAATTTGTGTCAAGATAGATATTGACGTTCCCCAAAAAAATGCATCAAAATTTTGGATGCCACGCCCCCTAATTCCGCCCCCATCCCCCCTTCACCAAGAAATTGGAAACGCCTATAGTTTTCACATTTTTTGGGCTAGAGCCACCAAATTTTGTGTGAAGATAGATATTGACGTAACCCAAAAAAATTCATCAAAATTGTTGATGCCACGCCCACTCCTTCCGCCCCCATCCCCCTTCCTTTGTGTGAAGATAGATATTGACGTTCCCCAAAAAAATGCATCAAAATTTTGGATGCCACGCCCCCTGATTCCGCCCCCATCCCCCTTCACAGAAATTGGAAACGCCTATAGTTTTCACATTTTTTTGGGCTAGAGCCACCAAATTTTGTGTGAAGATAGATATTGACGTTCCCCAAATAAATGCATCAAAATTTTGGATATCACTATGCCACGCCCCCTGATTTCCCCCCCATCCCCCTCTTACCCATGAAATTGGAAACGCCTATAGCTTTTCACTTTTTTGGGCTAGAGCCACCAAATTTTGTGTCAAGATAGGTACTGACGTTCCCCATCAAAACTTGAATGCCACGCCCCCTAATTCCGCCCCCATCCCCCTACCCATGAAATTGGAAACGCCTATAGTTCTCACATTTTTTGGGCTAGAGCCATCAAATTTTGTGTCAAGATAGGTATTGACGTTCCCCAAACATCAAAAGTTGGATGCCACGCCCCTGATTCCGCCCCCATCCCCCTTCTACTTGAAATTGGAAACGCCTATAGTTTTCACATTTTTTGGGCTAGAGCCACCAAAATTTGTGTCAAGATAGATATTGACGTTCCCCAAAAAAATGCATCAAAATTTTGGATGCCACGCCCCCTAATTCCGCCCCCATCCCCCCTTCTCCAAGAAATTGGAAACGCCTATAGTTTTCACATTTTTTGGGCTAGAGCCACCAAATTTTGTGTGAAGATAGATATTGACGTTCCCCAAATAAATGCATCAAAATTTTGGATGCCACGCCCCCTAATTCCGCCCCCATCCCAACTTACCCATGAAATTGGAAACGCCTATAGCTCTCACATTTTTTGGGCTAGAGCCACCAAATTTTGTGTCAAGATAGGTACTGACGTTCCCCATCAAAACTTGAATGCCACGCCCCCTAATTCCGCCCCCTCCCCCTACCCATGAAATTGGAAACGCCTATAGCTCTCACATTTTTTGGGCTAGAGCCACCAAATTTTGTGTCAAGATATGTACTGACGTTCCCCATCAAAAGTTGGATGCCACGCCCCCTGATTCCGCCCCCATCCCCCCTTCTACTTGAAATTGGAAACGCCTATAGTTTTCACATTTTTTGGGCTAGAGCCACCAAATTTTGTGTCAAGATATGTACTGACGTTCCCCATCAAAAGTTGGATGCCACGCCCCCTAATTCCGCCCCCATCCCCCCTTCACCAAGAAATTGGAAACGCCTATAGTTTTCACATATTTTGGGCTAGAGCCACCAAATTTTGTGTGAAGATAGATATTGACGTAACCCAAAAAAATTCATCAAAATTGTTGATGCCACGCCCACTCCTTCCGCCCCCCTTCCCCCCTTCTCCATGAAATTGGAAACGGCTATAGTTTTCACATTTTTTGGGCTAGAGCCACCAAATTTTCTGTCAAGATAGATATTGACGTTCCCCAAAAAAATGCATCCAAATTTTGGATGCCACGCCCCCTGATTCCGCCCCCATCTCCCCCTTCTCCATGAAATTGGAAACGCCTATAGTTTTCACATTTTTTGGGCTAGAGCCACCAAATTTTGTGTCAAGATAGATATTGACGTTCCCCAAAAAAATGCATCAAAATTTTGGATACCACGCCCCCTGATTTCGCCCCCATTCCCCCTGCTCCTTGAAATTGGACACGCCTATAGTTTTCACATTTTTTGGGGTAGAGTCACCAAATGTTGTGTCAAGATAGGTATTGACGTTCCCCATCAAAACTTGGATGCCACGCCCCCTGATTTCGCCCCCATCCCCCCTTCTACTTGAAATTGGAAACGCCTATAGTTTTCACATTTTTTGGGCTAGAGCCACCAAAATTTGTGTGAAGATAGATATTGACGTTCCCCAATAAAATGCATCAAATTTTTGGATGCCACGCCCCCTAATTCCGCCCCCATCCCCCCTTCACCAAGAAATTGGAAACGCCTATAGTTTTAACATTTTTTGGGCTAGAGCCACCAAATTTTGTGTGGAGATAGATATTGACGTTCCCCAATAAAATGCATCAAATTTTTGGATGCCACGCCCCCTAATTCCGCCCATATCCCAACTTACCCATGAAATCGGAAACGCCTATAGTTTTCCCATTTTTTGGGCTAGAGCCACCAAATTTTGTGTCAAGATAGATATTGACGTTCCCCAAAAAAATGCATCAACAATTTGGATGCCACGCCCCCTGATTCCGCCCCCATCCCCAATTCTACTTGAAATTGGAAACGCCTATAGTTTTCACATTTTTTGGGCTAGAGCCACCAAATTTTGTGTCAAGATAGATATTGACGTTCCCCAAATAAATGCATAAAAATTTTGGATGCCATGCCCCCTGATTCCGCACCCATCACCCCCTTCTCTAGAAATTGGAAACGCCTATAGTTTTCACATTTTTTGGGCTAGAGCCACCAAATTTTGTGTGAAGATAGATATTGACGTTCCCCAAATAAATGCATCAAAATTTTGGATGCCACGCCCCCTAATTCCGCCCCCATCCCCCCTACCCATGAAATTGGAAACGCCTATAGCTCTCACATTTTTTGGGCTAGAGCCACCAAATTTTGTGTCAAGATAGGTACTGACGTTCCCCATCAAAAGTCGGATGCCACGCCCCCTGATTCCGCCCCCATCCCCCCTTCTACTTGAAAATGGAAACGCCTATAGTTTTCACATTTTTTGGGCTAGAGCCACCAAATTTTGTGTCAAGATAGGTACTGACGTTCCCCATCAAAAGTTGGATGCCACGCCCCCTGATTCCGCCCCCATCCCCAATTCTACTTGAAATTGGAAACGCCTATAGTTTTCACATTTTTTGGGCTAGAGCCACCAAAATTTGTGTCAAGATAGATATTGACGTTCCCCAAAAAAATGCATCAAAATTTTGGATGCCACGCCCCCTAATTCCGCCCCCATCCCCCCTTCACCAAGAAATTGGAAACGCCTATAGTTTTCACATATTTAGGGATAGAGCAACCAAATTTTGTGTGAAGATAGATATTGACGTAAACCAAAAAAATTCATCAAAATTGTTGATGCCACGCAAACTCCTTCCGCCCCCATCCCCCCTTCCTTTGTGTGAAGATAGATATTGACGTTCCCCAAAAATGCATAAAAATTTTGGATGCCACGCCCCCTGATTCCGCACCCATCCCCCCCTTCTCCATGAAATTGGAAACGCCTATAGTTTTCACATTTTTTGGGCTAGAGCCACCAAATTTTGTGTGAAGATAGATATTGACGTTCCCCAAATAAATGCATCAAAATTTTGGATGCCACGCCCCCTAATTCCGCCCACATCCCAACTTACCCATGAAATTGGAAACGCCTATAGCTCTCACATTTTTTGGGCTAGAGCCACCAAATTTTGTGTCAAGATAAGTACTGACGTTCCCCATCAAAAGTTGGATGCCACGCCCCCTTATTCCGCCCCCATCCCCCTTCACCAAGAAATTGGAAACGCCTATAGTTTTCACATTTTTTGGGCTAGAGCCACCAAATTTTGTGTGAAGATAGATATTGACGTAACCCAAAAAAATTCATCAAAATTGTTGATGCCACGCCCAGTCCTTCCTCCCCCATCCCCCCTTCATCAAGAAATTGGAAACGGCTATAGTTTTCACATTTTTTGGGCTAGAGCCACCAAATTTTCTGTCAAGATAGATATTGACGTTCCCCAAAAAAATGCATCAAAATTTTGGATGCCACGCCCCCTGATTTCGCCCCCATCTTCCCCCTTCACCAAGAAATTGGAAACGCCTATAGTTTTCACATTTTTTGGGCTAGAGCCACCAAATTTTGTGTGAAGATAGATATTGACGTAATTCCGCCCCCCCCCCTACCCAAAAAAATTCATCAAAATTGTTGATGCCACGCCCGTCCTTCCGCTTCCCCATCCCCCCTTCATCATGAAATTGGAAACGCCTATAGTTTTCACATTTTTGGGCTAGAGCCACCAAATTTTGTGTCAAGATAGATATTGACGTTCCCCAAAAAAATGCATCAAAATTTTGGATGCCACGCCCCCTAATTCCGCCCCCATCCCCCCTTCACCAAGAAATTGGAAACGCCTATAGTTTTCACATTTTTTGGGCTAGAGCCACCAAATTTTGTGTGAAGATAGATATTGACGTAACCCAAAAAAATTCATCAAAATTGTTGATGCCACGCCCACTCCTTCCGCCCCCATCCCCCTTCCTTTGTGTGAAGATAGATATTGACGTTCCCCAAAAAAATGCATCAAAATTTTGGATGCCACGCCCCCTAATTCCGCCCCCATTCCCCCTTCACCAAGAAATTGGAAACGCCTATAGTTTTCACATTTTTTGGGCTAGAGCCACCAAATTTTGTGTGAAGATAGATATTGACGTTCCCCAAATAAATGCATCAAAATTTTGGATGCCACGCAACCTAATTCCGCCCCCATCCCAACTTACCCATGAAATTGGAAACGCCTATAGCTCTCACATTTTTTGGGCTAGAGCCACCAAATTTTGTGTCAAGATAGGTACTGACGTTCCCCATCAAAACTTGAATGCCACGCCCCCTAATTCCGCCCCCATCCCCCCTACCCATGAAATTGGAAACGCCTATAGCTCTCACATTTTTGGGCTAGAGCCACCAAATTTTGTGTCAAGATAGGTACTGACGTTCCCCATCATCAAAAGTTGGATGCCACGCCCCTGATTCCGCCCCCATCCCCCTTCTACTTGAAATTGGAAACGCCTATAGTTTTCACATTTTTTGGGCTAGAGCCACCAAAATTTGTGTCAAGATAGATATTGACGTTCCCCAAAAAAATGCATCAAAATTTTGGATGCCACGCCCCCTAATTCCGCCCCCATCCCCCCTTCACCAAGAAATTGGAAACGCCTATAGTTTTCACATTTTTTGGGCTAGAGCCACCAAATTTTGTGTGAAGATAGATATTGACGTTCCCCAAATAAATGCATCAAAATTTTGGATGCCACGCAACCTAATTCCGCCCCCATCCCAACTTACCCATGAAATTGGAAACGCCTATAGCTCTCACATTTTTTGGGCTAGAGCCACCAAATTTTGTGTCAAGATAGGTACTGACGTTCCCCAATGCATCAAAATTTGGATGCCACGCCCCCTAATTCCGCCCCCTCCCCCCTACCCATGAAATTGGAAACGCCTATAGCTCTCACATTTTTTGGGCTAGAGCCACCAAATTTTGTGTCAAGATATGTACTGACGTTCCCCATCAAAAGTTGGATGCCACGCCCCCTGATTCCGCCCCCATCCCCCTTCTACTTGAAATTGGAAACGCCTATAGTTTTCACATTTTTTGGGCTAGAGCCACCAAATTTTGTGTCAAGATATGTACTGACGTTCCCCATCAAAAGTTGGATGCCACGCCCCCTAATTCCGCCCCCATCCCCCTTCACCAAGAAATTGGAAACGCCTATAGTTTTCACATTTTTTGGGCTAGAGCCACCAAATTTTGTGTGAAGATAGATATTGACGTAACCCAAAAAAATTCATCAAAATTGTTGATGCCACGCCCACTCCTTCCGCCCCCATCCCCCCTTCTCCATGAAATTGGAAACGGCTATAGTTTTCACATTTTTTGGGCTAGAGCCACCAAATTTTGTGTCAAGATAGATATTGACGTTCCCAAAAAATGCATCAAAATTTTGGATGCCACGCCCCCTGATTCCGCCCCCATCCCCCCTTCTCCATGAAATTGGAAACGCCTATAGTTTTCACATTTTTTGGGCTAGAGCCACCAAATTTTGTGTCAAGATAGATATTGACGTTCCCCAAAAAAATGCATCAAAATTTTGGATGCCACGCCCCTGATTCCGCCCCCATCCCCCTTCTCCTTGAAATTGGACACGCCTATAGTTTTCACATTTTTTGGGCTAGAGCCACCAAATTTTGTGTCAAGATAGGTACTGACGTTCCCCATCAAAACTTGGATGCCACGCCCCCTGATTTCGCCCCCATCCCCCTTCTACTTGAAATTGGAAACGCCTATAGTTTTCACATTTTTGGGCTAGAGCCACCAAATTTTGTGTGAAGATAGATATTGACGTTCCCCAATAAAATGCATCAAATTTTTGGATGCCACGCCCCCTAATTCCGCCCCCATCCCCCCTTCACCAAGAAATTGGAAACGCCTATAGTTTTAACATTTTTTGGGCTAGAGCCACCAAATTTTGTGTGGAGATAGATATTGACGTTCCCCAATAAAATGCATCAAAATTTTGGATGCCACGCCCCCTAATTCCGCCCATATCCCAACTTACCCATGAAATCGGAAACGCCTATAGTTTTCCCATTTTTTGGGCTAGAGCCACCAAATTTTGTGTCAAGATAGATATTGACGTTCCCCAAAAAAATGCATCAACAATTTGGATGCCACGCCCCCTGATTCCGCCCCCATCCCCAATTCTACTTGAAATTGGAAACGCCTATAGTTTTCACATTTTTTGGGCTAGAGCCACCAAATTTTGTGTCAAGATAGATATTGACGTTCCCCAAATAAATGCATAAAAATTTTGGATGCCATGCCCCCTGATTCCGCCCCCATCCCCCCTTCTACTTGAAATTGGAAACGCCTATAGTTTTCACATTTTTTGGGCTAGAGCCACCAAATTTTGTGTGAAGATAGATATTGACGTTCCCCAAATAAATGCATCAAAATTTTGGATGCCACGCCCCCTAATTCCGCCCACATCCCAACTTACCCATGAAATTGGAAACGCCTATAGCTCTCACATTTTTTGGGCTAGAGCCACCAAATTTTGTGTCAAGATAGGTACTGACGTTCCCCATCAAAACTTGAATGCCACGCCCCCTAATTCCGCCCCCATCCCCCCTACCCATGAAATTGGAAACGCCTATAGCTCTCACATTTTTTGGGCTAGAGCCACCAAATTTTGTGTCAAGATAGGTACTGACGTTCCCCATCAAAAGTCGGATGCCACGCCCCCTGATTCCGCCCCCATCCCCCCTTCTACTTGAAAATGGAAACGCCTATAGTTTTCACATTTTTTGGGCTAGAGCCACCAAATTTTGTGTCAAGATAGGTACTGACGTTCCCCATCAAAAGTTGGATGCCACGCCCCCTGATTCCGCCCCCATCCCCAATTCTACTTGAAATTGGAAACGCCTATAGTTTTCACATTTTTTGGGCTAGAGCCACCAAAATTTGTGTCAAGATAGATATTGACGTTCCCCAAAAAAATGCATCAAAATTTTGGATGCCACGCCCCCTAATTCCGCCCCCATCCCCCCTTCACCAAGAAATTGGAAACGCCTATAGTTTTCACATATTTTGGGATAGAGCAACCAAATTTTGTGTGAAGATAGATATTGACGTAAACCAAAAAAATTCATCAAAATTGTTGATGCCACGCCCACTCCTTCCGCCCCCATCCCCCCTTCCTTTGTGTGAAGATAGATATTGACGTTCCCCAAAAAATGCATAAAAATTTTGGATGCCACGCCCCCTGATTCCGCACCCATCCCCCCCTTCTCCATGAAATTGGAAACGCCTATAGTTTTCACATTTTTTGGGCTAGAGCCACCAAATTTTGTGTGAAGATAGATATTGACGTTCCCCAAATAAATGCATCAAAATTTTGGATGCCACGCCCCCTAATTCCGCCCACATCCCAACTTACCCATGAAATTGGAAACGCCTATAGCTCTCACATTTTTTGGGCTAGAGCCACCAAATTTTGTGTCAAGATAAGTACTGACGTTCCCCATCAAAAGTTGGATGCCACGCCCCCTTATTCCGCCCCCATCCCCCCTTCACCAAGAAATTGGAAACGCCTATAGTTTTCACATTTTTTGGGCTAGAGCCACCAAATTTTGTGTGAAGATAGATATTGACGTAACCCAAAAAAATTCATCAAAATTGTTGATGCCACGCCCAGTCCTTCCTCCCCCATCCCCCCTTCATCA
Source organism: Scaptomyza hsui (assembly GCA_018152825.1). NCBI lineage: Eukaryota > Metazoa > Arthropoda > Insecta > Diptera > Drosophilidae > Scaptomyza > Scaptomyza hsui. The sequence goes on from JAECXO010000007.1 coordinate 470,817, forward strand.
AGAAATTGGAAACGGCTATAGTTTTCACATTTTTTGGGCTAGAGCCACCAAATTTTCTGTCAAGATAGATATTGACGTTCCCCAAAAAAATGCATCAAAATTTTGGATGCCACGCCCCCTGATTTCGCCCCCATCCCCCCCTTCTCCATGAAATTGGAAACGCCTATAGTTTTCACATTTTTTGGGCTAGAGCCACCAAATTGTGTGTTAAGATAGGTATTGACGTTCCCCATCAAAACTTGAATGCCACGCCCCCTAATTCCGCCCCCATCCCCCCTACCCATGAAATTGGAAACGCCTATAGCTCTAACATTTTTTGGGCTAGAGCCACCAAATTTTGTGTCAAGATAGGTACTGACGTTCCCCATCAAAACTTGGATGCCACGTCCCCTGATTCCGCCCCCATCCCCAATTATACTTGAAATTGGAAACGCCTATAGTTTTCACACTTTTTGGGCTAGAGCCACCAAAATTTGTGTCAAGATAGATATTGACGTTCCCCAAATAAATGCATCAAAATTTTGGATGCCACGCCCCCTTATTCCGCCCCCATCCCCCCTTCACCAAGAAATTGGAAACGCCTATAGTTTTCACATTTTTTGGGCTAGAGCCACCAAATTTTGTGTGAAGATAGATATTGACGTTCCCCAAAAAATGCATCAAAATTTTGGATGCCACGCCCCTAATTCCGCCCCCATCCCCCTTCACCAAGAAATTGGAAACGCCTATAGTTTTCACATTTTTGGGATAGAGCAACCAAATTTTGTGTGAAGATAGATATTGACGTAAACCAAAAAAATTCATCAAAATTGTTGATGCCACGCCCCTCCTTCCGCCCCCATCCCCCTTCCTTTGTGTGAAGATAGATATTGACGTTCCCCAAAAAAATGCATCAAAATTTTGGATGCCACGCCCCCTGATTCCGCACCCATCCCCCCTTCACCATGAAATTGGAAACGCCTATAGTTTTTACATTTTTGGGCTAGAGCCACCAAATTTTGTGTGAAGATAGATATTGACGTTCCCCAAATAAATGCATCAAAATTTTGGATGCCACGCCCCCTAATTCCGCCCCCATCCCAACTTACCCATGAAATTGGAAACGCCTATAGCTCTCACATTTTTTGGGCTAGAGCCACCAAATTTTGTGTCAAGATAAGTACTGACGTTCCCCATCAAAAGTTGGATGCCACGCCCCCTGATTCCGCCCCCATCCCCCCTTCTACTTGAAATTGGAAACGCCTATAGTTTTCACATTTTTTGGGCTAGAGCCACCAAATTTTGTGTCAAGATAGATATTGACGTTCCCAAAAATGCATCAAAATTTTGGATGCCACGCCCCCTGATTCCGCCCCCATCCCCCTTCTACCAAGAAATTGGAAACGCCTATAGTTTTCACATTTTTTGGGCTAGAGCCACCAAATTTTGTGTGAAGATAGATATTGACGTTCCCCAAAAAAATGCATCAAAATTTTGGATGCCACGCCCTAATTCCGCCCCCATCCCCCTTCACCAAGAAATTGGAAACGCCTATAGTTTTCACATTTTTTGGGCTAGAGCCACCAAATTTTGTGTCAAGATAGATATTGACGTTCCCCAAAAAATGCATCAAAATTTTGGATGCCACGCCCCCTAATTCCGCCCCCATCCCCCTTCTCCATGAAATTGGAAACGCCTATAGTTTTCACATTTTTTGGGCTAGAGCCACCAAATTTTGTGTCAAGATAGGTATTGACGTTCCCCATCAAAACTTGAATGCCACGCCCCCTAATTCCGCCCCCATCCCCCCTACCCATGAAATTGGAAACGCCTATAGCTCTCACATTTTTTGGGCTAGAGCCACCAAATTTTGTGTCAAGATAGGTATTGACGTTCCCCAACATCAAAACTTGGATGCCACGCCCCCTGATTCCGCCCCCATCCCCACTTACCCTTGAAATTGGAAACGCCTATAGTTTTCACATTTTTTGGGCTAGAGCCACCAAAATTTGTGTCAAGATAGATATTGACGTTCCCCAAAAAATGCATCAAAATTTTGGATGCCACGCCCCCTAATTCCGCCCCCATCCCCCTTCACCATGAAATTGGAAACGCCTATAGTTTTCACATTTTTTGGGCTAGAGCCACCAAATTTTGTGTGAAGATAGATATTGACGTAACCCAAAAAATTCATCAAAATTGTTGATGCCACGCCCCTGATTCCGCCCCCATCCCCCTTCCTTTGTGTGAAGATAGATATTGACGTTCCCAAAAAATGCATCAAAATTTTGGATGCCACGCCCCCTGATTCCGCCCCCATCCCCCTTCACCATGAAATTGGAAACGCCTATAGTTTTCACATTTTTTGGGCTAGAGCCACCAAATTTTGTGTGAAGATAGATATTGACGTTCCCCAAATAAATGCATCAAAATTTTGGATGCCACGCCCCCTAATTCCGCCCCCATCCCCCTTACCCATGAAATTGGAAACGCCTATAGTTTTCACATTTTTTGGGCTAGAGCCACCAAATTTTGTGTCAAGATAGATGTATTGACGTTCCCCATCAAAATTCATAATTGTTGAATGCCACGCCCCCTAATTCCGCCCCCATCCCCCCTTCTCCAAGAAATTGGAAACGCCTATAGTTTTCACATTTTTTGGGCTAGAGCCACCAAATTTTGTGTCAAGATAGATATTGACGTTCCCCAAAAAATGCATCCAAATTTTGGATGCCACGCCCCCTGATTCCGCCCCCATCTCCCCCTTCTCCATGAAATTGGAAACGCCTATAGTTTTCACATTTTTTGGGCTAGAGCCACCAAATTTTGTGTCAAGATAGATATTGACGTTCCCCAAAAAAATGCATCAAAATTTTGGATACCACGCCCCCTGATTTCGCCCCCATTCCCCCTGCTCCTTGAAATTGGACACGCCTATAGTTTTCACATTTTTTGGGGTAGAGTCACCAAATGTTGTGTCAAGATAGGTATTGACGTTCCCCATCAAAACTTGGATGCCACGCCCCCTGATTTCGCCCCCATCCCCCCTTCTACTTGAAATTGGAAACGCCTATAGTTTTCACATTTTTCGAGCTAGAGTCACCAAATATGGTAGGAAGATATATGGTGACATCTAAAAAAGGTCTGCATCAAAAATTAGGATGCCACGTCCCCTGATTCCGTCCCCATCCCCCCTTCACCAAGAAATTAGAAACGCCTATAGTTTTCACATTTTTTGGGCTAGAGCCACCAAATTTTGTGTCAAGATAGATATTGACGTTCCCCAAAACAATGCATCAAAATTTTGGATACCACGCCCCCTGATTTCGCCCCCATTCCCCCTGCTCCTTGAAATTGGACACGCCTATAGTTTTCACATTTTTTGGGCTAGAGTCACCAAATTTTGTGTCAAGATAGGTATTGACGTTCCCCATCAAAACTTGGATGCCACGCCCCCTGATTTCGCCCCCATCCCCCCTTCTACTTGAAATTGGAAACGCCTATAGTTTTCACATTTTTCGAGCTAGAGTCACCAAATATGGTAGGAAGATATATGGTGACATCTAAAAAAGGTCTGCATCAAAAATTAGGATGCCACGTCCCCTGATTCCGTCCCCATCCACCCTTCACCAAGAAATTAGAAACGCCTATAGTTTTCACATTTTTTGGGCTAGAGCCACCAAATTTTGTGTGAAGATAGATATTGACGTTCCCCAATAAAATGCATCAAATTTTTGGATGCCACGCCCCCTAATTCCGCCCCCATCCCCCCTTCACCAAGAAATTGGAAACGCCTATAGTTTTAACATTTTTTGGGCTAGAGCCACCAAATTTTGTGTGGAGATAGATATTGACGTTCCCCAATAAAATGCATCAAATTTTTGGATGCCACGCCCCCTAATTCCGCCCCCATCCCCCCTTCACCAAGAAATTGGAAACGCCTATAGTTTTAACATTTTTTGGGCTAGAGCCACCAAATTTTGTGTGGAGATAGATATTGACGTTCCCCAATAAAATGCATCAAATTTTTGGATGCCACGCCCCCTAATTCCGCCCCCATCCCCCCTTCACCAAGAAATTGGAAACGCCTATAGTTTTCACATTTTTTGGGCTAGAGCCACCAAATTTTGTGTCAAGATAGATATTGACGTTCCCCAAAAAAATGCATCAAAATTTTGGATGCCACGCCCCCTAATTCCGCCCCCATCCCCCCTTCTCCATGAAATTGGAAACGCCTATAGTTTTCACATTTTTTGGGCTAGAGCCACCAAATTTTGTGTCAAGATAGATATTGACGTTCCCCAAAAAAATGCATCAAAATTTTGGATGCCACGCCCCCTAATTCCGCCCCCATCCCCCTTCACCATGAAATTGGAAACGCCTATAGTTTTCACATTTTTTGGGCTAGAGCCACCAAATTTTGTGTCAAGATAGATATTGACGTTCCCCAAAAAATGCATCAAAATTTTGGATGCCACGCCCCCTGATTCCGCCCCCATCCCCCTTCTACCATGAAATTGGAAACGCCTATAGTTTTCACATTTTTTGGGCTAGAGCCACCAAATTTTGTGTCAAGATAGATATTGACGTTCCCCAAAAAAATCATCAAAATTTTGGATGCCACGCCCCTGATTCCGCCCCCATCCCCCTTCCCATGAAATTGGAAACGCCTATAGTTTTCACATTTTTGGGCTAGAGCCACCAAATTTTGTGTCAAGATAGATATTGACGTTCCCCAAAAAACATCAAAATTTTGGATGCCACGCCCCCTGATTTCCGCCCCCATCCCCCTTCTCCATGAAATTGGAAACGCCTATAGTTTTCACATTTTTTGGGCTAGAGCCACCAAATTTTGTGTCAAGATAGATATTGACGTTCCCCAAAAATGCATCAAAATTTTGGATGCCACGCCCCCTAATTCCGCCCCCATCCCCCTTCTCCATGAAATTGGAAACGCCTATAGTTTTCACATTTTTTGGGCTAGAGCCACCAAATTTTGTGTCAAGATAGATATTGACGTTCCCCAAAAAATGCATCAAAATTTTGGATGCCACGCCCCCTAATTCCGCCCCCATCCCCCTTCACCATGAAATTGGAAACGCCTATAGTTTTCACATTTTTTGGGCTAGAGCCACCAAATTTTGTGTCAAGATAGATATTGACGTTCCCCAAAAAATGCATCAAAATTTTGGATGCCACGCCCCTGATTCCGCCCCCATCCCCCTTCTCCATGAAATTGGAAACGCCTATAGTTTTCACATTTTTTGGGCTAGAGCCACCAAATTTTGTGTCAAGATAGATATTGACGTTCCCCAAAAAATGCATCAAAATTTTGGATGCCACGCCCCCTGATTCCGCCCCCATCCCCACTTCTACTTGAAATTGGAAACGCCTATAGTTTTCACATTTTTTGGGCTAGAGCCACCAAATTTTGTGTCAAGATAGATATTGACGTTCCCCAAAAAATGCATCAAAATTTTGGATGCCACGCCCCCTAATTCCGCCCCCCATTCCCCCTTCACCATGAAATTGGAAACGCCTATAGTTTTCACATTTTTTGGGCTAGAGCCACCAAATTTTGTGTGAAGATAGATATTGACGTTACCCAAAAAAATTCATCAAAATTGTTGATGCCACGCCCCCTCTTCCGCCCCCATCCCCCCTTCTCCATGAAATTGGAAACGCCTATAGTTTTCACATTTTTTGGGCTAGAGCCACCAAATTTTGTGTCAAGATAGGTATTGACGTTCCCAAAAAAGCATCAAAATTTTGGATGCCACGCCCCCTGATTCCGCCCCCATCTCCCCCTTCTCCGTGAAATTGGAAACGCCTATAGTTTTCACATTTTTTGGGCTAGGTCCACCAAATTTTGTGTCAAGATAGATATTGACGTTCCCCAAAAAATGCATCAAAATTTTGGATGCCACGCCCCCTGATTTCGCCCCCATCCCCCTTCTCCATGAAATTGGAAACGCCTATAGTTTTCACATTTTTTGGGCTAGAGCCACCAATTTTTGTGTTAAGATAGGTATTGACGTTCCCCATCAAAACTTGAATGCCACGCCCCCTAATTCCGCCCCCATCCCCCTACCCTTGAAATTGGAAACGCCTATAGCTCTCACATTTTTGGGCTAGAGCCACCAAATTTTGTGTCAAGATAGGTACTGACGTTCCCCATCAAAACTTGGATGCCACGCCCCCTGATTCCGCCCCCATCCCCAATTCTACTTGAAATTGGAAACGCCTATAGTTTTCACATTTTTTGGGCTAGAGCCACCAAAATTTGTGTCAAGATAGATATTGACGCTCCCCAAAAAAATGCATCAAAATTTTGGATGCCACGCCCCCTAATTCCGCCCCCATCCCCCCTTCACCAAGAAATTGGAAACGCCTATAGTTTTCACATTTTTTGGGCTAGAGCAACCAAATTTTGTGTGAAGATAGATATTGACGTAACCCAAAAAAATTCATCAAAATTGTTGATGCCACGCCCCCTCCTTCCGCCCCCCATCCCCCTCTCCATGAAATTGGAAACGGCTATAGTTTTCACATTTTTTGGGCTAGAGCCACCAAATTTTGTGTCAAGTTAGGTACTGACGTTCCCCATCAAAAGTTGGATGCCACGCCCCCTGATTCCGCCCCCATCCCCCTTCTCCGTGAAATTGGAAACGCCTATAGTTTTCACATTTTTTGGGCTAGGTCCACCAAATTTTGTGTCAAGATAGATATTGACGTTCCCCAAAAAAATGCATCAAAACTTGGATGCCACGCCCCCTGATTTCGCCCCCATCCCCCCTTCTACTTGAAATTGGAAACGCCTATAGTTATCACATTTTTCGAGCTAGAGTCACCAAATATAGTAGGAAGATATATGGTGACATCTAAAAAAGGTCTGCATCAAAAATTAGGATGCCACGCCCACCTCTGCCGCCCACTATTTGAAATCGGAAATTTCGATATCTCTTATAGTTTTTAAGCTAGAGCCCGTAAATTGGGTAGAAAGATAGAAGGCAGCATCTACCAAAGATCTGCACCAAAATTTTGAATGCCACGCCCACCTAAGCCTAAGTCTAATCATTAAGTCTATATCATTAACAGTTTTTGAGCTAGAGCCACCAAACTTGGTAGGCAGATAGATAGTGACAGTTAAAAACATTTGATTAAAAATTTAGATGCCACGCCTACCTCTGCCGCCCGCCTTTTAAATTTGGGAGTTAAGTTATCTTCCACAGTTTTTGAGCTAAAGTCACCAAATTTGGTAACATGATAGCTGGCGATGTTTCCACATGGCCCACTCCCTTCGCGCCTGCATTCCCCCTTATAAACCGTTCTTTTACTGGTATCAAAGTATTCCGCAGTCGGTTGCGTCCGACTGCAACGTTTTTACTTGTTTTAATAAACATTTGTAGAGTGTTGCTGGTGCTATCCTAGATAAGGATGGATTTTGGTTTAGGGATAAGAAAATGCTAAAGAAGGACTGAAGATTTTCATGTCCCTCGAGTATTGTGGCTTATAGATAAGATATAGATAATTGCATACTGAACATGTTCATGCTCGTCGAGTATTGCGGCTTAAAGATAAGAGAGTGTTAGATGCGTACTTGTTTTGATGCACATGTTTTATCATTAAACTAGGCTTCTTGATAAAAATGTGTTTAATGTGTACTGAAATAGTACACTTCTTAGCTTGTGTGTGCATGTTCAAGTGCATATGCAAGTGTGTGTGTATGTATTGTAATGTACAGATGCGCATGTTTTAACATTAAACTGGGCTTGTTGATAAAAATGTGTTTAATGTGTACTGAACATGCTCATATTCGTGCTTATCAATTTGAGGGGAAGTGATTCTTGCTGATCCTCCTTCAAGCAATGAGCATCAAACCTAGAGGCTTATCATTCTTAATATTTGGTGCCCTCCCTTTTATCTTAGAGGCTTTCTGATTTAAAGCTGTGGTGCTATCCCTTTCTTGTACGTACCCAACTTATTTAAGTAATGATTAGCTCGCTAGAAAATAATTTATCCCTGGTTTCAAAATGAATAAAATTAGAGTTTCGTTCAATGAACGAACAGTTTCTCTCAAAGTGAAGTGCGTGTCCAACATAAAAAAAACGTAGTGTTCCAAAAAATAAAAATATTCAGTTTTCAAAAATTATTGTTAAACAATATAGTGCTTAAATAAAAAATTTAAATAAAATACAATAACAATAACAATGGCAAACAAATTAATTTATACAACGGAGGCGCTCAACACCCTGGCCGAAGTCTTCAACATGGAGACATCATCCGCCATTAACGCACCCCCAACTAAGAAGATGAAGAAAACTGTGTGCAGCACAGCAACGTTAAACGCACTGGCCGAAATTTTCAACGTCAGCACACCGCCCACCACCAATGCGCCTCCCCGCAAGAAGACGAAGATCGAATGCCCTCCTACCAACATCAACGCACCGAACAACACCAACATTGCTCCCAACATCAACACATTCCCTACCGCATCCGCTACCTACCTCAACACACCGGACAACAGCAACATTGCTGCCCCAACACATCCGCTACCTACCTCAACACATCGCTCAACACCAACACAGGAACCGGCACTACCCATACCACGACAAAATTTTTGTAGCTACATATAAGTGGCATGGGCATATAAGATCAAATGCTCATAAAATTTGTGTTTTCCTGCCTTTTAATAGTGCTATAAAGCAGATTTCAGGCGGGCTTAAAAACCGAATTTTAACATTTTCTTTTGAGAATAAGCGTGAGGAAATACTAGAGCCAATGGAATTCTTCTCCGATGCTTCAACAATCATTATTTCTCAAATAGTCAACGTTTTATCTTTGCACACACCGTGTAAGATTAACTTTGAATTATTTGCTGAATACATCAAGATGCGCCATGATGGGTAAGATTTATCTATTAAATCGCACCAAACCAGCATGTGCGTAGTAACAAATGGAAGTGACCTAGAAGAGGTCTATAAAAATCAAGCTGATCAAATAGAAAGGAAAATGGATGAGTTCCAGGAAAGAAACAGTGGATGGACGATGACCCCAAATTGGAAATTCTTGGATAATCTACGCCCATTAAAGTTTCCAAGACACCAAAATGATGAGAAAAAAACCCATGAAATCAGAGAAATGCCTATAGTTTTCCCATTTTTTGGGCTAGAGCCACCAAATTTTGTGTCAAGATAGATATTGACGTTCCCCAAAAAAATGCATCAACATTTTGGATGCCACGCCCCCTGATTCCGCCCCCATCCCCAATTCTACTTGAAATTGGAAACGCCTATAGTTTTCACATTTTTTGGGCTAGAGCCACCAAATTTTGTGTCAAGATAGATATTGACGTTCCCCAAAAAAATGCATCAAAATTTTTGATGCCACGCCCCCTAATTCCGCCCCCATCCCCCCTTCACCAAGAAATTGGAAACGCCTATAGTTTTCACATTTTTTGGGCTAGAGCCACCAAATTTTGTGTGAAGATAGATATTGACGTTACCCAAAAAAATTCATCAAAATTGTTGATGCCACGCCCACTCCTTCCGCCCCCATCCCCCCTTCTCCATGAAATTGGAAACGCCTATAGCTCTCACATTTTTTGAGCTAGAGCCACCAAATTTTGTGTCAAGATAGATATTGACGTTCCCCAAAAAAATGCATCAAAATTTTGGATGCCACGCCCGCTGATTCCGCCCCCATCTCCCCCTTCACCATGAAATTGGAAACGCCTATAGTTTTCACATTTTTTGGGCTAGAGCCACCAAACTTTGTGTCAAGATAGATATTGACGTTCCCCAAAAAAATGCATCAAAATTTTGGATGCCACGCCCCCTGATTTCGCCTCCATCCCCCCTTCTCCATGAAATTGGAAACGCCTATAGTTTTCACATTTTTTGGGCTAGAGCCACCAATTTGTGTGTTAAGATAGGTATTGACGTTCCCCATCAAAACTTGAATGCCACGCCCCCTAATTCCGCCCCCATCCCCCCTACCCATGAAATTGGAAACGCCTATAGCTCTCACATTTTTTGGGCTAGAGCCACCAAATTTTGTGTCAAGATAGGTACTGACGTTCCCCATCAAAACTTGGATGCCACGCCCCCTGGTTCCGCCCCCATCCCCACTTCTACTTGAAATTGGAAACGCCTATAGTTTTCACATTTTTTGGGCTAGAGCCACCAAAATTTGTGTCAAGATAGATATTGACGTTCCCCAAAAAAATGCATCAAAATTTTGGATGCCACGCCCCCTAATTCCGCCCCCATCCCCCCTTCACAAAGAAATTGGAAACGCCTATAGTTTTCACATTTTTTGGGCTAGAGCAACCAAATTTTGTGTGAAGATAGATATTGACGTAACCCAAAAAATTCATCAAAATTGTTGATGCCACGCCCACTCCTTCCGCCCCCATCCCCCTCTCCATGAAATTGGAAACGGCTATAGTTTTCACATTTTTTGGGCTAGAGCCACCAAATTTTGTGTCAAGTTAGGTACTGACGTTCCCCAAATAGCATCAAAAGTTGGATGCCACGCCCCCTGATTCCGCCCCCATCTCCCCCTTCTCCGTGAAATTGGAAACGCCTATAGTTTTCACATTTTTTGGGCTAGGTCCACCAAATTTTGTGTCAAGATAGATATTGACGTTCCCCAAAAAAATGCATCAAAATTTTGGATGCCACGCCCCCTGATTTCGCCCCCATCCCCCTGCTCCTTGAAATTGGACACGCCTATAGTTTTCACATTTTTTGGGGTAGAGTCACCAAATTTTGTGTCAAGATAGGTACTGACGTTCCCCATCAAAAAGGTTGGATGCCACGCCCCTGATTCCGCCCCCATCCCCCTTCTCCTGAAATTGAATGCCTATAGTTTTACATTTTTGGGCTAGAGCCACCAAATTTTGTGTCAAGATAGATGTTGCGTTCCAAAAAATGCATCAAAATTTTGGATGCCACGCCCCCTGATTCCGCCCCCATCCCCCCTTCTCCATGAAATTGGAAACGCCTATAGTTTTCACATTTTTTGGGCTAGAGCCACCAAATTTTGTGTCAAGATAGATATTGACGTTCCCCAAAAAAATGCATCAAAATTTTGGATGCCACGCCCCCTGATTTCGCCCCCATCCCCCTTCTCCATGAAATTGGAAACGCCTATAGTTTTCACATTTTTTGGGCTAGAGCCACCAAATTTTGTGTCAAGATAGGTATTGACGTTCCCCATCAAAACTTGAATGCCACGCCCCCTAATTCCGCCCCCATCCCCCCTTCTCCATGAAATTGGAAACGCCTATAGCTCTCACATTTTTTGGGCTAGAGCCACCAAATTTTGTGTCAAGATAGGTACTGACGTTCCCCATCAAAACCTTGGATGCCACGCCCCCTGATTCCGCCCCCATCCCCCTTCTCCTTGAAATTGGAAACGCCTATAGTTTTCACATTTTTTGGGTTAGAGCCACCAAATTTTGTGTGAAGATAGATATTGACGTTCCCCAAAAAATGCATAAAATTTTGGATGCCACGCCCCTGATTCCGCCCCCATCCCCCTTCTCCTTGAAATTGGAAACGCCTATAGTTTTCACATTTTTGAGCTAGAGTCACCAAATCTTGTAGTGAAGATATATGGTGACGTCCCCAAAAAAAGGTCTGCATCAAAATTTTGGATGCCACGCCCACCTAATTCCGCCCACCATCCCCCTTGAAATTGGAAATGCCTATATCTCTTATAGTTTTTAGGCTAGAGCCACGTAAATTTGGTGTAAAGATAGAAGGCAGCATCTTCCAAAGATCTGCATCAAAATTTTGGATGCCACGCCCACCATTAAGCCCTAAGTCCCCCTAATCAATTGGAAACGCCTATAGTTTTAACATTTTTGAGCTAGAGCCACCAAATTTTGTAGGCAAGATAGATAGTGACGTTCCCCAAAAACATTTCATCAAAATTTTGGATGCCACGCCCTAATTCCGCCCCATCCCCCTTCCTTAGAATTTGGGAACGCCTATAGTTTCAAGTTATCTTCCACAAAGTTTTTGGAGCTATTGAAGTCACCAAAAAATTTGGTAACTTGATAGCTGGCGATGTTTTCACATTTTTTGGGCTAGAGCCACCAAATTTCGTGTCAGATAGATTTGCATTCCCCCAATATATAAACCGTTCTTTTACTGGTATCAAAGTATTCCGCAGTCGGTTGCGTCCGACTGCAACGTTTTTACTTGTTTTAATAAACATTTGTAGAGTGTTGCTGGTGCTATCCTAGATAAGGATGGATTTTGGTTTAGGGATAAGAAAATGCTAAAGAAGGACTGAAGATTTTCATGTCCCTCGAGTATTGTGGCTTATAGATAAGATATAGATAATTGCATACTGAACATGTTCATGCTCGTCGAGTATTGCGGCTTAAAGATAAGAGAGTGTTAGATGCGTACTTGGGGGTGTGGGTGTGTTTTGATGCACATGTTTTATCATTAAACTAGGCTTCTTGATAAAAATGTGTTTAATGTGTACTGAAATAGTACACTTCTTAGCTTTGTGTGTGCATGTTCAAGTGCATATGCAAGTGTGTGTGTATGTATTGTAATGTACAGATGCGCATGTTTTAACATTAAACTGGGCTTGTTGATAAAAATGTGTTTAATGTGTACTGAACATGCTCATATTCGTGCTTATCAATTTGAGGGGAAGTGATTCTTGCTGATCCTCCTTCAAGCAATGAGCATCAAACCTAGAGGCTTATCATTCTTAATATTTGGTGCCCTCCCTTTTATCTTAGAGGCTTTCTGATTTAAAGCTGTGGTGCTATCCCTTTCTTGTACGTACCCAACTTATTTAAGTAATGATTAGCTCGCTAGAAAATAATTTATCCCTGGTTTCAAAATGAATAAAATTAGAGTTTCGTTCAATGAACGAACAGTTTCTCTCAAAGTGAAGTGCGTGTCCAACATAAAAAAAACGTAGTGTTCCAAAAAATAAAAATATTCAGTTTTCAAAAATTATTGTTAAACAATATAGTGCTTAAATAAAAAATTTAAATAAAATACAATAACAATAACAATGGCAAACAAATTAATTTATACAACGGAGGCGCTCAACACCCTGGCCGAAGTCTTCAACATGGAGACATCATCCGCCGTTAACGCACCCCCAAAAACGCCCTGGCCGAAATTTTCAACGTCAGCACACCGCCCACCACCAATGCGCCTTCCCGCAAGAAGACGAAGATCGAACGCCCTCCTACCAACATCAACGCACCGAAAAACACCAACATTGCTCCCAACATCAACACATTCCCTACCGCATCCGCTACCTAACTCAACACACCGAACAACAGCAACATTGCTGCCCCAAATCCCACATCCGCTACCTACCTCAACACACCGCTCAACACCAACACAGGAACCGGCACTACCCATACCACGACAAAATTTTTGTAGCTACATATAAGTGGCATGGGCATATAAGATCAAATGCTCATAAAATTTGTGTTTTCCTGCCTTTTAATAGTGCTATAAAGCAGATTTCAGGCGGGCTTAAAACCGAATTTTAACATTTTCTTTTGAGAATAAGCGTGAGGAAATACTAGAGCCAATGGAATTCTTCTCCGATGCTTCAACAATCATTATTTCTCAAATAGTCAACGTTTTATCTTTGCACACACCGTGTAAGATTAACTTTGAATTATTTGCTGAATACATCAAGATGCGCCATGATGGGTAAGATTTATCTATTAAATCGCACCAAACCAGCATGTGCGTAGTAACAAATGGAAGTGACCTAGAAGAGGTCTATAAAAATCAAGCTGATCAAATAGAAAGGAAAATGGATGAGTTCCAGGAAAGAAACAGTGGATGGACGATGACCCAAATTTTAAGGTTGGAAAATTACCTCAATAAATATACACCAATTAAAGTTTCCAAGACACCAAAAGTGATGAGAAAAAAAAGCACTCATCAATGTAAAAAATACAGATGAATATTGCTTTAAATGGGTTCTAATTTCTGCCCTTAAAACGCCGCTAGATCGCAATTCAGAAAGATGTTCGAGCTATAATGTAAATATTATAAGCTCAAATATCGCTGTTAGTGATACACTAACACTAGATTTTGAGGACTTACAGTTTCCGCTTCCACTAAAACAAATTAAAGTGGTTGAAAGGCGGAACTCCCAAATAAGTATAAATGTCTTTGGGTTCGATGAGGAGAATGGAAAGGTGATTGGACCACTTTATTTATCGGAGGTTGAACGAGAACATCATGTTAGCTTAATGCTTTTGGAGAGTGGTGGATGGGCACATTTTGTGTGGAAAAAAAGTTTATCAAGGTAAGAGTTAAAGAAAACATTACTTTTTTAAAATTTTATAACTAATAAACTTTCTTTCGTTTTTATACTTTGATACCGAAGGTCTCATAGTATATTGGTTTTGTGCAATGTCCGTCATGGTGTCCGTCTGTCCGTCCGTCCGTATGAACGCAACTTTTTTCGACACCCGTAAAGCTAGAGACTTGAAACTTTGCAATTATGTTTATCTATAGACGGTTCAGATAAAGTGTCAAGATTGGGTTGCCACGCCCCTAGCCTAGGAGGTTGGAAACGATAGTAATTCGATAACTGAAAACCGATAGAACCAAATATTTCTCACATTCTGCCAGCCTATTAGTTACCAAATTTTGCACGCCGATAGTTAGTCATGTCTCTGAAATAACTGCATCAAAATTTTGGATGCCACGCCCAATGATTCCGCCCCCATCCCCCCTTCTACTTGAAATTGGAAACGCCTATAGTTTTCACATTTTTTGGGCTAGAGCCACCAAAATTTGTGTCAAGATAGATATTGACGTTCCCCAAAAAAATGCATCAAAATTTTGGATGCCACGCCCCCTGATTCCGCCCCCATCCCCCCTTCACCAAGAAATTGGAAACGCCTATAGTTTTCACATTTTTTGGGCTAGAGCCACCAAATTTTGTGTGAAGATAGATATTGACGTTCCCCAAAAAAATGCATCAAAATTTTGGATGCCACGCCCCCTAATTCCGCCCCCATCCCAACTTACCCATGAAATTGGAAACGCCTATAGCTCTCACATTTTTTGGGCTAGAGCCACCAAATTTTGTGTCAAGATAGGTATTGACGTTCCCAAAAACATCAAAATCTTGAATGCCACGCCCCCTAATTCCGCCCCCATCCCCCTACACCATGAAATTGGAAACGCCTATAGCTTTCACATTTTTTGGGCTAGAGCCACCAAATTTTGTGTCAAGATAGATATTGACGTTCCCAAAATGCATCAAAATTTTGGATGCCACGCCCCCTGATTCCGCCCCCATCCCCCCTTCAACTTGAAATTGGAAACGCCTATAGTTTTCACATTTTTTGGGCTAGAGCCACCAAATTTTGTGTCAAGATAGATATTGACGTTCCCCAAAAAATGCATAAAAATTTTGGATGCCACGCCCCCTAATTCCGCCCCCATCCCCCTTCACCAAGAAATTGGAAACGCCTATAGTTTTCACATTTTTTGGGCTAGAGCCACCAAATTTTGTGTCAAGATAGATATTGACGTTCCCCAAAAAAATGCATCAAAATTTTGGATGCCACGCCCCCTGATTCCGCCCCCCTTCCCCCCTTCTCCATGAAATTGGAAACGCCTATAGTTTTCACATTTTTTGGGCTAGAGCCACCAAATTTTGTGTCAAGATAGATATTGACGTTCCCCAAAAAAATGCATCAAAATTTTGGATGCCACGCCCCCTGATTCCGCCCCCATCTCCCCCTTCTCCATGAAATTGGAAACGCCTATAGTTTTCACATTTTTTGGGCTAGAGCCACCAAATTTTGTGTCAAGATAGGTATTGACGTTCCCAAAAAAATCATCAAAATTTTGGATGCCACGCCCCCTGATTCCGCCCCCATCCCCCTTCTACTTGAAATTGGAAACGCCTATAGTTTTCACATTTTTCGAGCTAGAGCCACCAAATATTGTATCAAGATATATAGTGACGTTCCCCTAAAAAGGTCTGCATCAAAAATTAGGATGCCACGCCCCCTGATTCCGCCCCCATCCCCCCTTCACCATGAAATTGGAAACGCCTATAGTTTTCAAATTTTGTGTCAAGATAGATATTGACGTTCCCCAAAAAAATGCATCAAAATTTTGGATACCACGCCCCCTGATTTTGCCCCCATTCCCCCTGCTCCATGAAATTGGAAACGCCTATAGTTTTCACATTTTTTGGGCTAGAGCCACCAAATGTTGTGTCAAGATAGGTATTGACGTTCCCCATCAAAACTTGGATGCCACGCCCCCTTATTTCGCCCCCATCCCCCCTTCTACTTGAAATTGGAAACGCCTATAGTTTTCACATTTTTCGAGCTAGAGTCACCAAATTTTGTGTAGGAAGATATATGGTGACATCTAAAAAAGGTCTGCATCAAAAATTAGGATGCCACGTCCCCTGATCCCGTCCCCATCCACCCTTCACCAAGAAATTAGAAACGCCTATAGTTTTCACATTTTTTGGGCTAGAGCCACCAAATTTGGTGTCAAGATAGATATTGACGTTCCCCAAAAAAATGCATCAAAATTTTGGATGCCACACCCCTAATTCCGCACCCATCCCCCCTTCACCATGAAATTGGAAACGCCTATAGTTTTAACATTTTTTGGGCTAGAGCCACCAAATTTTGTGTGGAAGATAGATATTGACGTTCCCCAAAAAAATGCATCAAAATTTTGGATGCCACACCCCTAATTCCGCACCCATCCCCCCTTCACCATGAAATTGGAAACGCCTAGAGTTTTAACATTTTTTGGGCTAGAGCCACCAAATTTTGTGTCAAGATATATACTGACGTTCCCCAATAAAATGCATCAAAATTTGGATGCCACGCCCCCTAATTCCGCCCCCATCCCCCCTTCACCAAGAAATTGGAAACGCCTATAGTTTTAACATTTTTTGGGCTAGAGCCACCAAATTTTGTGTGGAGATAGATATTGACGTTCCCCAATAAAATGCATCAAATTTTTGGATGCCACGCCCCCTAATTCCGCCCCATATCCCCCCTTCCCCATGAAATTGGAAACGCCTATAGTTTTCCCATTTTTTGGGCTAGAGCCACCAAATTTTGTGTCAAGATAGATATTGACGTTCCCCAAAAAATGCATCAAAATTTTGGATGCCACGCCCCCTGATTCCGCCCCCATCCCCACTTCTACCTTGAAATTGGAAACGCCTATAGTTTTCACATTTTTTGGGCTAGAGCCACCAAATTTTGTGTCAAGATAGATATTGACGTTCCCCAAAAAATGCATCAAAATTTTGGATGCCACGCCCCTGATTCCGCCCCCATCCCCCCTTCACCTAGAAATTGGAAACGCCTATAGTTTTCACATTTTTTGGGCTAGAGCCACCAAATTTTGTGTGAAGATAGATATTGACGTTCCCCAAAAAATTCATCAAAATTTTTGATGCCACGCCCCACTTCTTCCGCCCCCATCCACCCCTTCTCCATGAAATTGGAAACGCCTATAGCTTTCACATTTTTTGGGCTAGAGCCACCAAATTTTGTGTCAAGATAGATATTGACGTTCCCCAAAAAAATGCATCAAAATTTTGGATGCCACGCCCCTGATTCCGCCCCCATCTCCCCCTTCACCATGAAATTGGAAACGCCTATAGTTTTCACATTTTTTGGGCTAGAGCCACCAAACTTTGTGTCAAGATAGATATTGACGTTCCGCAAAAAAATGCATCAAAATTTTGGATGCCACGCCCCCTGATTTCGCCTCCATCCCCCTTCTCCATGAAATTGGAAACGCCTATAGTTTTCACATTTTTTGGGCTAGAGCCACCAAATTTGTGTGTCAAGATAGGTATTGACGTTCCCCATCAAAACTTGAATGCCACGCCCCCTAATTCCGCCCCCATCCCCCTACCCATGAAATTGGAAACGCCTATAGCTCTCACATTTTTTGGGCTAGAGCCACCAAATTTTGTGTCAAGATAGGTACTGACGTTCCCCATCAAAACTTGGATGCCACGCCCCCTGGTTCCGCCCCCATCCCCAATTCTACTTGAAATTGGAAACGCCTATAGTTTTCACATTTTTTGGGCTAGAGCCACCAAAATTTGTGTCAAGATAGATATTGACGCTCCCCAAAAAAATGCATCAAAATTTTGGATGCCACGCCCCCTAATTCCGCCCCCATCCCCCCTTCACAAAGAAATTGGAAACGCCTATAGTTTTCACATTTTTTGGGCTAGAGCAACCAAATTTTGTGTGAAGATAGATATTGACGTAACCCAAAAAAATTCATCAAAATTGTTGATGCCACGCCCACTCCTTCCGCCCCCATCCCCCCTCTCCATGAAATTGGAAACGGCTATAGTTTTCACATTTTTTGGGCTAGAGCCACCAAATTTTGTGTCAAGTTAGGTACTGACGTTCCCCATCAAAAGTTGGATGCCACGCCCTCTGATTCCGCCCCCATCCCCCTTCTCCGTGAAATTGGAAACGCCTATAGTTTTCACATTTTTTGGGCTAGGTCCACCAAATTTTGTGTCAAGATAGATATTGACGTTCCCCAAAAAAATGCATCAAAATTTTGGATGCCACGCCCCCTGATTTCGCCCCCATTCCCCCTGCTCCTTGAAATTGGACACGCCTATAGTTTTCACATTTTTTGGGGTAGAGTCACCAAATTTTGTGTCAAGATAGGTACTGACGTTCCCCAAAAAAATGCATCAAAATTTTGGATGCCACGCCCGCTGATTCCGCCCCCATCCCCCTTCCTATTGATGTTAGTTTCAAGATAGATATTTGACAAAGATTTACCCCAAAAAATGCATAAAAATTTTGGATGCCACGCCCCCTGATTCCGCACCCATCCCCAATTCTACTTGAAATTGGAAACGCCTATAGTTTTCACATTTTTTGGGCTAGAGCCACCAAAATTTGTGTCAAGATAGATATTGACGCTCCCCAAAAAAATGCATCAAAATTTTGGATGCCACGCCCCCTAATTCCGCCCCCATCCCCCCTTCACCAAGAAATTGGAAACGCCTATAGTTTTCACATTTTTTGGGCTAGAGCAACCAAATTTTGTGTGAAGATAGATATTGACGTAACCCAAAAAATGCATCAAAATTGTTGATGCCACGCCCCTCCCCCCTTCCGCCCCCATCCCCCCTCTCCATGAAATTGGAAACGGCTATAGTTTTCACATTTTTTGGGCTAGAGCCACCAAATTTTGTGTCAAGTTAGGTACTGACGTTCCCCATCAAAAGTTGGATGCCACGCCCCCTGATTCCGCCCCCATCTCCCCCTTCTCCGTGAAATTGGAAACGCCTATAGTTTTCACATTTTTTGGGCTAGGTCCACTAAATTTTGTGTCAAGATAGATATTGACGTTCCCCAAAAAAATGCATCAAAACTTGGATGCCACGCCCCCTGATTTCGCCCCCATCCCCCCTTCTACTTGAAATTGGAAACGCCTATAGTTATCACATTTTTCGAGCTAGAGTCACCAAATATAGTAGGAAGATATATGGTGACATCCCAAAAAAGGTCTGCATCAAAAATTAGGATGCCACGCCCACCTCTGCCGCCCACTATTTGAAATCGGAAATTTCGATATCTCTTATAGTTTTTAAGCTAGAGCCCGTAAATTGGGTAGAAAGATAGAAGGCAGCATCTTCCAAAGATCTGCACCAAAATTTTGAATGCCACGCCCACCTAAGCCTAAGTCTAATCATTAAGTCTATATCATTAACAGTTTTTGAGCTAGAGCCACCAAACTTGGTAGGCAGATAGATAGTGACAGTTAAAAACATTTGATTAAAAATTTGGATGCCACGCCTACCTCTGCCGCCCGCCTTTTAAATTTGGGAGTTAAGTTATCTTCCACAGTTTTTGAGCTAAAGTCACCAAATTTGGTAACATGATAGCTGGCGATGTTTCCACATGGCCCATCCCTTCGCGCCTGACATTCCCCAAAACTATATAAATCTTCGTTCTTTTACTGGTATCAAAGTATTCCGCAGTCGGTTGCGTCCGACTGCAACGTTTTTACTTGTTTTAATATACATTTGTAGAGTGTTGCTGGTGCTATCCTAGATAAGGATGGATTTTGGTTTAGGGAGAAGAAAATGCTAAAGAAGGACTGAAGATTTTCATGTCCCTCGAGTATTGTGGCTTATAGATAAGATATTGATAATTGCATACTGAACATGTTCATGCTCGTCGAGTATTGCGGCTTAAAGATAAGAGAGTGTTAGATGCGTACTTGTGTTTTTTTTGTTTTGATGCACATGTTTTATCATTAAACTAGGCTTCTTGATAAAAATGTGTTTAATGTGTACTGAAATAGTACACTTCTTAGCTTGTGTGTGCATGTTCAAGTGCATATGCAAGTGTGTGTATGTATTGTAATGTACAGATGCGCATGTTTTAACATTAAACTGGGCTTGTTGATAAAAATGTGTTTAATGTGTACTGAACATGCTCATATTCGTGCTTATCAATTTGAGGGGAAGTGATTCTTGCTGATCCTCCTTCAAGCAATGAGCATCAAACCTAGAGGCTTATCATTCTTAATATTTGGTGCCCTCCCTTTTATCTTAGAGGCTTTCTGATTTAAAGCTGTGGTGCTACCCAACTTATTTAAGTAATGATTAGCTCGCTAGAAAATAATTTATCCCTGGTTTCAAAATGAATAAAAGGAGAGTTTCGTTCAATGAACGAACAGTTTCTCTCAAAGTGAAGTGCTTGTCCAACTTAAAAAAAAACTTAGTGTTCCAAAAAATAAAAATATTCAGTTTTCAAAAATTATTGTTAAACAATATAGTGCTTAAATAAAAAATTTAAATAAAATACAATAACATTAACAATGGCAAACAAAATAATTTATACAACGGAGGCGCTCAACACCCTGGTCTTCAACATGGAGACATCATCCGCCATTAACGCACCCCCAACTAAGAAGATGAAGAAAACTGTGTGCAGCACAGCAACGTTAAACGCCCTGGCCGAAATTTTCAACGTGAACACACCGCCCACCCCCAATGCTCCTCCCCGCAAGAAGACGAAGATTGAATGCCCGCCTACCAACATCAACGCACCGAACAACACCAACATTGCTGCTAACTTAACACATTTCCTACCGCATCCGCTACCTACCTCAACACATCGCTCAACACCAACACAGGAGCCGGCACTTCCCATACCAAGACAAGATTTTTGTAGCTAAATAAAAGTTGCATGGGCATATAAGATCAAATGCTAATAAAATTTCAGGCGGGCTTAAAAACCGAATTTTAACATTTTCTTTTGAGAATAAGCGTGAGGAAATACTAGAGCCAATGGAATTCTTCTCCGATGCTTCAACAATCATTATTTCTCAAATAGTCAACGTTTTATCTTTGCACACACCGTGTAAGATTAACTTTGAATTATTTGCTGAATACATCAAGATGCGCCATGATGGGTAAGATTTATCAATTAAATCGCACCAAACCAGCATGTGCGTAGTAACAAATGGAAGTGACCTAGAAGAGGTCTATAAAAATCATGCTGATCAAATAGAAAGGAAAATGGATGAGTTCCAGGAAAGAAACAGTGGATGGACGATGACCCAAATTTTAAGGTTGGAAAATTACCTCAATAAATATACACCAATTAAAGTTTCCATTAGACACCAAAAGTGATGAGAAAAAAAAGCACTCATCAATGTAAAAAATACAGATGAATATTGCTTTATATGGGTTCTAATTTCTGCCCTTAAAACGCCGCTAGATCGCAATTCAGAAAGATGTTCGAGCTATAATGTAAATATTATAAGCTCAAATATCGCTGTTAGTGATACACTAACACTAGATTTTGAGGACTTACAGTTTCCGCTTCCACTAAAACAAATTAAAGTGGTTGAAAGGCGGAACTCCCAAATAAGTATAAATGTCTTTGGGTTCGATGAGGAGAATGGAAAGGTGATTGGACCACTTTATTTATCGGAGGTTGAACGAGAACATCATGTTAGCTTAATGCTTTTGGAGAGTGGTGGATGGGCACATTTTGTGTGGAAAAAAAGTTTATCAAGGTAAGAGTTAAAGAAAACATTACTTTTTTAAAATTTTATAACTAATAAACTTTCTTTCGTTTTTATACTTTGATACCGAAGGTCTCATAGTATATTGGTTTTGTGCAATGTCCGTCATGGTGTCCGTCTGTCCGTCCGTCCGTATGAACGCAACTTTTTTCGACACCCGTAAAGCTAGAGACTTGAAACTTTGCAATTATGTTTATCTATAGACGGTTCAGATAAAGTGTCAAGATTGGGTTGCCACGCCTACTAGGAGGCTGGGAAATTGATAAATTCGATAACTGAAAACCGATAAAACCAAATATTTCTCACATTCTTACAGCTATAGTTACCAAATTTTGCACGCAGATAGTTAGTCATGTCCCTGAAATAACTGCATCAAAATTTTGGATGCCACGCCCACTGATTCCGCCCTCATCCCCCCTTCTCCTTGAAATTGGAAACGCCTATTGATTTTACATTTTTTGGGCTAGAGCCACGAAATTTTGTGTCAAGATAGGTATTGACGTTCCCAAAAATGCATCAAAATTTTGGATGCCACGCCCCCTGATTCCGCCCCCATCCCCCTTCACCAAGAAATTGGAAACGCCTATAGTTTTCACATTTTTTGGGCTAGAGCCACCAAATTTTGTGTCAAGATAGATATTGACGTTCCCAAAAAAATGCATCAAAATTTTGGATGCACGCCCCTCTTCCGCCCCCATCCCCCTTCTCCATGAAATTGGAAACGCCTATAGTTTTCACATTTTTTGGGCTAGAGCCACCAAATTTTGTGTCAAGATAGATATTGACGTCCCAAATCAAAATTTGGATGCCCGCCCCTGATTCCGCCCCCATCCCCCTTCACTATGAAATTGGAAACGCCTATAGTTTTCACATTTTTTGGGCTAGAGCCACCAAATTTTGTGTCAAGATAGATATTGACGTTCCCCATAAAAAATTTGGATGCCACGCCCCCATCTCTGCCCCCCACTTATCCTTAAAATCGGAAATTTCTATATCTCTTATAGTTTTTAAGCTAGAGCCCGTAAATTGGGTAGAAAGATAGGCAGCATCTACCAAAGATCTGCATCAAAATTTTGAATGCCACGCCCACCTAAGCCACCCGCCTTATAAAATCGGAATCGGCTATATCTTTAACAGTTTTTGAGCTAGAGCCACCAAACTTGGTAGGCAGATAGATAGTGACAGTTAAAAACATTTGATTCAAAAATTTAGATGCCACGCCTACCTCTGCCGCCCACCTTTTAAATTTGGGAGTTAAGTTATCTTCCACAGTTTTTGAGCTAAAGTCACCAAATTTGGTAACATGATAGCTGGCGATGTTTACCACATGGCCCACTCCCTTCGCCCCTGCATTCCCCCTTATCAACCGTTCTCTTACTGGTATCAAAGTATTCCGCAGTCGGTTGCGTCCGACTGCAACGTTTTTACTTGTTATTTTTAATGAATTTTAGACTGGTTCGCGCACAGGTGACAGAGCACCAACATCAATTTTTCTTCTGCAACACCTGCCTAAATTTTTCACACACAGAAATGTTATCACAGGAACACTAGAGGAATTGTGGGAAGATGGTGTCATCGTTTCCATCGCTGGAGAAGGCAAGCATTAAGTGTATGAATTATAATCGTAGTTTAGTCGTACCATTTGTAGTATACGCAGATTTCGAATGTATGCTATCCCCCATCGAGTCGAAAGTTGGTGAGAATGTTATAGCAACAGCTTTAGCATTCTCGTACTATGTGAAGTGCTCCTTCGGCCCATCCCTTCATAAGCTTGTACTAGAGACAGGTAAAGATGCAGGTGTTAAATTTGTTACATCTCTTATTGCAGGTGTAAATGAAATTTACACATCTTACCTGAATAATATTGAACCCATGACATTGAGTGCCGAGGAGGAAACCAGATTTAAAAATGCAGCCAATTGTCATATCTGCAAAAAAAAATGCTGTGAACTAATCGAGTACGTGACCATTGTCATTTAACTTGTGTTTAAAGGGGGCCCGCACACAATGTGTGTAATATTAACTTTCAGATAGCACGTTTTGTCCCAGTTATCTTTCACAATTTTTCGAAATATGACTCATATCTATTGTAAGAGAGCTTAATAAAGTTGAGGGTGAAATTAAAGTACTACCTCTAAATAAGGAGCTTTACATTTCACTACCCGAATTTACTCACATTGCGTCCCATTATAAAAACATAGAAATTAGATGCTTTAACTAACAATCTAAGTACTGAATGCTTTGAAAGTGTGAAGTGTTTCTACCACTCCTCCGAGGAATTTAATTTACTACGTCGGTAGGGAGTTTTCCCATATGAGTATTTAGATTCAGAGAGCCGACTGTCTGATACGTCTCTGCCTCCGAGAGAAAAATTCTTTAATAGTTTAACTAATAAAGAATGTTCGCTTGAGGACTATTCACATGCCCAACATGTGTGGTCAGTTTTCGGTTGTCAGTCATTCAAAGAATATATGGAACTATATTTAAAAACAGATGTTCTTTTATTAACTGACGTTTTTCAAAATTTTCGAGCAATATGCAAGAAAATTTACTCTCTAGACCCTGCTCACTATTACACCTCTCCCGGTCTCTCTTGGGACTTAATGCTAAAGACCACTGGGATAGAACTTGAGCTATTTACAGATATCGACATGTATAGATTTATACAAAACGGAATTAGGGGTGGGTTGGTTCAGTGCTCTAAACGGTATTCGGAACCAAACCATCTGAATATTTAATGTATCTGGATGCCAACAATTTATATGGTTGGGCAATGTCGCAAAATCTCCCATATGCTGCTTTTCAGTGGATGAGTGAGAATGAGGTTGCAACATTTGACATTGGCGATATAAAAGAAAATTCAGAATATGGTTACATTCTTGAAGTCGATCTTTTATATCCAGATGCATTACATGACTATCACAATGATCTGCCTTTTTGTCCGCTTAACCAAAAACCAACGCCCGAAGCAAAGGTTTGCAAACTTGTTGCAGACCTAAGGCCTAAAAACAAATATGCAATTCATTATATAAACCTTCAGCAATGTCTAAAAAATGGGTTGATACTTTCAAAGATCCACCGAATTTTGAAATTTAAACAGGCTCCCTGGCTTAAAAAATATATCGAACTTAACACCCACCATAGAACATTAGCGAAAAACAGCTTTGAAAAAGACTTTTTCAAATTGTTGAATAACGCTGTCTATGGCAAGACGATAGAGAACATTGAAAAACGTAAAGATGTTAAAATTGTTACTTCATGGAAGTCAACAAGCTGCAATCGGTTGAATGCGCGCTCACTCATTGCGAAGGCGAGCTTTCATAGTACTGCTCAATTTTCCGAAGATATGTACGCCATTCAAATGAAGCGATTACATTTTCTTTACGATAAACCTATGTATTTAGGGTTTGCGGTTTTAGAACTTTTAAAATGGAAGATGTATGACTTTCATTATCAATATATGAAACCGAAGTTCCAAGAAAAAGTCTCATTGAATTATATGGATACAGACTCATTCATATATTCAATAGAAACTAGAGATTTGTATAAGGATATTGCTGAAGACGTTCAAATGAAATTTGATACGTCTGAATATCCCTGAAATATGGAATCAAAAGATGTAATAAGAAGGTCTTGGGTATGATGAAGGATGAAAACTCAGGTAAACAAATGTCAGAGTTTGTGGGTCTTAGGGCAAAAATGTATTCACTTTCTCTTGATGGGGGGAATGCATTAAAAAATCGAAAGGAGTTAAAATAAATAAAATTTTTAAAATATTTAGATGAGGGTTATTTGGGGGGGGGGTTTATTTTTAAATTAGGGTGGGTTGGGTAATCTGCCTGATAAGGAGGAAAACGCAGCTGACCAGGTGCTTCAACTCAGACTGCACAGGCTTGTGCTTTAGATGTGGCAAGGCAGGTCACCAAGCAAGGGCATGCAAGAGTGGGCCGGAGTGCATCCTGTGCACCCGGAAAGGAGAGAAGGTTGTTGACCACACAGCAAGCAGCATCAGATGCCCTTATATGGCGAAGGCTGTTGCTCGGAACAGACCACAATGATGCGTATACACCAGGTTAACCTGAATCACTGCGAGGCAGCGCAGGAGCTGCTAACGCAAACTGTCAGGGAGAACAATGTGGACGTCGCCATCGTGAGCGAGCCATATCGCATTAAGTCTCTCACTACATGGGCCGGGGACCTGCAGTGCAAAGCCGCGGTTTGGAGCTGCCGAGGTAGACTCGCTATCCATATATAGCTGCTACCTGGCGCCGTCACTGACACTAGAGGAGTACCACCACGTCCTGGATAGGCTAGTTGCAGACGCATCCACCAGGTCCCCATGCCTGATTGCGGGAGATTTTAACGCATGGGCAACTGACTGGGGCTGCCAGCACACGAACCGGAGAGGGCATGCTGTCCTGGAAGCGGTATCCGCATTGGATGCTATCCTGCTGAACCGGGGAGAGAAACCAACGTTCAGGAGAGGTATTGCAGGCTCCATAATCGACCTGACGTTTATCAGCAGTAGCCTGGCACCGAGGACGACCTGGCGGGTCAGTGACGCCTATACCCACAGCGACCACCAGGCCATTGTCGTTGACATAAACATGCGGGAGGTTCGACTGCCTACCCCTGGAACACCCAGGTTTAGGATAGACACCCTTGACAAGGACGTCTTCAAAGGTAGTCTAGAAGGCCTTCAAACAAGTGGTGACGCGAACAGGAGAACGGAGCAGCTTATGTCGCATATACTTCGAGCCTGGAATGCTTTCGAGCTAGGCGCGCATACCAGCGTGCGCTAAGGCGGGACGATATCAGAGCTGATATCCTGAGGTCGGACCTTAACGCAAAGCGGCACGTGCTTAAAGGCCTGATCAATTAAAGCAAAAGGAAGCACTTTTTGGAGCTCTGCGACCAAGCGGATACGGACCCATGGGGAATGGCCTATAAGCTAACCATGAAGAGGCTACATGTCTTTCGGCCACCTAGCCCCTCATGCCCCGCAATACTCCACAATATAATAAAACAGTTGTTCCCAGGCGAGCCAACAGATTCTGCTAGCCCGACAAGCAGACCAAACAGCCGGACGAACGACACTGTGATGGACGTCACGGAAGAAGAGGTGCTACGTGCGGCGCATAGGATCAAAGCTGGAAAGGCCCCAGGCCCAGATGGCCTGCCGAGTACAGTGGTTAGGCTCGCCATGGAGTCGAATCCGGGCAGCTTTGCCAACGTGTTTAATACATGCCTCAAGGAAGGAGTCTTTCCCAGGCGCAGGAAGCGCCAGAATCTGGTGCTGATACCCAAGGCGAACAAGCCCTTCGACGACCCTGCCGTTTACAGGCCAATCTGTCTGCTGGATACAGCGGGCAAAGCCCTGGAGCGTGTACTCTGTGATCGGCTAGAGCGGGCTATCAACGAGCAGGGAGGTCTATCCCCATATCAGTTCGGCTTTCAGAAGTCACGGTCCACCACACAGGCCATACAAGTCGACACGAGCCTGGCAGAGGACGCTATCGAGGGCAAAAGATGGCTGCGGGGCACCAAACGTCAAGAACGCGTTCAACTCCGCCAGTTGGAGCAAAATATTGGACTGCCTAACCAGCAAGGGGATTAACCCATACCTGGTAAAGACAATCGAGAGCTACTTCGACGACAGAATCCTGCGTTATACGACGAGTCTGGGTGTCCAGGAGCATCAAGTCAGCAGAGGAGCTCCCCTGGGCCCAATGCTATGGAACCTTATGTATGACGGCATCCTCAGGCTGCGGCTACCGGCAGGGGTGAAGGTAGTGGGCTTTGCAGACGACGTGGCGGTCGTTGCAGTGGGAAAACACCTTTCAGATGTCGAAAACATTACCAGTGACGCAATCAAACTGGCACAGGACTGGCTCAACGAAGCCGGACTTTCGCTGGCGGAACAGAAGACGGAGGCGGTCCTCATCAGCTCGAGGAGGACAGTGGAGACCGCGAAGATCACTGTAGGCAACAGTACAGTGCACTCCCGACCCTCATTGAAGTACCTGGGAGTAGTCCTGGACCACAGGCTTTCCTACAAGGATCACATGGAGTACGTCGCACAGAAGGCACCCGTTGCATGCACAGCGCTAGCAAGAATCATGCCAAATACAAGGGGTCCCAAGCAGCTTAGGAGGAGGCTGCTCACGTCGGTGGTGCAGTCGATCAAGACGTATGCGGCACCAATCTGGTCAAAGGTGTTAAAGCACAAAACGCACACCAGAGCCATACGATCGCTTTACCGGGTGTGCTCACTTAGGGTATCGTGCGGATTCCGAACAATATCGGGAGAAGCTGCACATGTCATCGCAGGAATACCACCCTTTGAACTGCACATAGAGGCGAAGGTGGTGGACCGCGGAGGAAATTTGCTGCAGCGCTGGCAAAGGAAGTGGGATAGTTCCACCAGTGGAAGGTGGACCCATAGACTTATCCCAAAGCTGGAAATGTGAGTGCTTAGGACGCACGGACAGACCAACTTTTACCTGACTCAGCTGCTTAGCGGGCACGGCTGCTTCAAGGCGTATCTACACCGCTTTGGACACAGCACGGATCCGTTCTGCACAACCTGTGGAGCTGGATGCACAGAAGATGCAGAACATGTATTCTTTGCGTGCCCGAAGTTTAGAGGGGCTCGGGCGGAAGTCCAGGCGATCATCGGCGAGGAGCTCACGCCCGACAGCCTGGTGCAGCTGATGCTGACAAACCGGCGCAATTGGGATGCGGTAGAGGTCATGGCCTGCACGGTCATGAAGGAGCTGAGGAGGGCAGAAAGGTCCCAACATGCTGAAGAGAGCCGATAAGTAGGCTGTACTCCTCCCTGTAGTAATACCTAACGGCAGGGCCGGGGGGAGTAGAAAAGGAGGTTGATACAACAGGCGCATGCCTGGTGTCACAAGGGCCACTTGATTGTACTGCGGTGCATCAACGTCTTTGAAAAAAAAAAAAAAAAAAAAACACACACACACACACACAACACACACACACACACACACGCACACACACAGACACACACACAGACACACATGTGGTCCTGGACGCTGTCAGGTCTGCTCTAGGAGACCCAACGATGGATATCGACGTCGTTAATGTGGTGTTTAGACAGGGGTTGAGTTATGCGTTTTGCGTTAACTGCTAAAAAGCAGCTTGTTTTCCCATACAAATAGCATAGGGCCCTAGTGGTGACAAAAAGTTGAGTTAATTTGGGATGCAGTTGCGTTTATTCGATTATGTAACTTATACATTCGGTTGACTCACAAGTAACTGCCAACTTTCGTATATCGTTCGCAATATCACCACTAATTTATTTAATATAACTGTTTGCCGGCAAACATAAACAAAAAAATTAATTGCAAATCATTCTCAAGATGTCGCAACAAAATGGTAAGGAATAATTAATTTTTTAAATATCGTTCGCAATATCACCAATAATTTATTTAATATAACTGTTTGCCGGCAAACATAAACAAAAAATTAATTGCAAATCATTCTCATGATGTCGCAACAAAATGGTAAGGAATAATTAATTTTTTAAATATTATATGTATGTTTAAGCCATTTTAACTTAGTTACAGGAAATGATAATAAGTTTTTGTGGACTAGTGTCGCCACAGAAAGCCAGAAAGAACTCCCACATATACAAGGAAATGGCGGAGAAGATGAAGGAGTTTGGACCATCACATTTGGAAATAAAAAACAAATTGGAGAATATGATTGTGGAAAAGATGGCACGCCGGGCCAGCAGTTAGGCAAGAAGGCTGATGTAACGCGCAGTTAATTGGCCTCATTTTGCAGCTAGACGGGAGGATATATGTATTTGCGAGAGGTACTCTTAAGAGGGCGATCAAGGCGAGCAAGCGTGGAACCCTGCAGGTGGACGCCTCTGCCGAACAGGATCCCTGGGGTGTGAATGCCTACAAAACGGTCAAGCGCATTTATGCGGGAACACAACACCATCCCATAGCCGACAGCCTAGGACTGTTAAGTTACTGCCTACTGCACGAAAGGACTTTTCCGATCGTCTGGAAGTTGCAGAGCCTGCTGCTTTTGCCGAAGCCAGATAAACCGCCTGGAGAGCCTTCATCATACAGACCAATTTGTCTGTTAAACAACATTGGCAAAGTTTTTGAAAAGCTGCTGGGAGTAAGGATAGGCAATGCGATAGACAAAGCTGGAGGGCTGTCCCCTTACCAGTTTGGGTTTCGCAAAGCGAGGTCAACCATCGACGCCCTAAGAATGGTTGTGGACTTAGCATCCAGTGCTATTCAAGGCTCCAGATGGGCAGGAGGAGGAAAAAAGTACTGCCTCATTGTCACGCCTGACATCTAAAAATGCGTTTAACTCCGCTAACTGGGATGTTATCCTCAACGCTGGGAGGCGCTTCATAACGTTCCCGTTATATCTGCGGGACACAGTTAAGAACTACTTTGACGGACGGGTGCTGCACTACCGGACCTCATTTTGAAGGCAGCAAAGCGTACAATGTTTCTTCAGGAGTTTTAGCGGAGGTTTCAGATACTCGGGGCCACTTCCGGACTGGGAACGCATAATGTAAGGTGGAAGTCTATAACTGCTGACATGGACAAGGTTGTCATATTGGTTTTGCCGACGAATGTTGTTATCGTTGTCGTGCGAAAGGAGTTAGAGCGAGCTGAAGCCACGTGCAATACCACCTTGTAGTTGCGGGACTGGCTCTCAGACCTTGGTCGAGCTGGCGGTTCAAGGTGGCGGCCATCTATGGGCGTAGCAGCCGCAAGACTTTGTTTAAAAAGCTAGAATAGTAGTAGGCCGGACTACGATACTGTCCAAACGGGCCATCAAATATTCGGAGTTATGCTGGACACGAGATTGTCCTTCAAGGAGCACCTGGAGTATACCGCAGTCAAGGCAGCTGGAGTATGTCGCGCACTGTCACGCATAATGCTGCACACGCGCGGGCCCAAGCAGGCGCGCCGCCTACTAATGAGCGTAGTCCGCGCCACGGTTTTGTACGCAGCGCCGATCTGGTGGAGAGCCGTTCGGGTTCCAAGCTATCTCCGAGGCATAGGCGCTACTTACCGCCTTTGTGCCATCCGAGTATGCTGTGCATTCAGGACGATTTCTGACGAGGGCGCCCTGGTTATTGCGGGCATGATACCCATCGATGAGCTAGCCATCGAGTCGGGAGAGTTGGCAAGCCGCCCAGCCGCTTCTACAGCGCGCTTGAGTCGTCTGGCAGCAAGAACCAGCACTATGGAGAGGTGGCAAGCACGCTGGATCTCTTCGGAGAAGGGGCGGTGGACATTCGCCATGATCCCGCGGCTCTCACCATGGATCAACCGCGGGCATGGCGAAGTCAACTTTTACCTGACCCAGCTGCTATCTGGACATGGGTACTTCCGGAGCTACTTGAGACGTTTTGGACACGAGCAAAGTGACGAATGCCTATGGTGCGGACGAGGCTTGAAGGAGGACGCACAGCATGTGCTGTTCACCTGCTGGCGGTTCGAGAACCAACGTACCACGCTTGAGCGCGCTATGGGTGGTCCCATCGCGTTGGAAAATTTAGTTCCAAATATGCTCGAGTCTTCGGCGAAATGGAAAGTGGTCAGCACATATGCGGCAGGGGTTATGAAGGAACAGAGGTGAGTGGAGCGACTAAGGAGGCTCACTCCAATATAGGCGGCGACTGGAGTGTGCGAAGCAATTCCTAACGGACATACCGCATACTACTGTCGCTCCTATATATATATTATGCTATTATTTGTTATTGCTAAAAAAAAACACACACACACACACACACACACACACACACACTCCATTGCAAGAGCGGAGCCGACCATAGCAAGGCTTGCTATAAGTGCGGAGGTTCTGGACACGTTGCGAGAGTCTGCAACCAGCAACCAAAATGTGCCATATGTTCTAGAAAAGGAGAGCGAATGACTGACCAAGCGACTGGCAGCTTCAGGTGTCCTGCCTACCGGGAAGCAGTCAAGCACGCAAAATGGTGAAAGTCTTGCAGCTCAACCTAAATCACTGTGTCGCTGCACAAGCTTTGCTGGAGCAAACGATCCTTGAGGAGTACATCGATGTCGCCATCCTAAGCGAGCCTCATCACCGGGCGTCCACTAACTGCGGGTTGTGGGCTGGAAAGGCCGCTTTGTGGAGTTGCGGTAATCAGCGGTCTCCCTTCACTTATACGCTAGCCTCTGACAGCTTTGTGCGTGTGAAGGTGGGCGACCTGTGGTTATACAGTTGCTACTTGGCGCCCAGTCTAACGATCGAAGCTTTCGAGGCGGTGATATCGGATCTCGTGGAAGATGCAAGGGGCCGTAGCAACGTCATAGTTGCTGGCGACTTCAACGCGTGGTCCACGGAGTGGAGCAGCTTGACAACGAACGCCAGAGGAACCATCCTTGTGGAGTCGCTGGCAAACCTGGACGTGGTTCTCCTTAACAATGGAACCAGAAATACGTTCAGCAGGGGCAGTGCTGGGTCAATCATCGACCTAACCTATGTTAGTAGTGCACTCGACCGTACGGCCCAGTGGCGTATAAGTCACTGCTACACTGGAAGCGACCATGAGGCCATTGTTTTCTCTGTTGGGGAAACTCTGCGGCCTACAATCGCCATCATATCAGCATGTTCTGGTGGAACGACGAGATAGCCGAGGCTAGGCGTGTATGCCTGAGGGCGAGAAGGCGTTATCAGCGAGCAGCTTTAAGAGGCTCGAGTGCAACACACTCATTGCAGCTGGAGTATAAGTCGGCAAGGACAGTAAAAAGGAATGCAATCAGGGTCAGCAAAAAGGAGTGCTTCCTCAAGCTTTGCGACTCTGCGGACACGGATCCCTGGGGTAGAGCCTACAGGATGGTGGTTAAGCGGATTGGCAGAGGCAGAGGTGGAGCGCCTACTGAGTTCGCTCAAGTGAGGGACATAGTGGAAGCTCTTTTTCCTCAAAGAGTCAGTTCACTACCTGTTAAAGTACCGTCCACGGATGAGGGCTTCATTCCGGTCACGATGGAGGAGTTGGAGACCGCTGCACGCAAGCTCACCGGCAACAAGGCCCCGGGTCCTGACGGAGTGCCAAATCGTTGCCTCAAACTAGCAATCGCCTTGCAGCCTGGTATATTTGCAGAGTTATACTCTAAATGCCTGCGCGAAGGTACTTTCCCGGACAGGTGGAAGGTGCAGAAGCTTGTTCTCTTACCGAAGCCCGACAAGCCCCCCGATGACCCCTCGGCATACAGGCCTATATGCCTCATCGACAACGGTGGCAAGGCTCTGGAGTCGCTGATCTGTGCTAGGCTGGATGATGCCGTCCGAAACGGTACAGTATGGTTTTAGGAAAGCAAGATCTTAAACAGATGCCATAAAAACGGTTGTCAAAATAGCGGCAGATTCAATCGCTGGCACCCGCTGGCGATTTGGCAGCAAACAGTATTGTCTTGTTGTGGCCATCGACGAGAAGAACGCGTTCAACACCGCCAACTGGAGCTGCATCCTGGATGCCCGGGTGCTACTTCGGGTGCCTGCGTACCTAGTAGCGATCGTGAGGAGCTATTTTGATAACCGCATGCTGCGGTATCAAACGGACGAGGGTGAAAAGGAGTATGCTTTCTCTGCAGGAGTTCCTCAAGGATCTGTTTTAGGTCCTCTACTGTGGAACATCATGTACGATGGCATACTTAGGCTTCAGCTACCAGCGGGGGCTACCGCAGTTGGCTAAGCTGATGACGTTGCCTTGGTGCTTGTGGCAAAGGATTTACGGCGAGTCACAGAGCTCTGCAACTGGTGTATGGACGCCGTGACCCAATGGTTGTCATCCGTGGGTCTTCAGCTGGCTGCTCATAAGACGGAGGCGGTGCTCATCAGTAGCAGGTAAACGGTAGAGTACGTGGACTTTACGGTGGATGGCGTCACGTTGAGGTCCAAGGATTGGATCCGCTACCTCTGCGTTGTTATTGACAGGCGCCTCAGCTTCGGAGAGCATCTCGCTTTTGTTAATAGGAAGGCGGCGGTTACACGCGAGGTCCGAGGCAGTACACGAGGTTGCTGCTCATGTACGTAGTAAAGTCGGTGATACTGAACGCAGCACCTATATGGGTAGGCGCAACGTCGGTGGCCAGCTACATGAGGGGCTTAGAGTCAACCTATCGGCTCTTTGCCCTGCGTGTATGTTGTGCCTTCCGCACTGTGTCCTCGGATGCAGCGCGGTCGATTGCTGGGATGACCCCAATCCGGATCTCTGCCTTGGAATCCGTGGCGGTTTTGGAAGCTAGTCCGTTAGAGAGAAGAACAATTCGGGCGGCTGCCCGCGAGCGGAGCCTTGAGGCCTGGCAACAACAGTGGGACTCATCCGACAAAGGGCGCTGGACGTATCTCCTCATACCAAATATTCGCAGATGGGTGGAGAGAAAGCACGGGATGACTACATTCTACCTTACCCAGTTTCTTACGGGTCATGGATGCTTCCGGAGCTACCTGAGGCGCTTTAAGCACGACTCCAGTGCAGACTGCAACTGGTGTGGAGATGGCAGGGAGGAGGATGCTCAGCAGGTCATCTTTCATTGCGGGCGTTTCGCTAGTGATCGACTAGCGGTGGAGAACCTGATGGGCCAGCAACTGTCCCCAACAAACCTGGTGGCAAGTATTATTGAGAGAGAGGATGTCTGGCATGCACTTTGCGCCTTTGCAGCCTCTACGATTATAGAACTTCGAAGGTTGTAACGAGAAAGGGCGAGCTCATCATAGTAATTGCCACTGCTTCTGCGAAGCAATGCTTCACGGCGGCCCCGCAGAGGCTGGCAATGACTGTGATGTTATACATTGCTAGAAGTAATCGTAAGGCTTTGTTATATTTTGGAAATAAAAAAAAAAACAAAAAAAAAAACACACACACACACACACACACGCACACACACACACACACACACACACACACACAAACAAACACACACACACACACACACACACACACACACACAAACTTTAAATCTTTTTGTTTTTTTTTTTTTCTTTCTCCTCTTTCTTCTTCCTTGTAGTGTTTTGTCAGTGCCAAACCTATAGTGAAGGCAAATTTCCAAGTTAATAGGCGCTTTGAGGGGCTGGGCAGCTTACCTGTTGTTCTCATCGCCTATGCCAGGCGCGTTCCCAATTATTTGGTCGCCGGGTCATCCTGGAGTCTCCCTTTTAGCCGCGCGCAATTCGGTGTACTCTAGCTGGTGTGAGTGTTAATATTACACGTAAATATTACACACATTGCACGCTTTTCCTCCTTAGTGTGCTATTTCAGTTTGCTAGTGTTTTAGGAATACCACAGCGACAGCTGATCGCGAGCGTACCAGGGCTGTTCGCTTTGTTTAGCAGCGCCAGCTGAGCGATCAGCGCTAATTGGCTTTCGCTTGTTAAGCACAGGTGGCGCCAATACTGCAAGAGGTGTCCCAGCTGTGTGTGGTTCGTGGACAGGGTGCACGTGCAAACAAAATTTTTTGTTGCATACGCGCAAGGGTTTTGCAAAGAGTGCTGCATAACCAACAGGCGCACCATTTGGCGATTTCTCCAGTAGGAAACTTCAAGCAGATAAAGCAAAAAGCCACGGTACCGGCTATTACCAACCCCCTCCGTCGCGGCGGTGCTCTGTGGGGCTCTGGTGACCGATTCGGGGCGGTATAACCTCCACCGGTTTAACACCTTAGGGAAACCTTTGGTCAACGCGGGACTGCTTGAAGTTCTACGAGTGAGTGGAGAGTAGTGCTAGCAGTGGAGGGTATTGTGCGCCGCTCGGCATTGCCGAGATCTCCCCCCCAGGGGACTGCATCACCCCCGGCGCAAAGTTTGGCACCTCCATGTGCCATGCCTGCACCTGCGGCGGTTGCTTCACCCCATGGGAAGGAGCCAAGAGACAAAGAAGTCTTCGAGCAGCTGGGTGCCACTCTGAACGGCATTAATGCACTTTTGATCGGGCAGTGGCACGTTAACCAACTGGTGAGAGATTTAGCAGCGAGGGCTGTTAAGCTGTATGAAGCTTCTGTTGGCAGAAGCAAGCCAGCTTCCATTGTTAGCGCGGATACGGCCACACAGACGTCGCCGGTTACAAAACTGCCTCCTAGTGCAGCCGACAAGGTCCGACAGCAGGGTAGCGGTGGTGCGAGGACTACAGTGACTCCCAAGAGACGGCGAGAGCAAGAACAGGGGCAGAGAGCTACGCCCTCGAAGCGGAATAAAACTGGCAACGCAAGTCCAGCGGGTCCAGAGTCAGTCCCACAGAATACGTGGCAAACGGCTCAGCGGAGGAAGGCTACCAAGCCAGCCGGCAAGACGCCTGGCAAGCCGCCAATGAAGAGCAGGTCGGATGCGCTGGTAATAAGCACCAGCGAGCTTTCTTACAGCGAAGTTCTGTCGCTAGTTACGCGCAGAAGTGATGGAAAGCTCAACGGAGTACGCGAAAAGGTCTCCAAAGCTCGTCGCACAGCAAAAGGTGACCTGCTACTGGAGCTAAACGGGTAGGCCTAGAGTGCACTAAGCAGCTCAAGGACGAGGTGGAGCTGGTGCTGGGCAAGAGTGCTGTGGTTCGCTCATTTACCGAGCAAGCTCACTTTGCCATTCGGGACCTGGACGAGTTGGCCACTAAAGAGGAGATAGTGACTGCGCTATCAGCGCAGGCAAACATCCCAGCCGACGTTTGCAATTTCAAGAGCATTCGACCTGGATACGGCAACACCCAGGTGGCACAGTTCTCGGTCCCGGCGAATCTGGCAAGCAGCATTACTGCCTTGCGCACAGTTCGCATTGGTTGGACCAGCTGCGCCGTTCGCCTGCAGGAAGCACGCACGCGGTGCTACCGCTGTCTTGAGATGGGACATACCGCAAGCAGTTGCCGTAACCCTGTGGATAGGTCCCAGTGCTGCATCAGGTGCGGGGATACGAGTCACAAGGCAGTGAACTGTAAGAGCGAGGCGGCGAAATGCTTCGTCTGCATCGCCAAGGGCAGTGCCTCATTCAGCCACCAGGCGGGCAGTAGCAGATGTCCACTCAGCGGTAGTGTATCTAAACGTACAAAATGAAGTTTATCCAGCTGAACCTCAACCATTGTGCAGCAGCCCAGGATTTGTTGTCGCAAACGGTGCGTGAACGCTCTGCAGACCTTGCGGTGCTTAGCGAGCCATACCGGCTGTGTGAGGGCCCTAGATGCGCTGCGAACACATCTAGAAGAGCGGCTCTATGGTCCTGCGGGAATGACGGGACTCCGCTGGTCAGCGTTCATCGGGACGAAAACTACGTGCGCGCATTGGTGGGCGACCTGTGGTTCTATGCAGTCTATTTACCCCCCAGTCTGCAGCTATCAGAGTTCGCTAACACCTTGGACTCCCTGGTAGCAGACGCTAGAGGCCGTCACCCGACCGTCATCGCTGGAGACTTCAACGCGTGGGCAGAGGAGTGGGGTAGCTCATAAACTAATGCCAAGGGACGGGCGTTGCTCGAGGCATTCTCTCTCCTTGACGTGGCGCTCCTTAATCATGGAACGCAGCACACGTTCAGCAGATCTGGACTGGGCTCGGTCGTTGACTTAACCTTTGTCAG
Organism: Scaptomyza hsui; assembly: GCA_018152825.1. Lineage (NCBI taxonomy): Eukaryota > Metazoa > Arthropoda > Insecta > Diptera > Drosophilidae > Scaptomyza > Scaptomyza hsui. Next base: position 508,472 of record JAECXO010000007.1, read on the forward strand.
TAGCTCGCTGTTCAGTTCCTCCGGCTGGAGCATCGACGACACTTTGAATGCAAGCGACCACGTTGCCATTTGGTGCACCGTTGTAGTACGCCCTGAGCGCCGAAATGTTCCAGCTCAACATTGGCCTAGGTATCGGGTCGAGACGCTAGACACGCGGATCTTTAGTGCCCATCTAGAGTCTGCTGAGATCCCCGATACTGCTGATAATACCGAAGACGTGGTGGACAGAACGATGCTGATGCTAAGCCGCGCTTGCGATGCTAGCATGATCAGGGAGCAGAAGGTACCAGAGGCACCATGTCCCAGTATACTGGTGGAACGAGGAGATCGCCGAGGCTCGGAGCGACTGCAACTATGCCAGACGCCGCTACCAGCGCTCACGTGGATCGCCGGTGTTTCAGGAACGGCAGGCGGAGTTTCTCGCCAGCAGGAGACGCTTCCAGAAGCTTATCAAAGACAGCAAGCGCAGATGCTTCCTGGACCTCTGCGACACAGCGGAAAACGACCCGTGGGGCAATGCCTACAAATTGGTAGTAAAACGCTTCAACGCCTCTTCCCGCTGCCACCCAATGGATCCAGTATCGCTGAAAGAGATTGTTAAGCATCTCTTTCCCAGTATGGCTGATGATATCGGCGAGCTACCGCCCGCGCCAAGCATGCTTTCTGCAACTGAGCCCATCACATTGGATGAGATTCGCCACGCTGCAACGAGGTTGAAGCCGACCAAGTCGCCTGGCCCAGACGGGATTCCCAACCGAGCGCTCAGACTAGCAATTTCGCTCCGCCCTGAAGTTTTTTCGGGCATGTTAAACAGCTGCCTACGAAACGGAGTATTTCCAAATCGTTGGAAAATTCAGCGCCTGGTCCTCTTACCGAAACCTGGCAAACAGCTCGATGGTTCAGCTGCATATCGCCCGATCTGCCTGATCGACACTGTCGGTAAGCTACTGGAGCACCTGATTTGTACCCGGCTTGATAGCGCCATTGCTGCTGCTGGTGGAGTTTCACCGCAGCAGTATGGCTTTCGCAAAGCGAGATCTACGCTGGATGCGATCGGCAAAGTGGTCGATTTAGCTTCAGGAGCGATCGCCGGAAGTAGATGGAAAGGCGGCGCCAAGAAGTACTGCCTAGTGACAACGCTGGATGTCAAAAGTGCCTTCAATACGGCTAAATGGGGCTGCATCCTGGAGGCTCTCGAGGCGCTCAACGTTCCGGAGTACCTATTGAGGATAACCAGAAGCTATTTCAAGGATAGAGTCCTAAGGTATGATACCAGCGATTCGACAGAGGAGCACCAGGTATCGGGAGGCGTGCCACAAGGGTCGGTACTGGGACCTCTACTGTGGAACGTCATGTATGACGGCGTTTTTCGTCTATCAATGCCTGACGATGTTCACCTTGTGGGCTTTGCTGACGATGTGACGATAGTGGTCGTCGCCAAGGAGCTCAACGCAGTGGAGGGAAAGTGCAACCTAGCCATCGCGAAAGCTACACAGTGGCTCTCTTCAGTAGGACTGCAGATAGCACCCCAAAAAACGGAGGCTGTGCTCATTAGCAGCCGAAAAGCTGTGGAGACAGCTACCATCACCGTGGCAAATACGCTAGTCAGGTCAAAGAGGGCAATTAAATACCTGGGCGTGATGCTGGATACCAGGCTTTGCTTCAAGGAGCACTTGGAGTACGCTAGCACAAAGGCCGCCATAACAAATCGTGCAATCTCGCGGATCATGCCTAATACGCGAGGCCCAAAGCAATCCAAGACACTCCTCTTATCCAGCGTCACAAGAGCGACGATGTTGTACGCGGCGCCGATATGGCAACCAGGTTGCCGCTTTGACAACTACACCCGCGGATTGAGAGCTACCCACCGCCTTGGAGCGATCAGAATAAGCAGCGGTTTCATAACCATCTCGGATGACGCATGGCTGGTTCTGGCAGGAGTAGCACCCATAGCCGAGCTGGCTAGAGAAATCTCGGAGATCTACGAGGGAACACACGGCCAGGAATTTTCCGCTCCCCAAAAGCAGGCAGTGCGCACTGCGGCCAAAACGCGCACCTCGGAAAACTGGCAGAGGCAATGGGATGCATATAGCAAAGGGCGTTGGACACATCGAGCATTTCAGCGTGGCAGAACAGGCGGCATGGGCAGCTGAATTATTACATCACCCAGCTTCTAAGTGGACATGGGTGCTTCCGAGCATACTTGCACCGATTTGGGCATGAGGGTGCCCCGTTCTGCACCTTTTGTGGCGACAGTTTTGCTGAGGATGCCGAACACGTCTTGCTTCACTGCGGACGCTTTACCGGGCTTCGAGAGGATCTGGAGAGGGCTTTCGGCTGTAGCATCGAGGTGGACAGCCTCGTGAGTTTGATGCTGGTCAGCGGTGCTAATTGGGAAGCGTTCAGCGTGTTTGCGGTGGCAGTCATGACTGAGCTGCGCAAGACTGAGCGCGAGCGTAGAGGAGTAGTGGAGTAGGTGAAGCATAGGCATTAGCGACGCATTACCTCACGGCCGTACCGCTAATGCCATGTTTCGCTTATATATAACTTTAGCCAATGTATATATACATATATAGGATAAGCAATAAATGGATAAAAAAAAAAAAAAAAAAAAAAAACACACACACACACACACACACACACAAACACACACACAAACAACTTTAAGTTGTTCAGATGATAAGCGAAAAATAAAGCCTGATGGGCTTCATACATATGCATGGGGTAACTTTAAAATTGACTCATGGATTTAAAAACCAAAAAAAAAAACCAAAACATTTAAAATCTATATTCTTTTATAACTTGTAAGCAATAAAAATCTATATTCTTTAAAAACCTGTGGGCAATAAAAATCTGATTGCAATATGTGACTGAAAATAAAAAGTTTACGTAAATAAAATAATCGCAAGTTAAGTAGTTATATATATAGTTATTTATTATTTAGTTCAAAGCATAAAATATATATCTTCATAATAGACTTATAGTACTTTAAAAAAAAAAAAATAAACAGAAAAAAAAACCTGTAAGTAATATAGTGCTGAAAATAAAAAATTTAAATAAAATAAAAGTAAAAACACACAAAAGACATTTAGTTCTATATATATATACAGGTAACCCTCCTACAACGCGGGGGTTAGGTTCATAAGAATTGCAGCGTTGTAAGAAATCGCGTTGTAGGTGATATGAACTCCATACCAAAATCAGAGTTTGGTTCCAAACTGAAAAATTGGATTTTGTTCGTATATATATTCATACTAAATATATGTTTATTTTATTTATTTATTTATTGAGTCAAAACAAAATATAATAGCGGTGTTCAACAGTTTCGTTTCATCGTTTCATGATTCATGGATGAAACGCATAGCTCGTGAACGGCATTTTGCGTCTCAATGCGTTTCATATTTTCGGTGACTGCGCTAAAGCTGCCTGGATTAAGAAAAATTCCATTTAAAAGCTTTAAATATATGTTTGGGAGTCTTGCGCTTCTAAATAGTAGTTGATTCAACAGTTATAAATGAGATAATTACTATTTTATTTGATCAAACAAAATCAATTTAAATTACTTTTGTTTGCGGCGGCCATTAATCAGATGTTTTTATACTTCTTTGCACAAAAATACACCAATTATACTGAAAAATACTGAACATCGCGATGCATCGATTGCAAATATCGATTAAATATCCTGCTCTTCTTATTTTCACTTTCATGAAACATGAAACAATTTTTGTATACATAGGCTGGGGTGTGTGTTTCATGGTTTCAAGAATATTTTCTATGTAAGTTGTTGTTGCCGGTCGCTTGAAACATGAAACATGAAACGATGAAACGAACTGTTGAACACCCTCTATGTAATTTGATAAAACTTCATTTATTTAACAAAACTAAACAAATAAAAATAAAATTTCAATTTTACGCAACATATTCAAGTTGAAAGAAATAATAAATTAAAACGAAAACGGAACCATAATTTTCTTAGTCTCTTCATCACTTATTATGATGTGTCTTGGACGTTTTGTTCGTTCTAGTTCAAAAGAACCGCGGGAAAAACCCTTTTTTAAATAAGCAAACAATAACGACACCACCGAAAACTTGTCGTCGGCGTTCAATTATACTCAGGGGAAAAAGCATTAGTAAAAATCCCGTTGTAAGCGGTGCGTTGTAAGAAAATTACCACATTATGGGAACCGCGTTGGAGCGAAAACGCGTTATAGAAAACCGCGTTGTAGGAGGGTTACCTGTATATATATATATTTTTTTATTCATTTTAAATATCCAAAAGATCAAAATCATTATTAAAAGGTTCAACATTCATGAAATTATCTGGAATATCAACCCCATCTAAAAGATTATCCCAATCGATTGCAGCTGGTTGATGTTGTTGTTGTTGTTCCTGCTTCTGCTCCCACTCTTCTTCTTCTTGTTGTTGCTCCTGCTGCTGCCAATCTTGTTGTTGTTGTTGTTGCTCTGGCTGCTGCTGCTGTTCCAAGAATGGTGGTGATGTTGCTGGTGTTGGTGGGTAGGGGAAGGTGAGTGTTGGTAAATATTCTATCACCACGACTCTGGCCCTACCATCATCTTCCTCCTCAAAGTACATATTATCTAACGACATCTGCACCCACATCTGTGCGCTATCCTCCTCATCCGCCCACCATGTGCTATCCAGCTCTTCCTTCTCCTCCACTGCCTCCGGTGTGCTGACCCTTTCGAGCTCGAAGGCCTCCTCCTCCTCCTCCACCTTATCCAGCTCCTCCTCCTCCACCTCCTCCGGTTGAGTCGGCTGATTCTGAAGTAACCAGTAACCACTCACGGATTTAAAAACCAACAAGTAAAAACGTTGCAGTCGGACGCAACCGACTGCGGAATACTTTGATACCAGTAAAAGAACGGTTGATAAGGGGGAATGCAGGGGCGAAGGGAGTGGGCCATGTGGTAAACATCGCCAGCTATCATGTTACCAAATTTGGTGACTTTAGCTCAAAAGCTGTGGAAGATAACTTAACTTCAAAATGTAAAAGGTGGGCGGCAGAGGTGGGCATGGCATCCAAATTTTTGAATGAAATGTTTTTAACTGTCACTATCTATCTTCCTACCAAGTTTGGTGGCTCAAGCTCAAAAACTGTTAAAGATAGAGCCGATTCTGATTTTATAAGGCGGGTGGCTTAGGTGGGCGTGGCATCTAAATTTTTTAATCAAATGTTTTTAACTGTCACCATTTATCTTCCTACCAAGTTTGGTGGCTCTAGCTCAAAAACTGTTAAAGATATAGTCGATTCCAATTTTATAAGGCTGGTGTCTTGGGTGGGCGTGGCATCCAAAATTTCTATGTAGATCTTTGGTATATGTTGCTTCCTATCTTTCTACCGAGTTTAGGGGCTCTAGCTTAAAAACTGTAAGAGATATCGAAATTTCCGATTTTAAATGGTGGGCGGCAGAGGTGGGCGTGGCATCCTAATTTTTGATGCAGATCTTTTGTAGATGTCACCATATAGGTTAGGTTAGGTTAGAGCGGTTACCAAGGAGGGATACCCCCCTTAGCGCACTTAGGCCGCATTCGGCCCATTGTGATGCCGCGAAGGCTCTTAGACCCCTCTATTACTCCTGGTATGAATCCGCCTCAAGAGTCCATCCTGCGGCTTGGATGAACCTTGCAGAGCTCATTTGATCTATTTCGGCATCGAGTTGGCCAGGTTTGATGAGCAATGCGTGAGTTGAGGTTGGAGACCTGCCATACTTTGTTGGCTTCTGTCTCGAAGAAATCTCTTAATCTGAGTTTGCAAGATGCCATAGGTATACCAATGCTCTCTTTATCTGGAAGGAGTTCCATGGTAGTTCCTAATCTGGAGAGTTGATCCGCGATGCAGTTGACTTCTATATCCCTATGTCCTGGGACCCATATTAGGCATATGTTAAACTACTTTGCCATCTCGCATAGAGATTTGCGGCAGTTATGAACAGCCTTGGAGTTCGATGTGTTCGACTCCAGCGATCTAATTGCTGCCTGGCTGTCTGTGAAGATGTAGATTTCATTGGCATTGCACGTATGTGGTATGCAATTTAGCGACTCCTGAATTGCTAGCACTTCAGCCTGGAAGACGCTGCAGTGATCAGGGAGTCTGAAAGCTTTGCGTAGGTCAAATCTGGCGCAGAAGATGCCGCCTCCTACTTTGTTATCCAACTTAGAGCCGTCTGTGAAGATTTCTACGGCTTCCGCAGGTCTTGCGGGCAAGCCCTCTTCCCAGTTCTCTCTCGTTGGGATTTGGGTATTAAAGGGAGTGTCTATATACACCTGTGTTATCTGGTAGTCTGTGTTGTCTGGTATGAGTGGATTGTCTTCCAAGATTCTTGAATGTCCAAAACCCTGGCCTTTCCACTGTTTGGCTTCCCTCATTCGAAGCGCTGACATATTTGTAATTTTCCGCCCCATCATTTCGACAGGTAGGAGAAGCAGTATGGCGCCTTGTGGGGTTCCACGATCGACGGATTTGGTGACAGTCGCTGCCCCCAGTGTAGCCTTTACGATCCTGCATTGTAGCATCTGATCGATCAGGTGCACCGTCAGGGAGCCGACCCCCAAATCCGTCAGCGATTCAGTGATAGTCTTAGGAGTGACGTTGTTGAAAGCTCCCTCTATGTCTAGGAAGGCTTTTAGCGTGTAGTTCTTTTCATGTAGAGACTTTTCGATGTGTGCAGTAAGCGCATGCAATGCAGTCTCGGTAGACTTGCCTTTAGAGTAGGCGTGCTGAACTGGTGAGAGAAGCGATATGGGAATAGTACTTCTCAGATGGAGACAGAGCAGCCTCTCCATCGTTTTCAAGAGAAAAGATGAGAGACTGATAGGTCTAAAATCTTTAGCTGTTGTGTGTGAGGGTTTCCCGGCTTTTGGAATGAATACAACTTTCGATTCCAGCCATAGCCCTGGGATTGTACCGCTTTTGAAACACTTGGAGAAGATGTCTTTTAGCCAGTTGATGGCCGTTTTCCCCGCGGATTGTAATTGAGCAGGAATGATATTATCCGTCCCAGGCGATTTGTAGGGTTTGAAGCTCTTGATTGCCCAATGGATATTCCTATCGTTGAGCAGTAACAATAGCTTCTGTGTCTCCCCGCTAAAGTGCAGATCACAAGTTCTTGGTGATCTGTTTCCCCCCGGAAAATGTGTGTCCAGGAGTAGGGTCAGTGATTCTTCACTGGATGATGTCCACCCACCGTTTGCGTTCTTAATGATCCCTAGAGTCTGCGGAGTGTTGCTTAGTAACTTCCTTAGTCTGGCTGCTTCGGAAGTGCTTTCTATCTCCGAACAGAAAGTTTTCCAAGAGGTCCGCTTTGCTTTGCGAAGCCCCTTTTTGAAAACGGAGAGCCCTATCTTATAGTCAGCCCATGATTGTTCGTCATTTTTAGCCTTGGCTTTATTAAAGAGTTTTCTAGCTGCTGCTCTCAACTCTCCAATTTGAGCAGTCCACCAAGGGGGTTTATTTCTCCTTTTTGGTCGGCTAACGGGGCAAGATTCATTTAGGGCGTTTTCACACGCCTTGTTGAATACTCCTATGAGCTGAGTTGCATACTCGGCGGTATCTGGCCCTTTGGTGGAGTTTCAGGGAGCTCTCTTTGCAGTGAACCAGTGAAGGTCTTCCAATCAGTTCTTCTTAAGTTTCTGAACTGGATTGGTTTGGGACTACGGATCTGTAGTATAGTTTCAATATATCTATGATCAGAGAAGGAGTGCTCATCTAGCACCCTCCAAGAGAGAATTTGATCCCATAAAGAGGCAGAGACTAGAGTGAGATCTAGAACTTCCCTGCGGTTTTTAACAATAAAGGTCGGATCCCGACCATTATTACATAAAAGCATATTAGTACTCAGAAGGTAGTCAAAAATCAACTGACCCCTTGTATTTGTATCAGTACTACCCCACTGATGATGATGGGCATTTGCATCGCAGCCCACAATTAGCCGGAGGCCTCCCCGCTTGCAGTCAGCAATCAGCTGGCGTAGCAGTGGATGCGGAGGATCACCCTGATGGTCGTGTGCGAAGTAGCTAGAGACTAGCCGGATTTTCTCCTTCTCCAGCTCCAGGCATGCTGCAGTGTTGTCTAAATCACTGTATTTTGGGAGCAACAATATGTTTAAATGTTTTTTTGCGAGTATGCAGGTTCTATATCTACCTTCGGTTCCAGCTACTAGTAGCTTATACTCTTGCGTTCTCATCCCAGAAACCCTGCCACCACACACCCAGGGTTCCTGAATAAGAACTAGGTCTACTGTACCCCTCTCCAGGTACAGTAGGAGGGCTACAGATGCTGCCTTACTGTGGTGGAGGTTTATCTGAAGGAGTCTCAAGGACATCTTCCAAATCCCTCTCCACCACAGTAACATCCGCATCTTCGTCGTCCTCGACCTCAGGATCATTCCCGCCGTGGCTTAGTCGGGAGAGACCTCGAGCCAGCTCCGATGTCTCGAAGACGTAGCCTGCAGGATCTGGGGACGTGTCTTCGTCGCTCTCCAACTCCAGTTCCGGCTCTTGAGCGACCGACCCATTCTTGCTGTCTGAGCGGTACACGTTCACAGCCACGGTCTTACAGCCGTACTGCAGTGTACCCGACTTGGCAAGGTGCTCGACCGTCTTGTCGTTCAGCACCATGATGATCTGACGCCGGGGTCCGTCTGCCTTTTCCAATTTTGAAACCCGCCAGTCGCCTGACGGCAACTGAGGGTTGCAAAATTGGAATACCTTGAGGATCTCGGCTGGGTCGTCGGGTTTAGCCGACACCCACACCCGAGCCCTAGGCCTGTTAGGCACGTCCTTCCAATCGACAGCCTCCAGTTTGGCCCCAGGGTAGACCTCACCCAGGGCGGAAATGGCCTCCTTGTACAATTGGGCAGATTGTACGTCGGCACACGCGATGACCTTAACGCAGCCTTGGTGCCAGCCGGCATCTTGGCAAACGGGCGGTGGACATCCCTTCTCCACGATAGTGCGCATGAAGGCACCCTGCAACTCGTTCTCCACCCACGGCCACTGGTTTCTCGGGATTTGGCCCCCCTCTTTGCCCTTGTCCAGGACACCGAGAAGGACCTTACCCTTCGTCACCTCGGCGTAGGATTTGACTCCTAGCTGCTGTCGCGGCCGCTTGGCTTGCGGTGCGCTCATATCCGTTGGCTGTCGCTTGGGCTTAGCGTCAGCTGACTCCTTCGCTGGCGCTGGCTTGAAATCGGGCAAAATGGATTTTGCCCACTCCACCAGCTGCGAACCTTCTGGCGATGTGTCTGCGCCAGACAAGTTCCGGGTGAGAATACCCGCAGCGCGTCTCTTATCGCTATACGACGGCTTTGATGGTCCAGTCGTGCTAGACCTTGTGAGGTTGAGGCTCGGTTTGGGGTGGAGGTTGAGCCCGCCGCATTTCTGCTCTGCGGAGCTCTCGCTGGCACTTTATATCCGGGCCTTGCCCCACGACTCGGCTGCCTGACTGAAGCCATGCCACGTGACGCTGGTGTGACGCTGTCCGCTGGCTTACCAGTCAGCGCAGAATTTGAGGGAGTGTTACTCCCAGCCGACTTTGGGCGAGTGTCGGCCTCATTGTTAATGTTTTTGTTTTTATTAGTTTGGTTCATATTTTGTTCCAACGAGTAATAGGGAAGGGATCATCACCCGCGGCAGAGCCCATGTACCGCGGAAAGCCTAATTAAAACAGGGTGGGTCGGCTGTTCCCCCTAAGTCCGCATACTAGCGACCGAGCTGCCCCTCGGCCACGCAACCATCGGTATATGCTGTTCCAGCTTGGCTTGGGGTGATTTGGAGAGTTGTCTTCTCTCGCCCGACTACAATTAGTCAGCACTCATTGGCAGAGACATGACCTTAACAAGAGCCTGTTTCCAGCCGCCCTCACGAGGAGAGTATAGTCGCACTTCCGCCAGTGCACTACAGTTACGGCACGCAGCTTAGATACCAGTACAAATGCCAGCACTAAACACTGCGCGATCATCCCCCTGTAGTACCTGACGACTGACGGCTTGTCACCATATATCTTCCTACCAAATTCGGTGACTCTAGCTCGAAAAATGTGAAAACTATGGGCGTTTCCAATTTCAAGTAGAAGGGGGAAATGGGGGCGGAATCAGGGGGCGTGGCATCCAAAATTTTTATGCATTTGTTTGGGGAACGTCAATATCTATCTTCACACAAAATTTTATGGCTCTAGCCCAAAAAATGTGAAAACTATAGGCGTTTCCAATTTCTTAGTGAAGGGGGGATGGGGCCGGAATCAATGGGCGTGGCAACCAAGTTTTTTTGGGGAACGTCAATATCTATCTTGACACAAAATTTGGTGGACCTAGCCCAAAAAATGTGAAAACTATAGGCGTTTCCAATTTCACGGAGAAGGGGGAGATGGGGGCGGAATCAGGGGGCGTGGCATCCAACTTTTGATGGGGAACGTCAGTACCTAACTTGACACAAAATTTGGTGGCTCTAGCCCAAAAAATGTGAAAACTATAGCCGTTTCCAATTTCATGGAGAGGGGGATGGGGGCGGAAGGAGTGGGCGTGGCATCAACAATTTTGATGAATTTTTTTGGGTTACGTCAATATCTATCTTCACACAAAATTTGGTTGCTCTAGCCCAAAAAATGTGAAAACTATAGGCGTTTCCAATTTCTTGGTGAAGGGGGGATGGGGGCGGAATTAGGGGGCGTGACATCCAAAGTTTTGATGCACTTTTTTGGGGAACGTCAATATCTATCTTCAAACAAAATTTGGTGGCTCTAGCCCAAAAAATGTGAAAACTATAGGCGTTTCCAATTTTAAGGAGCAGGGATGATGGGGGCGGAAGGAGTGGGCGTGGCATCCAAGATTTTGATGCAGTTTTATCAGGGACATGACTAGCTATCTGCGTGCAAAATTTGGTAACTCTAGCTGTAAGGATTTGAGAAACATTTGGTTTTATCGGTTTTCAGCTATCGAATTTATCGATTTCCCAGCCTCCTAGTAGCCGTGGCAACCCAATCTTAAGACTTTATCTGTACCGTCTATAGATAAACATAATTGCAAAGTTTCAAGTCTCTAGCTTTTCGGGTGTCGAAAAAAGTTGAGTTCATACGGACGGACGGACAGACAGACACCATGACGGACATTGCACAAAACCAATATACTATGAGACCTTCGGTATCAAAGTATAAAAAAAAACCAAAACATTTAAAATCTATATTCCTTAACAAGTGAAAACGTTGCAGTCGGACGCAACCGACTGCGGAATACTTTGATACCAGTAAAAGAACGGTTGATAAGGGGGAATGCAGGGGCGAAGGGAGTGGGCCATGTGGTAAACATCTCCAGCTATAATGTTACCAAATTTGGTGACTTTAGCTCAAAAACTGTGGAAGATAACTTAACTCCCAAATTTAACTGGTGGGCGGCAGAGGTAGGCGTGGCATCTAAATTTTTGAATCAAATGTTTTTAACTGTCACTATCTATCTGCCTACCAAGTTTGGTGGCTCTAGCTCAAAAACTGTTAAAGATATAGCCGATTCCGATTTTATAAGGCGGGTGGCTTAGGTGGGCGTGGCATCCAAAATTTTGATGCAGTTTTTTCACGGACATGACAAGCTATCTGCGTGAAAAATTTGATAACTCTAGCTGTAAGAATGTGAGAAATATTTGGTTTTATCGGTTTTCAGTTATCGAATTTATCGATTTCCCAGCCTCCTAGTAGGCGTGGCAACCCAATCTTGACACTTTATCTGTACCGTCTATAGATAAACATAATTGCAAAGTTTCAAGTCTCTAGCTTAACGGGTGTCGAAAAAAGTTGCGTTCATTCGGACGGATGGAAAGACGGACAGACGGACACCATGACGGACATTGCACAAAACCAATATACTATGAGAACTTCGGTATCAAAGTATAAATAATAAAACCAAAACATTTAAAATCTATATTCTTTAACAAGTAAAAACGTTGCAGTCGGACGCAGCCGACTGCGGAATACTTTGATACCAGTAAAAGAACGGTTGATAAGGGGGAATGCAGGGGCTAAGGGAGTGGGCCATGTGGAAACATCGCCAGCTATCATGTTACCAAATTTGGTGACTTTAGCTCAAAAACTGTGGAAGATAACTTAACTCCCAAATTTAACTGGTGGGCGGCAGAGGTAGGCGTGGCATCTAAATTTTTGAATCAAATGTTTTTAACTGTCACTATCTATCTGCCTACCAAGTTTGGTGGCTCTAGCTCAAAAACTGTTAAAGATATAGCCGATTCCGATTTTATAAGGCGGGTGGCTTAGGTGGGCGTGGCATTCAAAATTTTGATGCAGATCTTTGGTAGATGCTGCCTTCTATCTTTCTACCCAATTTACGGGCTCTAGCTTAAAAACTGTAACGAACCTTCGATTTGTCCCGATTATAAGCTGGGCTAACTCTTGCGGTGTTGAGGGTACGTGCCAACAAATTTGTATATGTGGCGCTGCGATAGTTAGAACACTTGGTGGATTTGATTTATATAAGATGTATTGGTATTTTGCGTGCTGTTAATCTGTTTGATACACTTGTATTTTCTTATAACTAGTTTGGCTGCAAGCTGGACTAGCCTCACGGTTCTATTACCCTTGCCTTTGGCACACCTTACAATGTGCTCTCCTACCAGTCAACGATCGAACTTAGTTTCGCCTACGGGACTAGGTTTGTTGCGTACTACGCCAGCTACACCAGGTTTCGCTATTGGCTTTCTTGTCTCTGCAAGAAACTACCATTAGCACTCCTACTCGCTGGTGTACGTGCGCTTCACCTTGTCTTACGCCAGGCACGCTAACTCGACACGCGGATGGCCAGGATTCGCTTTGCAAGTTGTATCCTCTGAGCAAGTCTTTCGTAGCGTTTGACCTCAGTCAGTCACGAAACCGCACTTAGTCTATTTACAACTTGGTAACTTAGTGTACTTATAATAGTTCACCAACACTTAGGACTACTTTTGGCTCCTCATGTTAAGCATAAAGTCCTTGAAATGTCCTTGTAGTCCTTGTTCCACTTTCACTGCGGTATTAGATAACCCCTTTTGTTTTTGTTTTGATGACTCGCAAAACGGAGCTGTGTTATCAGCACTTATTCACATACATAGACGCAAATATTTGCTGTCGTAAAGGAGCCTCCTTTATATCGGATTATGAAAAGGCAATGCGAAACGCGTTAAAAGGCCTGCATCCAAACATGAATTTTTACGCATGTTGGTTTCATTTTACTCAAGCATGCAAGAAAAATGCCAAGCAATCTATTGGTTTTGAGAATACGCTGAAATGCAATAAGGACGCTTACATCCTATTTATGAAATTCTTGCATTTGCCTCTGTTACCAGAAAATAAACTTATCGAAGGATTTAACATTCTAAAATGCGAAGCAACAACTTTTAACAAGAAGCTGTTTTCCCCATTTTTAAAATATTTTAGGAGACAGTGGCTTAAAAAGGTATGTTTTATTTATTGTTTAATAATTGAGTTGTATTTTACTAATAAATTTTTAACCATAATTATATAGAAGGGACCCACCAGCATATCCGTGTTTAAGCGGTCAACTAGAACCACGAGCTCAGTAGAAGCTTTTAATTTGAATTTGGGAAATAAAATACGAGCAAATGGGCACTTCTTTAAATTCGTGCAATGTCTTATTGATGCAGATTGCTTTGCTCTTTCAAAATGGTGGTAATGGAAATCAGCCACAGAAGAAGAACTTACGTGTAAGTTGAATAAAGTTGAATTAAGTTAATCATTAAAATATTATGCTAACACAATTTTTTTTGTTCTCAGGATCGCTCAAAACAAATAATGAACGCAATGGATCTATTTGAAAGAGGTGAAATAGATTTACAGGGATTTCTTACATGCACTGTTTCCTCAGCTGACCGCTTTTCAAAGCAGGACTTCCTTGAAGGTGTGGATAATGAAGGCAATTTAACTGGAATGTCTTCTGATATGAAATCTTCCACATCGTCACTTTCATCGAATGCATCTAATTCAAGTCGGATATCTGATAAATCATTTGTTCAAATGAATCCATGCAATGTGTGCCTGACTAACCCAAAGTCTGTTATGTTACTCCCGTGCAATCATGTAAACATTTGCGGTACATGTTGGGATCAAATTGTTGCCCACAACCAAGCAGAAAACGACATGGAGGAAAATGAAAATACAAAGCCAAAATGTCCAAGCTGCAACCATGAAGTCGAAGAGGCAATACGCAATGTTTTTATACTTTGATACCGAAGGTCTCATAGTATATTGGTTTTGTGCAATGTCCGTCATGGTGTCCGTCTGTCCGTCTGTATGAACGCAACTTTTTTCGACACCCGTAAAACTAGAGACTTGAAACCTTGCAATTATGTTTGTCTATAGGCGCGACAGATAAAGTGTCAAGATTGGGGTGCCACGCCTACTAGGAGGCTGGGAAATCGATAAATTCGATAACTGAAAACCGATTAAACCAAATATTTCTCACATTCTTACAGCTAGAGTTACCAAATTTTGCACGCAGATAGCTAGTCATGTTTTTGAAAAAACTGCATCAAAATTTTGGATGTCACGCCCCCTGATACCGCCCCCATCCCCCTTCTACTTGAAATTGGAAACGCCTATAGTTTTCACATTTCTTGGGCTAGATCCACCAAATTTTGTGTCAAGATAGGTACTGACTTTCCCCATCAAAACTTGAATGCCACGACCCCCTCATTCCGCCCCCATCCCAACTTACCCATGAAATTGGAAACGCCTATAGCTCTCACATTTTTTGGGCTAGAGCCACCAAATTTTGTGTCAAGATAAGTACTGACGTTCCCCATCAAAAGTTGGATGCCAGGCCCCCTGATTCCGCCCCCCATCCCCCTTCTACTTGAAATTGGAAACGCCTATAGTTTTCACATTTTTTGGGCTATAGCCACAAAAATTTGTGTCAAGATAGATATTGACGTTCCCCAAAAAAATGCATCAAAATTTTGGATGCCACGCCCCCTAATCCCGCCCCCATCCCCCCTTCACCAAGAAATTGGAAACGCCTATAGTTTTCACATTTTTAGGCTAGCGCCACCAAATTTTGTGTGAAGATAGATATTGACGTTCCCCAAAAAAATGCATCAAAATTTTGGATGCCACGCCCCCTGATTCCGCCCCCATCCCCCCTTCTCCATGAAATTGGAAACGACTATAGTTTTCACATTTTTTGGGCTAGAGCCATCAAATTTTGTTTCAATATAGATATTGACGTTCCCCAAAAAATATGCATCAAAATTTTGGATGCCAAGCCCCCTGATTCCGCCCCCCATCCCCCTTCACCAAGAAATTAGAAACGCCTATAGTTTTCACAGTTTTTGGGCTAGAGCCACCAAATTTTCTGTCAAGATAGATATTGACGTTCCCCAAAAATGCATATTCTTTAACAAGTAAAAACGTTGCAGTCGGACGCAACCGACTGCGGAATACTTTAATACCAGTAAAAGAACGGTTGATAAGTGGGAATGCAGGGGCGAAGGGAGTGGGCCATGTGGAAACATCGCCAGCTATCATGTTACCAAATTTGGTGACTTTAGCTCAAAAACTGTGGAAGATAACTTAACTCCCAAATTTAACTGGTGGGCGGCAGAGGTAGGCGTGGCTTCAAATTTTTGAATCAAATGTTTTTAACTGTCACTATCTATCTGCCTACCAAGTTTGGTGGCTCTAGCTCAAAAACTGTTAAAGATATAGCCGATTCCGATTTTATAAGGCGGGTGGCTTAGGTGGGCGTGGCATTCAAAATTTTGATGCAGATCTTTGGTAGATGCTGCCTTCTATCTTTCTACCCAATTTACGGGCTCTAGCTTAAAAACTGTAACGAACCTTCGATTTGTCCCGAGTATAAGCTGGGCTAACTCTTGCGGTGTTGAGGGTACGTGCCAACAAATTTGTATATGTGGCGCTGCGATAGTTAGAACACTTGGTGGATTTGATTTATATAAGATGTATTGGTATTTTGCGTGCTGTTAATCTGTTTGATACACTTGTATTTTCTTATAACTAGTTTGGCTGCATGCTGGACTAGCCTCACGGTTCTATTACCCTTGCCTTTGGCACACCTTACAATGTGCTCTTCTACCAGTCAACGATCGAACTTAGTTTCGCCTACGGGACTAGGTTTGTTGCGTACTACGCCAGCTACACCAGGTTTCGCTATTGGCTTTCTTGTCTCTGCAAGAAACTACCATTAGCACTCCTACTCGCTGGTGTACGTGCGCTTCACCTTGTCTTACGCCAGGCACGCTAACTCGACACGCGGATGGCCAGGATTCGCTTTGCAAGTTGTATCCTCCGAGCAAGTCTTTCGTAGCGTTTGACCTCAGTCAGTCACGAAACCGCACTTAGTCTATTTACAACTTGGTAACTTAGTGTACTTATAATAGTTTACCAACACTTAGGACTACTTTTGGCTCCTCATGTTAAGCATAAAGTCCTTGAAATGTCCTTGTAGTCCTTGTTCCACTTTCACTGCGGTATTAGATAACCCCTTTTGTTTTTGTTTTGATGACTCGCAAAACGGAGCTGTGTTATCAGCACTTATTCAAATACATAGACGCAAATATTTGCTGTCGTAAAGGAGCCTCCTTTATATCGGATTATGAAAAGGCAATGCGAAACGCGTTAAAAGGCCTGCATCCAAACATGAATTTTTACGCATGTTGGTTTCATTTTACTCAAGCATGCAAGAAAAATGCCAAGCAATCTATTGGTTTTGAGAATACGCTGAAATGCAATAAGGACGCTTACATCCTATTTATGAAATTCTTGCATTTGCCTCTGTTACCAGAAAAATAAACTTATCGAAGGATTTAACATTCTAAAATGCGAAGCAACAACTTTTAACAAGAAGCTGTTTTCCCCATTTTTAAAATATTTTAGGAGACAGTGGCTCAAAAGGTATGTTTTATTTATTGTTTAATAATTGAGTTGTATTTTACTAATAAATTTTTAACCATAATTATATAGAAGGGACCCACCAGCATATCCGTGTTTAAGCGGTCAACTAGAACCACGAGCTCAGTAGAAGCTTTTAATTTGAATTTGGGAAATAAAATACGAGCAAATGGGCACTTCTTTAAATTCGTGCAATGTCTTATTGATGCAGATTGCTTTGCTCTTTCAAAATGGTGGTAATGGAAATCAGCCACAGAAGAAGAACTTACGTGTAAGTTGAATAAAGGTTAATTAAGTTAATCATTAAAATATTATGCTAACACAATTTTTTTTGTTCTCAGGATCGCTCAAAACAAATAATGAACGCAATGGATCTATTTGAAAGAGGTGAAATAGATTTACAGGGATTTCTTACATGCACTGTTTCCTCAGCTGACCGCTTTTCAAAGCAGGACTTCCTTGAAGGTGTGGATAATGAAGGCAATTTAACTGGAATGTCTTCTGATATGAAATCTTCCACATCGTCACTTTCATCGAATGCATCTAATTCAAGTCGGATATCTGATAAATCATTTGTTCAAATGAATCCATGCAATGTGTGCCTGACTAACCCAAAGTCTGTTATGTTACTCCCGTGCAATCATGTAAACATTTGCGGTACATGTTGGGATCAAATTGTTGCCCACAACCAACCAAAAAACGACATGGAGGAAAATGAAAATACAAAGCCAAAATGTCCAAGCTGCAACCATGAAGTCGAAGAGGCAATACGCAATGTTTTTATACTTTGATACCGAAGGTCTCATAGTATATTGGTTTTGTGCAATGTCCGTCATGGTGTCCGTCTGTCCGTCTGTATGAACGAAACTTTTTTCGACACCCGTAAAGCTAGAGACTTGAAACCTTGCAATTATGTTTGTCTATAGGCGCGACAGATAAAGTGTCAAGATAGGGGTGCCACGCCTACTAGGAGGCTGGGAAATCGATAAATTCGATAACTGAAAACCGATTAAACCAAATATTTCTCACATTCTTACAGCTAGAGTTACCAAATTTTGCACGCAGATAGCTAGTCATGTCCTTGAAAAAACTGCATCAAAATTTGGATGCCACGCCCCCTGATACCGCCCCCATCCCCCTTCTACTTGAAATTGGAAACGCCTATAGTTTTCACATTTCTTGGGCTAGATCCACCAAATTTTGTGTCAAGATAGGTACTGACTTTCCCCATCAAAACTTGAATGCCACGCCCCCTCATTCCGCCCCCATCCCCCGTATCCATGAAATTGGATACGCCTATAGCTCTCACATTTTTTGGGCTAGAGCCACCAAATTTTGTGTCAAGATAAGTACTGACGTTCCCCATCAAAAGTTGGATGCCAGGCCCCCTGATTCCGCCCCCATCCCCCCTTCTACTTGAAATTGGAAACGCCTATAGTTTTCACATTTTTTGGGCTATAGCCACAAAAATTTGTGTCAAGATAGATATTGACGTTCCCCAAAAAAATGCATCAAAATTTTGGATGCCACGCCCCCTAATCCCGCCCCCATCCCCCTTCACCAAGAAATTGGAAACGCCTATAGTTTTCACATTTTTAGGCTAGCGCCACCAAATTTTGTGTGAAGATAGATATTGACGTTCCCCAAAAAAATGCATCAAAATTTTGGATGCCACGCCCCCTGATTCCGCCCCCATCCCCCCTTCTCCATGAAATTGGAAACGCCTATAGTTTTCACATTTTTTGGGCTAGAGCCATCAAATTTTGTTTCAATATAGATATTGACGTTCCCCAAAAATATGCATCAAAATTTTGGATGCCACGCCCCCTGATTCCGCCCCCATCCCCCCTTCACCAAGAAATTAGAAACGCCTATAGTTTTCACAGTTTTTGGGCTAGAGCCACCAAATTTTCTGTCAAGATAGATATTGACGTTCCCCAAAAAAATGCATATTCTTTAACAAGTAAAAACGTTGCAGTCGGACGCAACCGACTGCGGAATACTTTAATACCAGTAAAAGAACGGTTGATAAGGGGGAATGCAGGGGCTAAGGGAGTGGGCCACGTGGAAACATCGCCAGCTATCATGTTACCAAATTTGGTGACTTTAGCTCAAAAACTGTGGAAGATAACTTAACTCCCAAATTTAACTGGTGGGCGGCAGAGGTAGGCGTGGCTTCCAAATTTTTGAATCAAATGTTTTTAACTGTCACTATCTATCTGCCTACCAAGTTTGGTGGCTCTAGCTCAAAACTGTTAAAGATATAGCCGATTCCGATTTTATAAGGCGGGTGGCTTAGGTGGGCGTGGCATTCAAAATTTTGATGCAGATCTTTGGTAGATGCTGCCTTCTATCTTTCTACCCAATTTACGGGCTCTAGCTTAAAAACTGTAACGAACCTTCGATTTGTCCCGAGTATAAGCTGGGCTAACTCTTGCGGTGTTGAGGGTACGTGCCAACAAATTTGTATATGTGGCGCTGCGATAGTTAGAACACTTGGTGGATTTGATTTATATAAGATGTATTGGTATTTTGCGTGCTGTTAATCTGTTTGATACACTTGTATTTTCTTATAACTAGTTTGGCTGCATGCTGGACTAGCCTCACGGTTCTATTACCCTTGCCTTTGGCACACCTTACAATGTGCTCTTCTACCAGTCAACGATCGAACTTAGTTTCGCCTACGGGACTAGGTTTGTTGCGTACTACGCCAGCTACACCAGGTTTCGCTATTGGCTTTCTTGTCTCTGCAAGAAACTACCATTAGCACTCCTACTCGCTGGTGTACGTGCGCTTCACCTTGTCTTACGCCAGGCACGCTAACTCGACACGCGGATGGCCAGGATTCGCTTTGCAAGTTGTATCCTCCGAGCAAGTCTTTCGTAGCGTTTGACCTCAGTCAGTCACGAAACCGCACTTAGTCTATTTACAACTTGGTAACTTAGTGTACTTATAATAGTTTACCAACACTTAGGACTACTTTTGGCTCCTCATGTTAAGCATAAAGTCCTTGAAATGTCCTTGTAGTCCTTGTTCCACTTTCACTGCGGTATTAGATAACCCCTTTTGTTTTTGTTTTGATGACTCGCAAAACGGAGCTGTGTTATCAGCACTTATTCAAATACATAGACGCAAATATTTGCTGTCGTAAAGGAGCCTCCTTTATATCGGATTATGAAAAGGCAATGCGAAACGCGTTAAAAGGCCTGCATCCAAACATGAATTTTTACGCATGTTGGTTTCATTTTACTCAAGCATGCAAGAAAAAATGCCAAGCAATCTATTGGTTTTGAGAATACGCTGAAATGCAATAAGGACGCTTACATCCTATTTATGAAATTCTTGCATTTGCCTCTGTTACCAGAAAATAAACTTATCGAAGGATTTAACATTCTAAAATGCGAAGCAACAACTTTTAACAAGAAGCTGTTTTCCCCATTTTTAAAATATTTTAGGAGACAGTGGCTCAAAAAGGTATGTTTTATTTATTGTTTAATAATTGAGTTGTATTTTACTAATAAATTTTTAACCATAATTATATAGAAGGGACCCACCAGCATATCCGTGTTTAAGCGGTCAACTAGAACCACGAGCTCAGTAGAAGCTTTTAATTTGAATTTGGGAAATAAAATACGAGCAAATGGGCACTTCTTTAAATTCGTGCAATGTCTTATTGATGCAGATTGCTTTGCTCTTTCAAAATGGTGGTAATGGAAATCAGCCACAGAAGAAGAACTTACGTGTAAGTTGAATAAAGGTTAATTAAGTTAATCATTAAAATATTATGCTAACACAATTTTTTTGTTCTCAGGATCGCTCAAAACAAATAATGAACGCAATGGATCTATTTGAAAGAGGTGAAATAGATTTACAGGGATTTCTTACATGCACTGTTTCCTCAGCTGACCGCTTTTCAAAGCAGGACTTCCTTGAAGGTGTGGATAATGAAGGCAATTTAACTGGAATGTCTTCTGATATGAAATCTTCCACATCGTCACTTTCATCGAATGCATCTAATTCAAGTCGGATATCTGATAAATCATTTGTTCAAATGAATCCATGCAATGTGTGCCTGACTAACCCAAAGTCTGTTATGTTACTCCCGTGCAATCATGTAAACATTTGCGGTACATGTTGGGATCAAATTGTTGCCCACAACCAACCAAAAACGACATGGAGGAAAATGAAAATACAAAGCCAAAATGTCCAAGCTGCAACCATGAAGTCGAAGAGGCAATACGCAATGTTTTTATACTTTGATACCGAAGGTCTCATAGTATATTGGTTTTGTGCAATGTCCGTCATGGTGTCCGTCTGTCCGTCTGTATGAACGAAACTTTTTCGACACCCGTAAAGCTAGAGACTTGAAACCTTGCAATTATGTTTGTCTATAGGCGCGACAGATAAAGTGTCAAGATAGGGGTGCCACGCCTACTAGGAGGCTGGGAAATCGATAAATTCGATAACTGAAAACCGATTAAACCAAATATTTCTCACATTCTTACAGCTAGAGTTACCAAATTTTGCACGCAGATAGCTAGTCATGTCCTTGAAAAAACTGCATCAAAAATTTGGATGCCACGCCCCCTGATACCGCCCCCATCCCCCTTCTACTTGAAATTGGAAACGCCTATAGTTTTCACATTTCTTGGGCTAGATCCACCAAATTTTGTGTCAAGATAGGTACTGACTTTCCCCATCAAAACTTGAATGCCACGACCCCTCATTCCGCCCCCATCCCAACTTACCCATGAAATTGGAAACGCCTATAGCTCTCACATTTTTTGGGCTAGAGCCACCAAATTTTGTGTCAAGATAAGTACTGACGTTCCCCATCAAAAGTTGGATGCCAGGCCCCCTGATTCCGCCCCCATCCCCCCTTCTACTTGAAATTGGAAACGCCTATAGTTTTCACATTTTTTGGGCTATAGCCACAAAAATTTGTGTCAAGATAGATATTGACGTTCCCCAAAAAAATGCATCAAAATTTTGGATGCCACGCCCCCTAATTCCGCCCCCATCCCCCTTCACCAAGAAATTGGAAACGCCTATAGTTTTCACATTTTTTGGGCTAGCGCCACCAAATTTTGTGTGAAGATAGATATTGACGTTCCCCAAAAAAATGCATCAATATTTTGGATGCCACGCCCCCTGATTCCGCCCCCATCCCCCCTTCTCCATGAAATTGGAAACGCCTATAGTTTTCACATTTTTTGGGCTAGAGCCATCAAATTTTGTTTCAATATAGATATTGACGTTCCCCAAAAATATGCATCAAAATTTTGGATGCCACGCCCCTGATTCCGCCCCCATCCCCCCTTCACCAAGAAATTAGAAACGACTATAGTTTTCACAGTTTTTGGGCTAGAGCCACCAAATTTTCTGTCAAGATAGATATTGACGTTCCCCAAAAAATGCATCAAAATTTTGGATGCCACGCCCCATGATTCAGTTCCCAACCCCCCTTCTACTTGAAATTGGAAACGCCTATAGTTCTCACATTTTTCGAGCTAGAGTCACCAAATTTGGTAGGAAGATATATGGTGACATCTACAAAAGGTCTGCACCAAAAAATTAGGATGCCACGCCCACCTCTGCCGCCCACTATTTAAAATCGGAAATTTCGATATCTCTTATAGTTTTTAAGCTAGAGCCTGTAAATTCGGTAGAAAGATAGAAGGCAACATCTACCAAAGATGTGCATCAAAATTTTGAATGCCACGCCCACCTAAGCCACCCGCCTTATAAAATCGGAATCGGCTATATCTTTAACAGATTTTGAGCTAGAGCCACCAAACTTGGTAGGCAGATAGATAGTGACAGTTAAAAACATTTGATTCAAAAATTTAGATGGCACGGCTACCTCTGCCGCCCACCTTTTAAATTTGGGAGTTAAGTTATCTTCCACAGTTTTTGAGCTAAAGTCACCAAATTTGCTAACATGATAGCTGGCGATGTTTCCACATGGCCCACTCCCTTCGCCCCTGCATTCCCCTTATCAACCGTTCTTTTACTGGTATCAGTATTCCGCAGTCGGTTGCGTCCGACTGCAACGTTTTTACTTGTTATTTATAATTAATAAACACAACAAAACAACTAAATTTAAGTAAACTGTTCCTATGATTTCTGTGAATTTGGACTATTGCACAAAATTATTAATTAATGTTTTTATTTCAATAAAATCATGGTATAAAAAGAAATTCTGTCAATACGTTAGTGTATTTAACATTCGAAATTTGTTAATTATATTCTGGCGGACTCAAGTCGTTTTGAGAAGAATATCTCCGCGCGGAGATATGACGTTTTAAAACGACATATCTCCGCCTTGTCACAAACGACATATTTTCGCGCGGAGGTATGACGTTTTGAAACGACATATCTCCGCCGTTCCACAAACGACATATCTCCGCGCGGAAATATGACGTTTTGAGACGAATTATCTCCGCGCGGACGTATGTCGCTTTAAAACGACATAATTTCGCGCGGTGATATGTCGTTTGTGGAACGGCAAAGATATGTCGTTGGAGATATGTCGCTACCCCAAAACGTTGTATCCTTCCGCACTTGTCTTCGACGCGTTTATTGATACTCGTACCGGCCGTATTTCAGTTTTCGCGTGATCACTCCGATTTTCTACTGTCCCGCGCTGTCGGTCGACAGCTCCTTTTATACGCGCTGCTGCCTCGCTGGATCGGGGCCTGTCAGCGCCAATTTCAAAGGAAGGGCAAAGGTGGCGTAATAGTCATTTTGGCCCTTGGCAACAACGGTGCCTGGCCGTAGCGACTCACGCCTGCCGTTGGTATGACAGTGATCACTATAAACGGTGATCGCACTGCTCACACACCAACGGCACTCTGTCCTCCACATTAACGGTACGTGTCCAGCCATCCTAGCTGCGAGACACGTACCTAAGCCCTGACACCGGGCGTCAGAGCGAGACAGCATGCGAATTCGCCGCGACTCTGGTCCGGCCGCAGCATGTCTCCTTATACGTGTTTCGGGCGCCAGCTTTGTTTACATTTGCATATAGTTACAAATATATATATATGTATGTCTACACATACCCAGCATATATATTGTTATATACAAATATATAGCAAGCCAGCAGAGTTATACTACTTTTGTGAGAAGCATTCACAGCTCCTCACACTCCCCTCTTTCCTCGGAAGTGGAGTCTTCCACTTCAAATTTAAGCTTTGAGTAAGCGCGCCCTCCGCAGCGTCGCACAGTGGGGCCTCTGCCGGAAAAGCGTTGCATAAATCATTTTTTTCATGAACGCGTTTGGCAAAAGTAAAACATGTAATCGACAGATAATACTTCAAAAATAATGGATCCAAAAGATTTTTGAAATCGGTTAAAAATTATGGCTGCTAGAGCTTATCAAAGTTGAGAAATTTTTCGTGAGTACGAATCAATGACAATTTTTACGAAAATTCGCCACTTTTAAAGTGAATATTGGGCGATATAAACAACCGATCTGCGATCTTTTTTTATATGAAAAGTATGTTCAATGTTAGTATTTTGTTGTTTAAATTTTGAATATAACTGAAATACTTATTAAACTAGAAACGTTTAAAAATACACTACATTTTCCTTATTTTTGAACTTTCGTGGAATAGAACTCACAGGGATGATACGGGATAATTGTGGGACCACTTGCATGTGATAGATGAAATATATACCTTTCATATGTTTTTGGTCTAAATCTGCGGAAATCGAGATAAATCAAAAAACTAGGTGTACCTCGCGTTAAAAGCACGCGGCAGGTATAAGGAAGAAGAAGAGCGCATGCAAATTTGGCTGTAGCGGGTGTGTTGTTTATTTATAACATTGCTATATGTTGTATTATAAGTACTACCTGACTATATGTACCCCCTTTAAGAAATGTTGAGTCGGCTTGAAAAGGGTGTGAAAAGCAGGTAAATATAGTTTTAGTTGATGGAAAATTTCGCAATTACAGGTAATTTTTTTGGGAATTTCCCCGTTTACCTATTTTGAATGAAAATCAATACCTCATGTTTTTTTATACTTTGATACCGAAGGTCATAGTATATTGGTTTTGTGCAATGTCCGTCATGGTGTCTGTCCGTCTGTCCGTCTGTCCGTCTGTCCGTATGAACGCAACTTTTTTCGACACCCGTAAAGCTAGAGACTTGAAACTTTGCAAATATTTTTGTCTATAGGCGAGACAGATAAAGTGTCAAGATTGGGGTGCCACGCCTACTAGGAGGCTGGGAAATCGATAAATTCGATAACTGAAAACCGATAAAACCAAATATTTCTCACATTCTTACAGCTAGAGTTACCAAATTCTGCACGCAGATAGCTAGTCATGTCCCTGAAAAAACTGCATCAAAATTTTGGATGCCACGCCCACTCCTTCCGCCCCCATCATCCCTGCTCCTTGAAATTGGAAACGCCTATAGTTTTTACATTTTTTTGGGCTAGAGCCACCAAATTTTGTGTCAAGATACATATTGAAGTTCCCCAAAAAAAAGCATCAAAATTTTGGATGCCACGCCCCCTGATTCCGCACCCATCCCCCCCTTCTCCATGAAATTCGAAACGCCTATAGTTTTCACATTTTTTGGGCTATAGCCACCAAATTTTGTGTCAAGATAGATATTGACGTTCCCCAAAAACATGCATCAAAATTTTGGATGCCACGCCCACTCCTTCCGCCCCCATCATCCCTGCTCCTTGAAATTGGAAACGCCTATAGTTTTTACATTTTTTGGGCTAGAGCCACCAAATTTTGTGTCAAGGTACATATTGAAGTTCCCCAAAAAAAAGCATCAAAATTTTGGATGCCACGCCCCCAGATTCCGCCCCCATCCCCCCCTTCTCCATGAAATTCGAAACGCCTATAGTTTTCACATTTTTTGGGCTAGAGCCACCAAATTTTGTGTCAAGATAGATATTGACGTTCCCCAAAAATATGCATCAAAATTTTTAATGCCTCGCCCCCATTGGAAACGCCTATAGTTCCCAAAAATATGCATCAACATTTTGGATGCCACGCCCCCTGATTCCGCCCCCATTCCCCTTTCACCAAGAAATTGGAAACGCCTATAGTTTTCATATTTTTTGGGCTAGAAGATAGATATTGACGATTTGGATGCCACGCCCCATGATTCCGATACCAACCCCCCCTTCTACTTGAAATTGGAAACGCCTATAGCTTTCACATTTTTCGAGCTAGGGTCACCGAATTTGGTAGGAAGATATATGGTGACATCTACAAAAGGTCTGCACCAAAAATTAGGATGCCACGCCCACCTCTGCCGCCCACTATTTAAAATCGGAAATTTCGATATCTCTTATAGTTTTTAAGCTAGAGCCTGTAAATTCGGTAGAAAGATAGAAGGCAACATCTACCAAAGATGTGCATCAAAATTTTGGATGCCACGCCCACCTAAGCCACCCGCCTTATAAAATCGGAATCGGCTATATCTTTAACAGTTTTTGAGCTAGAGCCACCAAACTTGGTAGGCAAATAGATAGTCACAGTTAAAAACATTTGATTCAAAAATTTTGATTCCACGCCCACCTCTGCCGCCCACCTTTTACATTTTGAAGTTAAGTTAACTTCCACAGCTTTTGAGGAAAAGTCACCAAATTTGGTAACATGATAGCTGGCGATGTTTACCACATGGCCCACTCCCTTCGCCCCTGCATTCCCCCTTATAAACCGTTCATTTACTGGTATCAAAGTATTCCGCAGTCGGTTGCGTCCGACTGCAACGTTTTTACTTGTTTTTTTTGGGTTTTTACCAAAAACATTGGAAAAGGCTTATACCATTTTTGCTTTTTTACCTAGCTAACCCAAAATATATGGTATATAGTGCAAAAAATTTCACTTGATTGCGACAGTTGTTTTTTAACTTCATAAGAGAAAACACTACAAACAATTTCCCGGTTGAATAGTATTTTTCAATATAATTCACTAACTTTTTATTTAAAAGCGCAATAATGAATGTAAAAATTCTAAGATTTTTGAACTTTTTCGTGCCTCTGAAAATAAAAACGATTTCGGAATGGCATTGCTTAAAGAGATGGGCGTACTCGAAAACGCTAGTACGGAGCTTAAAGCAAAAATTAAATCCATTCACGCTAACTTGAAGCAAAAATGGAACTTGGTCCATAGACATTTGACATCTTTCAAAAAAAAAGAATGAAAATTGGCTTGAGCAATATTCAACATTCGGCTATTCAGAAGAGGAAGAAGTTCACCCATCGACTAGCCGAGGAAGAGGAAGGCCGCATAAAACTATGGAAGAGTGTTCAGCTTTTACAAGGAAACGTAAACTTGAGGATGCTACGGACAGCATTAGAACAGAACATCTGTCGGAAGCACTTTCATCGAAGTATGTGAAGGAACAAGAGAGGACAAAAGCGACAATCACGAAAGCTGTACAGATCGCCAGTCCTTTACGGCTAAATAGGATTAAGGAAAGTATTCCAACGTCCCCAAACTCAGTCGCCATTAAGTACACTGGTGAAGAAGCGTTTTCCCTTTTTATGGACTTGGGATTAACTAAGGAGAGATATAATATTTTATGCGGCTCCTTAAAAAAACATAACGTCGACGTTCTTCCCGGATATAAAAAGATTGGATTTGCAAAAAAGGAAGCAGTGCCACCTAATACAATAATAACAGAGACAACTGTAGAAGTAAAACTCCTGGATTTAATGGACCACACTGCGATGCGTCTGATTAAAAGTTTGCCAGATGGAGAGGTCGAGCTTCTTCCTGAAAACCTGACCCTACTCAACAAGTGGGGATGCGATGGATCGTCTGGACAAAGCGCATACAAACAAATTATAAACACAGATGACGTAACTATTTCCGATGAAAATATGTTTATGGCTTCTGTTGTTCCCTTACGCCTGAGGAGTGAAACTTCTGAACATTGGAAAAATCTTCGACCATCATCGATTCATTATTGTCGCCCTATTTTCTTTAAATATGCGAAGGAGTCCTCTGAGTTGATTAAATCAACTGTAAGCGACATACAGAATCAAATTAGCCAACTGAAGCCTACAGTTGTTCAAACCAAAAGTGGAAAAAAATCACGATTAACTTTAAATTTTTCCTGACAATGATTGATGGAAAAGTCTTAAATGAAATTACAAACACCTCCTCAACTTTAAGGTGTCCTATTTGTAAAAAAAACTCAAAAGGACTTTCACAATTTAGACGACTCAACGAGTGACGAGAACTGCTACGAATATGGAATTTCTCCTTTGCATTGCAGAATAAAGTGTATGGAATTTATTCTGAAGCTAGCCTACACACTTCCTCGGCCAGGAGAAACAGCAACGGATAATACACCTCGTGAGGATATACAGAGTAGAAAAGAAATTATACAAGCTGAGTTCTCTCGGAAGTTGGGATTGAAAGTTGACTGCCCAAAGCATGGATACGGAAATACGAATGACGGAAATACTTCAAGGCGATTTTTTGAAAATGATAAAATGTCATCTTTGATAACAGGTGTTAATCATGAGATAATTAAAAGGTTGGCTGTTATCCTAAATGTTATAAACTGCAAGGAAATGATAAATGGTGCAAAATTTGGCGAATACACATGCAAACAGCTCAACTTTTGACTGATTTGTATCCTCAGAAAAAACTTACCCCCACGGTACATAGGATTTTGGCTCATGGAAAGGACTTAATAGAGTATCAATGCTTACCAATTGGAGAGCTGTCTGAAGAAGCACAGGAATGTAAAAACAAGGACTACAAAAGGTTCAGATACACTAATACGTGCAAAATTTCTCGGGCTCGACAAAATGAAGACCTTTTTAACATGCTGGCAGCCTCATCGGATCCACTTCTTGCATCGCTTAGACATGTGCGATCACGAAAGGATTTGGAAGGAAGCAACTATAGTTCCGAAATGTTAAGTTTATTAGACATGAACATTAATGTAGATGATTGTTTTGAAGAAAATCAGTCATCAATAGCAAATATTAAAAATTAACCTCAAAAAATCGGCAAAAATACCAATTTAAATGTTATGTATGTATTTAAGTTAGAAAATCGAATTAAAACAACTAAAAATGTAATATAGTTATTGAAATCATTAAAAATTTTCAGTTATAATTAAAAATAAATTTTTATTCTAATTTTACAGGCAAAATATGCTCGAAAATATTTCTTGACTTTGACCTTGAATATTTAAGCAGCACGGATACCAAGAACTCTCGACGAACACTCATTTTAAAGCTTGAGAAGTTTTCTATCAAGTGCTTTTTAAATTTTTGAAATCGCTTCATTAGTTTAGAAGTTATGATTTTTGCAATGTAAAATGAGCAAAGGCCCCACTGTGCGACGCTTCTAATTTTTGCAATTATTAATACAGGCTCGACGTCATGAATCAAAGTGTGTGATTCGAAACAATTTGAAAATTGTGAATGAAATGTATTAGGCTGGCCAGATACCGCTATTTCGAATGTTCTCATCAGTGACCTTTCTGTTTAGAATTATTAAACTCAAACTGATATCGTTTGCAATAAGTTCCTCTTTTCTTTAAGATCAGATCAGTTCTTGCAGCTGGCATTGCAAACTCGATTTGTGATTCACCATTTACGTGCACGGACGGAGGTCTAAATGTTGAATCAAAGCTGTATGCCAATTGGCTTGATTGTTGATCGACGATATTTTGCACACACTCGGCAATCGTATTTTTTCTACAGCTTTGTTGATAAATCATGAAAGTTTTTGGCTGATCCGGTATTAATCCACAGGAGCACGGCAATAATTTTTTGCAACCGCACTTAGCAATATAGAAAAGTTCGTTTAAAGTTTTTTCAAATTCAGTTATTGAATTTGCTCTGGATATATTTTTAATATCTCTATGATATCTTTTTTAAAACACAATTAAGCTTTTTCAAAATGCTCTTTTTATTTATAAGCTCAATTTTTTTTTTCCCAAAACTTCCCTTAAAACTCGAATAGGAGTGTTGCTTTATTGTTTGTTCTTTTTTCCTGTCACTTAAGTAGAAATAATATTTAAGTACATCCCGATAACTTGGCAAAATTTAATTCTGTTAGTTCACTTAATATGCCAACTATATTTGCGATATGCACAGAATTATAGCTTGACGTAGACATCAATATAATGCTCTCAATTTCCGAATTGGAGTCAATT
Source organism: Scaptomyza hsui (assembly GCA_018152825.1). Lineage (NCBI taxonomy): Eukaryota > Metazoa > Arthropoda > Insecta > Diptera > Drosophilidae > Scaptomyza > Scaptomyza hsui. Next base: position 538,554 of record JAECXO010000007.1, read on the forward strand.
GACATCGCAGATGTTGCCATAGCTATGTAATATTTAATTTAAAACGTTTTATTTAAACAACCGCACCTTTCTATTTTGAATGACAAATACTAAGTGAACCACGTTTCTAAAAAAACATTTGGAACTCATGTAATCTTCAATATATATTAAATTCTTGTCGATGGTATTCAATGGCGCAGATATATAAATTTGAGAGAGGGATAACTTTCCTATGGAAATTGATGCTGATTTCCACTTCATCAGTGTATGGCGTGTTTTCGTTATTTTTATTAAAAAAAATTTAATAAAAAAAAATTTGATGGTTAATTTAAAAACTAAAATATTTATAAGTCATATTATAAAAAATGAATCAGAATAAAATATAATATCTTTACAAAATGTATTATTTTTTAAAAAAAATCAAAACTCAATATACCAAAATATCCTGCAACCTTAAATTTTCATGCTTTGCAGCGGGGGCTAGGAATTCATTTTAGACATGGGGTTTCTTCGTGAAATTTTCTTAGAATTCATCGCAGACTCCGAATCTGCTATACGCTTATCGCATAAAAAAATTGACCCTCCCTAATGTATGTACATACATATATGGATTTATTAGAATCGCGCTGACAGACTTTGCATATTGTGTTCAGCCGCTCGGAATATAGTTTCAAGTGGTCTAATTTGAAGATAGACAGATGAATGCTTTTTCTATTCACTTGGAAAACACTTTGGCGGACGTTTATTCAAGTGACCTCTACGTGACACTTGTAAAATGTAACTGATTACAGCATCTTACGCTTAACGAGGTGAAGCGTCTCTTAAAGGTTGCCGTCGGCTAGAAGGCTCGGCTTCTGGTGGATTTCTACCCACGGCAGCAGTGCTGCGCGGTTAGCGGAATTTCCACTGTTTTGGCATAATCATCATTAAATACGTATTTTAAATGAATGTATCTATATATAATATGAAAATCAGAATATTAAAAAACTCACTGATCCAAAAATAAACTTTCTTTGTTCACATAAAATATAAACTAAAATGCATAACCAATTCCCTTACCATTCTATGTAAAAACATAAAGTAGGAAAGAGCATTACAGTTATTTCTCTAAGCAACAGACACCGAGCTCTTACATACAACGCTTTCAAGTATGGGTGGTGCAAATCAGGCAATGCCATTCCCCTACTTGCAGCCTTTTAGTTATGCTATGATTGCATTCAAATTATTTTATATCTAGCGGCAGTCATAAGAGCAAAGCGCGTGCTGATCAAGTTTTAAGCCGCTATTTGGGAGCGCGACTCACACGTATGTTGCAGACATGCATAGATTCGCTCAGCTGTGTATGCTGCTTGTAGTGAGTACCATTTGCCGTTACATTTCTTCTTCTATGTTTTTCTCTCTGTTATCTTACTGTGGCTACAAAATATAAGAATACTTTGGTTTAAAATATAACATTATTTTTATACCCTGAACCCATAAAATGGGTAAAATAGGGTATAATTGTTTTGTGCAAAAGTATGTAACAGGCAGAAGGAATCATCTCCGACCCTATAAAGTATATATATTCCTGATCAGCATCAACAGCCGAGTCGATATAGTCCGTCTGTCCGTGCGTCTGTCCGTCCGTATGTATGAACGCGAAGATCTCAAAGACTATAAGACCTAGAGACTTCAACTTTTGAACATAACTTCTCCTATTTCAAACTATCGATAACTATTCTGGTTTCTAATAAACACAAGCAATCGCTAACGAAAAAATCTCGAATTTAGAAAATGTAAAAATGGCAGTTGAAACTATGGATAACTTTACAGCTTCTGCGAAAATTTCATCCAAAGGGGTTAAGAAACACCGGACATATTTTATATTGAATTTAAGTCACGAAAATTGCTCTACTGCAAGGCATTTTAATCAGAGCTGCAAACCCCCTATAAAACGGCTAGGGTTCGGTTCGGGTTCCGAACCCTAGGTTGAAAATTCGCAGAGGTTCCAAAACCGGGTTCTGAATATTTTGGAACCCAGGGTTCGGTTCCAAACCCGGGTTCGTCGAGGAAGAAAATTAAAAACATTGGAAGTCATTGACCAACAACGTTAATTTCTCTAATGCCAATAAATAACAACAAGGGATAGCTCAAAAAGCGTACAACAAATTTTTCTGAGAAATTTTAGCAAGTGGCGCCTTAATGCCATCTTATGCGCAGACACCGAGTAAGCAACAACAACACACAAATATAAGATAACAACGTAATACATACTTGTCAAACAAAATGCTTATGGAAGAGCTATCACAATACTAATAAAGAAAATACACTAATACAAGTAAGGCAGGTATCACTGCACAGATTTTTATATACATTTGAACGACAAGAAAAAGTAATAATAATGACCAGTACTCATATAGGGTTGTGCGAAACTGATTGTTACACACGCTTATATTTAAGTGCAGTCTGCAAAAAAACAAAGAAAATCCTTGAAATTTCGTTGCCCAACAACAAATATAAGAAAGATCCGTTACTTTGCTGCTGAGCATGGGCACTGAAGAGACGAACAAAAAATAAAATATTTTATTTTTTGCATCGCTTATGGAACGAGCAGTTTATGTATACGCAAACTGCTCGCCTTTGCCTGAGAGCCATTATATATACAAAGTAGGTATGGGAGCTATGGGTAGCGACATCACTGCTTTATATTCACTCATATTTAACTTTACATTTTTATACATTCAGCTGTAAAAAAAATCGGAAGATCTGTTTCTAAACAATTTACTGCAAACACCCGTTAGGGATTAATGAGCATAAGAAAACCAAAAAAAAACAAGTAAAAACGTTGCAGTCGGACGCAACCGACTGCGGAATACTTTGATACCAGTAAAAGAACGGTTGATAAGGGGGAATGCAGGGGCGAAGGGAGTGCGCCATGTGGTAAATATCGCCAGCTATCATGTTACCAAATTTGGTGACTTTAGTTAAAAAACTGTGGAAGATAACTTAACTCCCAAATTTAATAGGTGGGCGGCAGAGGTAGGCGTGGCATCCAAAATTTTGAATCGAATGTTTTTAACTGTCACTATCTATCTGCCTACCAAGTTTGGTGGCTCTAGCTCAAAAACTGTTAAAGATATAGCCGATTCCGATTTTATATGGTGGGCGGCTTAGGTGGGCGTGGCATCCAAAATTTTGATGTATTTTTTTGGGGAACGTCAATATCTATCTTCACACAAAATTTGGTGGCTCTAGCCCAAAAAATGTGAAAACTATAGGCGTTTCCAGTTTCAAGGCGAAGGGGGGATGGGGGCGGAATCAGGGGCGTGGCATCCAAGTTTTGATGGGGAACGTCAGTACCTATCTGGACACCAAATTTGGTGGCTCTAGCCCAAAACTATAGGCGTTTCCAATTTCATGGAGAAGGGGGGATGGGGGCGGAATCAGGGGGCGTGGCATCCAAAATTTTGATGCATTTTTTTGTGGAATGTCAATATCTATCTTGACATAAAATTTGGTGCCTCTAGCCCAAAAAATGTAAAAACTATAGGCGTTTCCAGTTTCAAGGAGCAGGGATGATGGGGGCGGAAGGAGTGGGCGTGGCATCCAAAATTTTGATGCAGTTTTTTCAGGGACATGACTAGCTATCTGCGTGCAAAATTTGGTAACTCTAGCTGTAAGAATGTGAGAAATATTTGGTTTTATCGGTTTTCAGTTATCGAATTTATCGATTTCCCAGCCTCCTAGTAGGCGTGGCACCCCAATCGTGACACTTTATCTGTCGCGCCTATAGACAAACATAATTGCAAAGTTTCAAGTCTCTAGCTTTACGGGTGTCGAAAAAAGTTGCGTTCATACAGACGGACAGACGGACAGACGGACACCATGACGGACATTGCACAAAACCAATATACTATGAGACCTTCGGTATCAAAGTATAATTAACAGATATCTAGTATAAAAATATGTACGTATGTATGAATATCTGTAGGTGTTATTTTGTCTCCTCTTTACTGAGTAACACATGGAAATTCGAATTTTGACAAAGTTACTTTCAAATATTAAGCATATATTTTTTTTTTTTGGACCGAACCCTTAAATAAAAATGGAACCGGTTCGGTTCACGGTTCCGATACGTTGTATTGGTTCGGTTCAGGGTTCGGTTCCACACATCGTGGAACCCGAAGAGAACCGGTTCCACAGGGTTCGGTTTCGGACCGGCTTGCAGCTCTGATTTTAATACACGGGTTCAGGGTGTATTTTAGTCGGGATATCTCGACTTAAGCTCTCTTACTTGTTTTCAGATTCGCGCGTTCTCGTGTTGTGGTGACAGTCGGCATAGGTTCACCTGCATCATGATGCAAGGATTTAAAGGTGACGCAATGCGCAGGTCCGTAATGTGTCGCTCTCAAAATCACTACAAACTGTGACGCCACAGTTAGCTCTGTATACATTTTTGCGTCTCGCACTATGGGTACGGTGCATTTTTTCCGAAATTAAATTTTGAAGTTGCATATGCAAATAAAATATAAAGCACATTTATGAATCAAAAAAGCTTGCAACCTTCTCCCGTGAAATGAATATAATTAAAATAAGTATAGTTTATAGTTTTTTGTATTTTTTTGTCATTGTGCACTCTCAATCATACTTGCCACCAGGTTTGTTGGGGACAGTTGCTGGCCCGTCAGGTTCTCCAGCGGTAGTCGATCACGGGCGAAACGCCCGCACTCTGCACTGGAGTGGTGCTTAAAGCGCTTCAGGTAGCTCCTGAAGCATCCATGACCCGTAAGAAACTGGATGAGGTAGAATGTAGTCATCCCGTGTTTTCTCTCCACCCATCTACGTATATCTGGTATAAGGAGATACGTCCAGAGCCCTTTGTTGGATGAGTCCCACTGTTGTTGCCAGGCCTCGAGGCTCCGCTCGCGGGCAGCCGCCCGAACGGTTCTTGTGTGTGTACAGAAAAGTGGCACGGACTACGCTCATTAGTAGGCGGCGGCGCTCCTGCTTGATGTCCAGCGTGACAATGAGGCAGTACTTTTTTCCTACTCCTGCCCATCTGGAGCATTGAATAGCATTGCATGCTAAGTCTACAACCATACATAGGGCGTCGATGGTTGACCTCGCTTTGCGAAACCCAAACTGGTAAGGGGACAGCCCTCCAGCTTTGTGTATTGCATTGCTTAGCCTTACTCCCAGCAGCTTTTCAAAAACTTTGCCAATGTTGTTTAACAGACAAATTGGTCTGTAAGATGAAGGCTCTCCCGGCGGTTTGTCTGGCTTCGGCAAAAGCAGCAGGTTCTGCACTTCCCAGACGATCCGAAAAGTCCTTTCGCGCAGGCAGGCAGTAAACAGTGCTGCAAACTGTTCGGCTTGTAGTGACATAGACAGCTTCAGCGCTTGGTTAGGAATACCGTCTGGACCTGGGGATTTATTAGCTGCGATGCTTCTGGCTATACCTCCTCCGGTGATGGCCGCTGGATTGGTGTTGTCTGGGTTGTACGATGATGCTGCGGGCAAGGCCTGCGATCTCCCATAAGTGTGTGTGTGTGTGTTCTTTTTTTTTTTTTGAGTTCATTTATTGCTTATCCTATATATATATACATTGGCTAAAGTTAAGGTTATATAAAAGCGAAACATGGCATTAGCGGTACGGCCGTGAGGTAATGCGTCGCTAATGCCTAGCGTTTTTGCCACGGTGATGGTAGCTGTCTCCACAGCTTTTCGGCTGCTAATAAGCACAGCCTCCGTTTTTTGGGGTGCTATCTGCAGTCCTACTGAAGAGAGCCACTGTGTAGCTTTCGCGATGGCTAGGTTGCACTTTCCTTCTACTGCGTTGAGCTCCTTGGCGACGACCACTATCGCCACATCGTCAGCAAAGCCCACAAGGTGAACATCGTCAGGCATTGATAGACGAAAAACGCCGTCATACATGACGTTCCACAGTAGAGGTCCCAGTACCGACCCTTGTGGCACGCCTCCCGATACCTGGTGCTCCTCTGTCGCCTCGCTGGTATCATACCTTAGGATTCTATCCTTGAAATAGCTTCTGGTTATACTCAATAGGTACTCCGGAACGTTGAGCGCCTCGAGAGCCTCCAGGATGCAGCCCCATTTAGCCGTATTGAAGGCATTTTTGACATCCAGCGTTGTCACTAGGCAGTACTTCTTGGCGCCGCCTTTCCATATACTTCCGGCGATCGCTCCTGAAGCTAAATCGACCACTTTGCCGATCGCATCCAGCGTAGATCTCGCTTTGCGAAAGCCATACTGCTGCGATGAAACTCCACCAGCAGCAGCAATGGCGCTATCAAGCCGGGTACAAATCAGGTCAAGGAGAGAGAATGCCTCGAGCAACGCGCGTCCCTTGGCATTAGTTGATGAGCTACCCCACTCCTCTGCCCACGCGTTGAAGTATCCAGCGATGACGGTCGGGTGACGGCCTCTAGCGTCTGCTACCAGGGAGTCCAAGGTGTTAGCGAACTCTGATAGCTGCAGACTGGGGGGTAAATAGACTGCATAGAACCACAGGTCGCCCACCAATGCGCGCACGTAGTTTTCGTCCCGATGAACGCTGACCAGCGGAGTCCCGTCATTCCCGCAGGACCATAGAGCCGCTCTCCCAGATGTGTTCGCAGCGCATCTAGGGCCCTCACACAGCCGGTACGGCTCGCTAAGCACCGCAAGGTCTGCAGAGCGTTCACGCACCGTTTGCGACAACAAATCCTGGGCTGCTGCACAATGGTTGAGGTTCAGCTGGATAAACTTCATTTTGTACGTCTAGATACACTACCGCTGAGTGGACATCTGCTACTGCCCGCCTGGTGGCTGAATGAGGCACTGCCCTTGGCGATGCAGACGAAGCATTTCGCCGCCTCGCTCTTACAGTTCACTGCCTTGTGACTCGTATCCCCGCACCTGATGCAGCACTGGGACCTATCCACAGGGTTACGGCAACTGCTTGCGGTATGTCCCATCTCCAGACAGCGGTAGCACCGCGTGCGTGCTTCCTGCAGGCGAACGGCGCAGCTGGTCCAACCAATGCGAACTGTGCGCAAGGCAGTAATGCTGCTTGCCAGATTCGCCGGGACCGAGAACTGTGCCACCTGGGTGTTGCCGTATCCAGGTCGAATGCTCTTGAAATTGCAAACGTCGGCTGGGATGTTTGCCTGCGCTGATAGCGCAGTCACTATCTCCTCTTTTGTGGCTAACTCGTCCAGGTTCCGAATGGCAAAGTGAGTTTGCTCGGTAAATGAGCGAACCACAGCACTCTTGCCCAGCACCAGCTCCACCTCGTCCTTGAGCTGCTTAGTGCACTCTAGGCCTACTCCGTTTAGCTCCAGTAGCAGGTCACCTTTTGCTGTGCGACGAGCTTTGGAGACCTTTTCGCGTACTCCGTTGAGCTTTCCATCACTTCTGCGCGTAACTAGCGACAGAACTTCGCTGTAAGAAAGCTCGCTGGTGCTTATTACCAGCGCATCCGACCTGCTCTTCATAGGCGGCTTGCCAAGCGGCTTGCCAGGCGTCTTGCCGGCTGGCTTGGTAGCCTTCTTCCGCTGAGCCGTTTGCCACGTATTCTGTGGGACTGACTCTGGACCCGCTGGACTTGCGTTGCCAGTTTTATTCCGCTTCGAGGGCGTAGCTCTCTGCCCCTGTTCTTGCTCTCGCCGTCTCTTGGGAGTCACTGTAGTCCTCGCACCACCGCTACCCTGCTGTCGGACCTTGTCGGCTGCACTAGGAGGCAGTTTTGTAACCGGCGACGTCTGTGTGGCCGTATCCGCGCTAACAATGGAAGCTGGCTTGCTTCTGCCAGCAGAAGATTCATACAGCTTAACAGCCCTCGCTGCTAGGTCTCTCACCAGTTGGTTAACGTGCCACTGCCCGATCAAAAGTGCATTAATGCCGTTCAGAGTGGCACCCAGCTGCTCGAAGACTTCTTTGTCTCTTGGCTCCTTCCCATGGGGTGAAGCGACCGCCGCAGGTGCAGGCATGGCACATGGAGGTGCCAAACTTTGCGTCGGGGGTGATGCAATCCCCTGGGGGGGAGATCTCGGCAATGCCGAGCGGCGCACAATACCCTCCACTGCTATCACTACTCTCCACTCACTCGGAGAACTTCAAGCAGTCCCGCGTTGACCAAAGGTTTCCCTAAGGTGTTAAACCGGTGGAGGTTATACCGCCCCGAATCGGTCACCAGAGCCCCACAGAGCACCGCCGCGACGGAGGGGGTTGGTAATAGCCGGTACCGTGGCTTTTTGCTTTATCTGCTTGAAATGGTGCGCCTGTTGGTTATGCAGCACTCTTTGCAAAATCCTTGCGCGTATGCAACAAAAAATTTTTGTTTGCACTTGCACCCTGTCCACGAACCACACACAGCTGGGACACCTCTTGCAGTATTGGCGCCACCTGTGCTCAACAAGCGAAAGCCAATTAGCGCTGATCGCTCAGCTGGCGCTGCCTAACAAAGCGAACAGCCCTGGTACACTGGCGATCAGCTGTCGCTGTGGTATTCCTAAAACACTAGCAAACTGAAATAGCACACTACGGAGGAAAAGCGTGCAATGTGTAATATCTACGTGTAATATTAACACTCACACCAGCTAGAGTACACCGAATTGCTCGCGGCTAAAAGGGAGACTCCAGGATGACCCGGCGACCAAATATTTGGGAACGCGCCTGGCACAGGCGATGAGAACAACAGGTTAGCTGCCCAGCCCCTCAAAGCGCCTATTAACTTGGAAATTTGCCTTCACTATAGGTTTGGCACTGCGAAAACACTACAAGGACGGAGCGACAGGAAAAACGCGACCGCACTTGTAAAAGCTCACACATGTGTCTGTCTGCTTCACCTACTCCACTACTCCTCTCCGCTCGCGCTCAGCCTTGCGCAGCTCAGTCATGACTTCCGCCGCAAACACGCTGAACGCTTCCCAATTAGCGCCGCTGACCAGCATCAAACTCACCAGGCTGTCCACCTCGATGCTACAGCCGAAAGCCCTCTCCAGATCCTCTCGAAGCCCGGTAAAGCGTCCGCAGTGAAGCAAGACGTGTTCGGCATCCTCAGCAAAACTTTCGCCACAAAAGGTGCAGAACGGGGCACCCTAATGCCCAAATCGGTGCAAGTATGCTCGGAAGCACCCATGTCCACTTAGAAGCTGGGTGATGTAATAATTCAGCTGCCCATGCCGCCTGTTCTGCCACGCTGAAATGCTCGGGATGAGGCGATGTGTCCAACGCCCTTTGCTAGATGCATCCCATTGCCTCTGCCAGTTTTCCGAGGTGCGCGTTTTGGCCGCAGTGCGCACTGCCTGCTTTTGGGGAGCGGAAAATTCCTGGCCGTGTGTTCCCTCGTAGATCTCCGAGATTTCTCTAGCCAGCTCGGCTATGGGTGCTACTCCTGCCAGAACCAGACATGCGTCATCCGAGATGGTTCTGAAACCGCTGCTTATTCTGATCGCTCCAAGGCGGTGGGTAGCTCTCAATCCGCGGGTGTAGTTGTCAAAGCGGCAACCTGGTTGCCATATCGGCGCCGCGTACAACATCGTCGCTCTTGTGACGCTGGATAAGAGGAGTCTCTTGGATTGCTTTGGGCCTCGCGTATTAGGCATGATCCGCGAGATTGCACGATTTGTTATGGCGGCCTTTGTGCTAGCGTACTCCAAGTGTTCCTTGAAGCAAAGCCTGGTATCCAGCATCACGCCCAGGTATTTAATTGCCCTCTTTGACCTGACTTGCTTATTTGCCACGGTGATGGTAGCTGTCTCCACAGCTTTTCGGCTGCTAATGAGCACAGCCTCCGTTTTTTGGGGTGCTATCTGCAGTCCTACTGAAGAGAGCCACTGTGTAGCTTTCGCGATGGCTAGGTTGCACTTTCCTTCTACTGCGTTGAGCTCCTTGGCGACGACCACTATCGCCACATCGTCAGCAAAGCCCACAAGGTGAACATCGTCAGGCATTGATAGACGAAAAACGCCGTCATACATGACGTTCCACAGTAGAGGTCCCAGTACCGACCCTTGTGGCACGCCTCCCGATACCTGGTGCTCCTCTGTCGCCTCGCTGGTATCATACCTTAGGATTCTATCCTTGAAATAGCTTCTGGTTATCCTCAATAGGTACTCCGGAACGTTGAGCGCCTCGAGAGCCTCCAGGATGCAGCCCCATTTAGCCGTATTGAAGGCATTTTTGACATCCAGCGTTGTCACTAGGCAGTACTTCTTGGCGCCGCCTTTCCATCTACTTCCGGCGATCGCTCCTGAAGCTAAATCGACCACTTTGCCGATCGCATCCAGCGTAGATCTCGCTTTGCGAAAGCCATACTGCTGCGGTGAAACTCCACCAGCAGCAGCAATGGCGCTATCAAGCCGGGTACAAATCAGGTGCTCCAGTAGCTTACCGACAGTGTCGATCAGGCAGATCGGGCGATATGCAGCTGGATCCTCGAGCTGTTTGCCAGGTTTCGGTAAGAGGACCAGGCGCTGAATTTTCCAACATGCCCGAAAAAACTTCAGGGCGGAGCGAAATTGCTAGTCTGAGCGCTCGGTTGGGAATCCCGTCTGGGCCAGGCGACTTGGTCGGCTTCAACCTCGTTGCAGCGTGGCGAATCTCATCCAATGTGATGGGCTCAGTTGCAGAAAGCATGCTTGGCGCGGGCGGGAGCTCGCCGATATCATCAGCCATACTGGGAAAGAGATGCCTAACAATCTCTTTCAGCGATACTGGATCCATTGGGTGGCAGCGGGAAGAGGCGTGTGTGTGTGTGTGTGTGTGTGTGTGTGTGTGTGTGTGTGTGTGTGTGTGTGTGTGTGTGTGTGTGTGTGTGTGTGTGTGTGTGTGTGTGTGTGTGTGTGTGTGTGTGTGTGTGTGTGTGTGTGTGTGTGTGTGTGTGTGTGTGTGTGTGTGTGTGTGTGTGTGTGTGTGTTTTTTTTTTTTTTTTTTTTTTAATTCATTTATTAGCTAACCTAGTCTAAGTAATACTATATTTGGTATGACTACATTGAGAAAAAGAAAAGAACATAGCATTTGCGGAACGGCCGTTAGGTAATGCGTCGCAAACGCTTAGGTTCCTCCTAATCCCGTTGTCCATTTCGCTCTCTCTCGGCCTTCCGCAGTTCGGTCGTAACCGCCGCCGCGAAAACGCCGAAGGCTTCCCAGTTGTCCCTGCTGGCTAGCAGCTGGGTTATAAGGTTATCCACCTCAATGGCGCAGCCAAAAGTCCTCTCCAAGTCCACGCGAAGCTCGGTGAAGCGTGTGCAGTGTAGCAGCACATGCTCCGCATCCTCGACGACCCCGCTTCCGCAATGGGTGCAGAAAGGAGCAGACTCATGGCCGAAACGGTGGAGATATCCACGGAAGCAGCCATGCCCGCTAAGGATCTGGGTGATATAAAAGTTCACCTGCCCATGCCTCCTGTTCAACCACACCGATATGTTCGGGATTAAGCGGTGTGTCCAACGCCCTTTAGTGGATGAATCCCAGCGCCTCTGCCAGTTGATCAGCGTGCGCGATTTTGCCGTGTTTCGCGCTGCCTTCTTGAGGGCCACTGAGAGGTCCTTGCCATGTGTCTCCTGGCGCACCTCGGCGATTTCCCTTGCGAGCTCCGAGATGGGGGCAACTCCGGCTAGCACCAGGCACGCATCGTCCGAAATGGTTCGGAAACCGCAACACACTCTGATCGCCCCAAGGCGGTGGGTAGCCGTCAAGCCACGAGTGTAACTGTCGTAGCGGAGGATAGGTTGCCATATCGGCGCCGCGTACAACATCACCGCCCTAGACACGCTGGATAGAAGTTGACGTCTGCTCTGCTTAGGGCCCCTCGTGTTAGGCATAATGCGCGATAATGCCCTGATTGACGAAGCTGCCTTCGAGCTGGCATATGCCAGATGCTCCTTGAAGCACAGCCTGGTGTCCAGCATCACTCCCAGGTACTTTATTGCTCTCTTTGAAGCGATTGTCGAGTTTGCTACTTGAATAGTGGCTGTCTCAACCGCTTTTCGACTGCTTATAAGCACGGCCTCGGTTTTCTGTGGGGCAATCTGAAGTCCGACCGAAGAGAGCCACTGAATGACAACATCGATAGCTTGGTTGCATTTATCCTCGGCTGTCTTGAGCTCTTTTGCCACCACCACTAACGCCACGTCGTCTGCGAAGCCCACAATACGAACATCGTCGGGCATCGGAAGCCGAAAAACGCCATCGTACATAGCGTTCCACAGGAAAGGGCCAAGTACTGACCCCTGTGGCACTCCTCCGGATACGCTGTACTCCTCTGTTGCCTCGCAGGTGTTGTAAAGTAGGACTCTTTTCTGGAAGTAGCTCCTGATCATCCTCAATAGGTACTCTGGCACTCTGAATGCTTCAAGCGCCTCCAAGATGCACCTCCACTTTGCCGAGTTAAAAGCGTTCTTGACATCCAGCGTTGCAATCAGGCAGTATTTTTTGGCACCACCTCTCCACCTACTGCCTGCAATCGCTTCTGAGGCTATCTCAACCACCTTACCGATCGCATCGATCGTTGATCTTGCCTTGCGGAAGCCGTACTGGTGGGGCGACACTCCTCCCGCAGCATCTAGGGCCCGTTCAAGGCGTGTGCAGATGACGTGTTCCAGAAGCTTGCCGACCGTATCTATAAGGCAAATAGGTCGATAGGCAGCTGGGTCCTCAAGCTGCTTGCCGGGTTTCGGTAGTAGAACCAGGTGCTGAACTTTCCACCGGTTTGGGAATACTCCGCTGCTTAGGCATGTGTTAAACATGTGCACAAATATGTCAGGTCGCAGCGCGAGGGCTAGCCTGAGCGCTCGGTTGGGAATACCATCGGGGCCGGGCGACTTGCTGGCCTTCGTCCTCTTTGCGACGTGGCAAATCTCCTCTAAGGTGACCTCCTCCACAACGGCAGGCGTGGTAGCCACCGCCGGGGAGCCGCCGATCTCATCCGGCATGCTAGGAAACAGATGAGCCACGATCGCCTTTAACGCCTCTGGATCTGATGGATGGCAACGGGAAAAGCCGTTGAAGCGTTTGACCACTATCTTATATGCATCACCCCACGGGTCATTTTCCGCCGAGTCGCAGAGGTCAAGAAAACACCTTCGCTTGCTGTCCTTGATCAGCTTTTGCAGATGTCTTCTGCATACGAGAAAAGCTGATTGTCGTTCTCGGAACTCCTGTGAGCCGCGTGAGCGCTGGTAGCGGCGTCGAGCTTTGTTGCACTCGCTTCTAGCCTCTGCTATTTCTTCGTTCCACCAGTATACTGGAACATGGTGCCTACGGTAAGTTTTACATCTGGCCATGCTTGCCTCACAAGCGCTGATTAGCAGCGACATGGTCCAATCAACCACCTCTTCGGTGCTGCCGGAATTGGTCGGGATCTCGGCGGACTCCAGCTGCGTACCAAATATACGCGTGTCGAGCGTCTCGGCACGGTACTTCGTCCTCGGTTGATCTGTACCCGGCCGGCGATCAGGGCGCCCTCCCACGGTACACCAAATGGCAGCGTGGTCGCTAGCGTTGTAGGTGGCATCGATGCTCCACCTGGATGAGCCAAACATCGAGCTGCTGACGAACGTTAGGTCCACAACGGAACCCAGCCCTGCTCTGCTGAAGGTGTGCTGTGTACCCTGGTTGAGCAGGGATACATCCAGTAGCGTGAAGGCTTCCAACAGCGCTCGACCTTTGGCGTTAGTCGACGAGCTGCCCCACTCCTCAGCCCACGCATTAAAATCCCCTGCGATGACGAGAGGGTTACGACCTCTAGCATCTGACACCAGGGAGTCAAGGGAGCTAGTGTACTCCGAGAGCTGCAGACTAGGAGGCATATAGACGGAGTACATCCACATGTCACCCACCACGGCACGCACAAAGCAGTTAGACCGATGAACTCTGGCCAGGGGCATCGCGGTGCTCCCGCAGGACCAAAGAGCCGCTCTTCCTGAGGTATTTAGTACGCAGCTAGGGCCCTCGCGCATCCGGTAGGGCTCACTGAGTAACGCTACGTCTGCAGAGCGTTCTCGCACTGTTTGCGACAGCAAATCCTGCGCCGCTGCACAGTGGTTCAAGTTTAATTGAATAAACTTCATTTGGCACGGCCTTGTGCACTACCGCTAAGTGGGCATCTACTGCTACCTGCCTGGTGGCTGATGGATGCACAGCCTTTCGCAACGCAGATAAAGCATTTTGCCACATCGCTCTTGCAGCCCGCTGCCTTGTGGCCTGAATTACCGCACCTGATGCAGCAATTTGACCTATCCACCGGGTTACGACAGTTGCTTGCTGTATGTCCCATCTCCAGACATCTATAGCACCTCGTACGAGCTTCCTGCATGCGTACGGCGCAGCTGGACCATCCAATCCGAATCGAGCGCAAGGCTGTGATGCTGCCCGCCAGGTTCGCCGGGACCGAGAAGTGCGCCACTTGCGTGTTGCCATACCCCGGACGCAAGCTCTTAAATTTGCATGCTTCAGCTGGGATGTTAGCCTGCGCTGAAATTGCAGCCACTATCTCCTCTCTGCTGGCTAGCTCGTCCAGCTCCCTCATCACAAAGTGAGCTTGCTCAGTTATTGAGCGAACCACGGCGCTTCCACCCAGCACCTGCTCCATCTCTTCCTTTAGCTGGTTGGTGCATTCCAGGCCGACTCCATTCAGTTCTAGAAGCAAGTCTCCTTTCGCAGTGCGACGAGCTTGTCTCACCTTGTCTCGAACTCCATTAAGCTTGCCATCACTCCTGCGCGTGACTAGCGATAAGACTTCGCTGTAAGAAAGTTCGCTTGTACTTATCACCAGCGCATCAGACCTACTCTTGGTAAGCGGCTTGCCAGACGTCATACCGGGTGGTTTCGTAACCTTCTTGCATTGAGCCGTCTGCCATTTGCTGCATGGGGTCGACTCCGAAACCACTGGATCCGTGGGGCCAGTTCGGTTTCTTTTCGAGGGCGTCCTCGCAGCTCCGATGCTCTGCTGGCGGACCTTATCGGCTACAGTCTCTGGTAGCTTTGCAACCGGCAACGTCTGCGACGCCACGTCAGCACTGTCAGTGGAAGCTAGCCTGCTCTTACAAGCCGAAGCCTCGTACAGCTTAACAGCCCTTGCTGCTAAGTCTCTGACCAATTGGTTCACGTGTCTCTGCCCGATCAGAAGGGTATTTAGGCCATTAAGGGTATCACCCAGCTCCTCAAAAACATCTTTCCCTACCGACTCTTTCCCCTGGGGTGAGGCGGCAGCCGCAGGAGAAGGCAGGGCACCTGGAGGTTCCAGGCTCAGTGCCGGTGGTGGCGCAGCCCCCCGAGGGGGAGATCTCGGCAAAGCCGAGCGGCGCACAATCGCTTCCAGTCCTGATGCTCGAATTTAACCCTCGTTGAACACTCGTTGAACTTGAACTACTAGCAGTCCCACGTTGACCAGAGGTTTCCCTCGGGTTTTGAACCGGTGGAGGATATACCGCCTCTACACGGTCCCCAGAGCCCCACGAAGCACCGCCGCGGCGGAGGGGGTTGGAAATAGCCGGTTCCGTGGCCTTTGCTTGATGCTGCTAGAAGTTCCCGTCAATGAGCAACCACAATAACCAGCGCGCCTGGTGGCTATGCAGCACTCTTTGGGGTATCCCTTGAGCGTATGCAACAAAAAAACGTTCTTGCTTGCACCCACTGCACGAACCACGCACAGCTGGGACACCTTCTGGAGTGTAAGCGCCACCTGTGCGCCACCCGCAGAGACCAGTTAGCGATATTCGCTCAGCTGTCACTGCTATGCAGAGCGAGCGGCCCTGGTACGCTACGCGATCAGCTGGCACTGTGGTCTTCCTAAAACACAATTAAACACAAATTGCACACCACAGAAGAGTAACACGCAATATGTGTAATGATTGCGTGTATTATTTCCACGCACACTGGCTAGGAAAAGCCCAAATTGCGCGCAGAAAAAGGGAGACTCCAATAGACACGACGGCTAATTCCCGACGACGCTCTTGGACCAGGCGATGATAGCCCAAGGTAAGTGGCGCAGGCTTTCTGGGCACCGACTAACTTGCACAATTTGTTTTTCGCTGTAGGTTTAACACTGCGAAAACGCTACAAAGACGGAGCGACAGGAATACGCGACCGCACTTGTAAAGGCTCTCACTGTGTCCGTGTGTGTGTGTGTGTGTGTGTGTGTGTGTGTGTGTGTGTGTGTGTGTGTGTGTGTGTGTGTGTGTGTGTGTGTGTGTGTGTGTGTGTGTGTGTGTGTGTGTGTGTGTGTGTGTGTGTGTGTGTGTGTGTGTGTGTGTGTGTGTGTGTGTGTGTGTGTGTGTGTGTGTGTGTGTGTGTGTGTGTGTGTGTGTGTGTGTGTGTGTGTGTGTGTGTGTGTGTGTGTGTGTTTGTGTGTGTGTGGATGCCACGCCCACTCCTTCCGCCCCCATCATCCCTGGTCCTTGATATTGGAAACGCCTATAGTTTTCACATTTTTTTGGGCTAGAGCCACCAAATTTTGTGTCAAGATAGGTACTGACATTCCCCATCAAAACTTGAATGCCACGCCCCCTGATTCCGCCCCCATCCCCCCGTTAGCAAGAAATTGGAAACGCCTATAGTTTTCACATTTTTTGGACTTGAGCCACCAAATTTTGTGTGAAGATAGATATGGACGTTCCCCAAAAATATGCATCAAAATTTTGGATGTCACGCCCGCTGATTCCGCCCCCATCCCCTCTTCACCATGAAATTGGAAACGCTTATAGTTTTCACATTTTTTGGGCTAGAGCCACCAAATTTTGTGTGAAGATAGATATTGACGTGTGTGTGTGTGCGTGTGTGTGTGTGTGTGGGTGTGTGTGTGTGTGTGTGTGTGTGTGTGTGTGTGTGTGTGTTTTTCTGTGTGTGTCCACATGGTGGGCGGATGAGGAGGATAGCGCACAGATGTGGGTGCAGATGGCGTTAGATTTTTTTTTTGTTTTAAACTTTGCTATTTATTTTTTGCTGTATCCCTTAACAAAAAAACTAGGAAATGTCAAAAAGTTTACAAATCTTACTAACATTACTTAGCTACCAGTTACTTTTTGGACTGATAGCTTGGAGTCGCGGTCCTCAACTCATCGCTGGGTAGGAAGGTCATTACGATGAAGGCGGGATCGGCTGCACGTATTTGTGAGGCCTCTCGCGAGATTGTTTGTGTGCGATGTGAGCTTCCACAAGTACCTTTCCTTGTGTTCCGCTATGACTTCCCTGACCGGTGGTACGTTTAAGTCCTTTTGTATGTTTTCGTTGCGAACATACCACGGTGCCCCGGTGATAGTTCTCAGGATCTTCGACTGGGCTTTTTGGACGATGTCGATGTTACTGCTGCACGCGTTACCCCATAGCTGGCAGCCATAGGTCCAGATTGGTTTCAAAACGGAGTTGTAGAGCAGAACCTTGTAGTCCAGACTTAGCGGAGAGCGAGCGTTGATAAGCCAATGGAGGCTATTGGCTTTGAGTTTAAGCTGTGTTCTCTTAGCTTCAATGTGCCTGCGCCATGTAAGTCTTCTGTCCAAGTGTACTCCCAAGTACATTACTTCGTTTGCTTGCGGGAGTGGGGTGTTGTTAAGCGTGAGTGGTGGACAGTCTTGCCTGTTTAGGGTGAAAGTTACATGTTTACATTTTTGTTCGTTTACCTTAATACGCCAGTCGGATAGCCAGTTTTCTACGTTAACGATGTGACGAGCAAGTTGTGTTGTTGCTTGCAGTGGGCATCTGGAGCTGCTAAGAATAGCTGTATCGTCAGCAAAGGTTGATGTTGTTAGGCCTCTGCATGTTGGGATGTCTGATGTGTAGAGAACGTATAGTGTCGGCCCAAGTACGCTGCCCTGAGGAACGCCTGCTTCAATACGGTGTGTTTATTTATTTATTTATTATTAAAAACTAATTCTTAGTGCTACAGTATAACTACTATAAATTAAAGCACTAATCACTATGACCAAATGGCAAAAACAAATATATATAAAATTATAAAGAACAAAACTTATGAATAGTAACATATAACAATAAGATTAAGTATTTTTAAACATTTAACATTGAATGACTTTAATATGATTTAATACTATGTATATATATATAACTTTTATTATTTATCAATATCAATATTTTATTTATTTTTCGTCGGATATTGCAGAATTACATCTCACTGCAAACTTCCTGTCGTAGAGGTACGACTGTAACAGTTTATGTGTGTTGACTGGGAGCGTTGTTTTGATCTTATACATCAGGCCTTCCAACCAGACTCTGTCAAATGCCTGAGACACATCCAAAAATATTGCAGTACAGTATTCTCGATTTTCGAACGCGCCTCGTATTTCTGATTTTATACGGTTAACCTGCTCAATAGTTCCGTGTTTTTCACGAAAACCGAATTAATGTGATGGGATAATGTTATGGAGATTCAGGAATTGATTAATCCGAGTCAGCAAACATTTTTCGAAAAGTTTTGATAGACACGATAAAAGGCTTATAGGTCTGTACGACGAGGGAACTGTCCGATCTTTACCCAGCTTTGGAATCATTATGATGATAGACTTTTTCCATCTCTCTGGAAAGTGGCCGAGTTTTGTGATTGCTTTATATAACTGGGCAATGATGTATACTGCACAATAGGGAAGCTCAATAATCATCTTTGTGGTTATTAAGTCCCAGCCCGGGGATTTTTTTGGATTTAGATGCTGGTTGATAATTCTTGCGACTTCATTCGCGCGAAACACAATTGGCTGATGTTGGCTCAAAGAGTCGTTTAGTAAGGTCGGAAGTGCGAACGCGTTTGTAGCAGGATTAGGTTTTGAAAACTTTTTGCAGATGATCCGAAAATGTGTTGGCTCTGTCTTCATCGCTCCGGGCCCAGCCGCCTGCATGGTTTCTTAAAGGCATCACTGTTTCTGTCGGTGGACTTAGAGTTGGGTGAGCTTTCCACAGGGAGTTTATAGTGCCAGATGTTGATAGTTGCTCAATGTATCGGCGTTGGGCATATTCTTCTTCTCGCTTTAACGCTTTGGTGAGTTTACGTGTGGCTCTTCTTAGATTTTGCTTTGCTGACGGCGATCTGTGGGATTGCCAATGTCGCCTGAAGCGCCGCTTTTCATGAACGAGCTGTTCAATTTGGGGGTTTGTTGTCATTTGGGCGTGTACTGCATTTACTGGTGCTGGTGTTGAGATGCGAGCTGCTTCGACGAAGACTGACTCAAGTTTGTTTGCCATAGAATCGATATCAGCTTCCATATTCAGATGCGGATCCAGTTCAATGTGTGAACTTATATATTTTTTGTATTTGAGCCAGTTGGTTTTTTGTGTGGTCAACTTACCGGGGCGATTTACAAACTCTGGGTGGCGTAGTAATTGTATAAGAACAGGCGAGTGGTCGGATGAAAGATCCGAGAGGCTTTCGGCGCTTATCAGGCTGCGGGGACTATTTTTGGTAACTGCAAAATCAATCAAGTCGGGCAGTTTCTTGGGGTCTGTGGGCCAGTAAGTTGGTGTGCCAGGAGAGACATGGCCGAGCCTGTTGTTTACTTTTACAAGTGCGTTGTACAGCTGCTTTCCCTTTGGATTCACAAGGCGAGATCCCCAGTGTGTGTGCTTGGCATTGCAGTCTCCTGCTGCTATAAAGTGTTCTCCTAATGAGTTGAAAAATTCCATAAATTGATCTTCAGATATGGTGAATCGAGGGGGCAGTAGACGGCGGCTAGTGCAATTTGGTTACCACTATCAAGATGTATTTTTAAAGATGTGGCCTGTAGGTAGTTTCTGGCGAACACTTTGTGGTAGTGGTGCTTTAGCCGGCTTCTAATCAAAATACCAGTCCCGCCGTGTGCCTTACCATCGGGATGATTGGTTCCGTAGAATGTGTATCCGCTTATTGTAAAATTATATTTGTTTGTAAGGTGTGTTTCGGAGAGTAGCATAACGTCGATGTGCTTGTCGAGTAGGAATTGAGCTAACTCAAGTTTATGCTGTGAAACGCCGTTAGCATTCCACGTAGATATACGCAGCGAAGCCATTGATTATTTTGACTGTTGTGATATAAGCATTTGTACCAAAATACTTTGATTTCGCATTAAATCTTGCATGGTTGTGCGCATAAATGACATAAACTCTGTCAAGCTCTGCTGCAGCGTACATATCATTGCTCAAAGTTGCTTTGTTGTTGCTCTTGTGGCTTGTTGTCTAGTGCAGTATTTTGATCCGCATGCTTTGCTTGTGCGTACGGTGTATTAAAGGCAGAAGGCTCCAGTCCTGATCATAAGGCGCTTGCATAAGTCGCGTTTTTGGATACTGGTACGGGACCAAGGGAAGACCTGGCTGCAGTCGAGAAGAAGACGTCTGGGTTGCTTTTCGATGGAATGTAGTTAGGCTGTGCGCTTTGCGTGCGTGCTGTGTTCACGCGCTGGTGGATGCGAGACTTAAATTCTTTGTAGATTGGGCAGCCTCTGTAGTTAGCTGTGTGATTGCCGCCGCAGTTGCCACACTTTTTTTTGCTGGAGTCTCCTTTGCTTGCTGGGCAGCACGACGATTCATGAAGATCGCCGCAAACTACACATACCGGGCGCAGTGTGCAGTAAGTCCTTGTGTGGCCGTATTCTTGGCAGTTCATGCATTGTACCGGGCCGTTGCGTTTATGTGGCTCTTCAACGGTGATTCTGCGGTGCAATAGAAACTGAAGCTTGTAGATGGGGTGCGCCTTATATTTTTTAGTTATCTGCGTCTCAGGCTCAAGCTCGACCTTGAAAAGTGGTTGCGGCTGTCTGTTCTTGTTAAGAATTAGCTCTACAACTTTGTTTACAAAAGCACTGGAGCTTTTCTCGCGAATTAATATTGGTGGTGGCTTTGGCTTTTTTTTCTCAACTCCAACAGATTCTGGGGACAGGTCGTCAGCATATCTGCCAAAATTTAAAATCTGTTGGTGTTGTTAATTGTTTCGCTTGAGTTTCCACGAGTGATTTTTGGTTTATTTGTCGAGTGTTGGGGGCTTAATTTTCGGTTGATTTGTATGTAGCGATCCATACCTGTCTGTATAGCCGGCTTTAAATTTGCGTCGGCTGCGGAGTGTTTTGCTGTCGGCGCAGCAGTTTTTGTGTTTGCAGAGCGGGCAGTCGGCACCGGTGCAATTGTTGTTGCAGTAGCTGTTTCAGCCGTCGTGGACAGAAGAGACGGGGAGCATGTTCGAACTCTGTCGCGTGCTACGTGCAAGAGTTCGTTGGTCGCGTTTGGTGAAGGTGACCGCTCGCGGTCAGATTTCGTCGAGAGTAGGGACGGGGAAGGGGAGCACGAATGGTCTCTGTCGTGCGCTGAGAGCAACGCTTCGTTTGCTCGCTCGCTGTCAAGTTCTGGGGCGACATAGGTAAAGTACTTGTTGTTCTTTTGTATAGAGAGCCGGCGCTCGTCTTGCACACGCTGTCGCTGAGAGCGAATGTCGTGCTGGCTCATTGTCTTGAGCGGGGTTAAGCTACTGTTTTTTTCTGTCTGTGATTTTAGTTTAGTTTATTTGTAAATAGTTAGATTGTGTTCAACAAAATAACTTTTTATGTGCATGTCGTTAGATAATATGTACTTTGAGGAGGAAGATGATGGTAGGGCCAGAGTCGTTGTGATAGAATATTTGCCAACACTCACCTTCCCCTACCCACCAACACCAGCAACATCACCGCCATTCTTGGAACATCAGCAGCAGCCACAACAACAACAACAACATAAACCAGCTGCAATCGATTGGGATAATCTTTTAGATGGGGTTGATGTTCCAGATGTTGAATGTTGAACCCTTTAATAATGATTTTGATCTTTTCGATATTTTAAATGAAGAAAAAAATAAATTTATATATATGTATGTACATATATTCTATATAGAACTAAATGTCTTTTGTGTGTTTATACTTTGATACCGAAGGTCTCATAGTATATTGGATTTGTGCAATGTCCGTCATGGTGTCCGTCCGTCCGTATGAACGCAACTTTTTTCAACACCCGTAAAGCTAGAGACTTGACCCCTTGATTCCGCCCCCATCCCCCCTTCACCATGAAATTGGAAACGCTTATTGTTTTCACATTTTTTGGGCTAGAGCCACCAAATTTTGTGTCAAGATAGGTACTGATAGGTACTGATTCCGCCCCCATCCCCCCCTTCTCCAAGAAATTGGAAACGCCTATAGTTTTCACATATTTTGGGCTAGAGCCACCAAATTTTGTGTCAAGATAGGTACTGACGTTCCCCATCAAAACTTGGATGCCACGCCCACTCCTTCCGCCCCCATCATCCCTGCTCCTTGAAATTGGAAACGCGTATAGCTCTCACATTTTTTGGGGTAGAGCCACCAAATTTTGTGTGAAGGTAGATATTGACGTTTCCGTACCGTGCCCGCTAAGCAGCTGAGTCAGGTAAAAGTTGGTCTGTCCGTGCGTCCTAAGCACCCACATTTCCAGCTTTGTTAAAAGTCTATGGGTCCACCTTCCACTGGTGGAACTATCCCACTTCCTTTGCCAGCGCTGCAGCAAATTTCCTCCGCGGTCCACCACCCTCGCCTCTATGTGCAGTTCAAAGGGTGGTATTCCTGCGATGACATGTGCAGCTTCTCCTGTCGTCGAAGTAGCTCTCGATTATATTTACCAGGTATGGGTTAATCCCCTTGCTGGTTAGGCAGTCCAATATTTTGCTCCAACTGGCGGAGTTGAACGCGTTCTTGACGTCGAGGGTTACCACTAAGCAGTACTGTTTGGTGCCCCACTGCCATCTTTTGCCCTCGATAGCGTCCTCTGCCAGGCTCGTGACGACTTGTATGGCCTGTGTGGTGGATCGTGACTTCTGAAAGCCGAACTGATATGGGGATAGACCTCCTTGCTCGTTGATAGCCCGCTCTAGCCGATCACAGAGTACACGCTCCAGGGCTTTGCCCGCTGTATTCAGCAGACAGATTGGCCTGTAAGCGGCAGGGTCGTCGAAGGGCTTGTTCGCCTTGGGGATCAGCACCAGATTCTGGCGCTTCCAGCGCCTGGGAAAGACTCCTTCCTTGAGGCATGTATTAAACACGATGGCAAAGCTGCCCGGATTCGACTCCATGGCGAGCCTAACCACTGTACTCGGCAGGCCATCTGGGCCTGGGGCCTTTCCAGCTTTGATCCTATGCGCCGCACGAAGCACCTCTTCTTCCGTGACGGTTTGGTCTGCTGGTCGGGCTAGCAGAATCTGTTGGCTCGCCTGGGAGCAACTGTGTGTGTGTGTGTGTTGGCTCGCCTGGGAACAACTGTGTAAGTGTGTGTGTGAGTTGGCTCGACTGGGAACAACTGTGTGTGTGTGTGTGTGTGTGTGTGTGTGTGTGTGTGTGTGTGTGTGTGTGTGTGTGTGTGTGTGTGTGTGTGTGTGTGTGTGTGTGTGTGTGTGTGTGTGTGTGTGTGTGTGTGGTGTGTGTGTGTGTGTGTGTGTGTGTGTGTGTTGTGTGTGTGTGTGTGTGTGTGTGTGTGTGTGTGTGTGTTTTATACTTTGATACCGAAGGTATATTGGTATATATATATATCATAGTATATTGGTTTTGTGCAATGTCAGTCATGGTGTCTGTCCGTCCGTCTGTAAGAATGAAACTTTTTTCGACACCCGTAAAGCTAGAGACTTGAAACTTTGCAATTATGTTTATCTATAGACGGTACAGATAAAGTGTTAAGATCGGGTTGCCACGACTGCTAAGAGGCTGGGAAACCGATAAATTCGATAACTGAAAACCGATAGAACCAAATATTTCTCACATTCTTACAGCCAGAGTTACCAGATTTTGCACGCAGATAGCAAGTCATGTCCCCGAAAAAACTGCATCAAAATTTTGGATGTCACGCCCACTCCTTCCGCCCCCATCATCCCTGCTCCTTGAAATTGGAAACGCCTATAGTTTTCAATTTTTTGGGCTAGAGCCACCAAATTTTGTGTCAAGATAGATATTAGCGTTCCCAAAAACGGCATAAAAATTTTGGATGTCGCCCCCTGATTCCGCCCCATCCCCCTTCACCATGAAATTGGAAACGCATATAGTTTTCACATTTTTTGGGCTAGAGCCACCAAATTTTGTGTCAAGATAGGTACTGACGTTCCCCATCAAAACTTGGATGCCACGCCCCCTGATTCCGCCCCCATCCCCACTTCTCCTTGAAATTGGAAACGGCTATAGTTTTCACATTTTTTGGGCTAGAGCCACCAAATTTTGTGTGAAGATAGATATGGACGTTCCCCAAAAAAATTCATCAAAATTTTGGATGCCACGCCCCCTGATTCCGCCCCCATCCCCCCTTCTATTTGAAATTGGAAACGCCTATAGTTTTTACATTTTTCGAGCTAGAGTCACCGAGTTTGATAGGAAGATATATGGTGACATCTACAAAAGATCTGCATCAAAAATTAGGATGCCACGCCCACCTCTGCCGCCCACCATTTAAAATCGGAAATTTCGATATCTCTTACAGTTTTTAAGCTAGAACCCGTAAATTCGGTAAAAAGATAGAAGGCAACATATACCAAAGATCTGCATCAACAATTTGGATGCCACGCCCACTCAGGCCACCCACCGTGTAAAATCGGAATTGTCTATATCTTTAACAGTTTTTGAGCTAGAGCCACCAAACCTGCTAGGAAGATAGATGGTGACAGCTCTAAAAGTTGGATGCCACGACAACCCATGCCGACCGCTTTTAAAAATTGAAAATATGTATTAATTCCACAGTTTTTTCTAGAGTCACCAAAAGTGGTTTCAATTCAGCTAATGACATCTCCCAAAGATACGTATGGGGCACTCCCACTCCCAAAGAAAATAAAGATTTACTAACCTACAATTATGAAGATTAGCTACAATTGGTTTTAACTAAATATGTACAGGTATGCAAATGTCTACAATAATAAAGATTATCTAACCTACAATAAGTTTTAATAAATTAACTCAAAGCACCATCTATTAGTTTGATGATTGTTTGATCTTATCTCCGTTCATTATACTAGACACTAGATGGCGCTGCGTGGTCATTTACAATCAGTATGTATGCAAAAATAGAAATTTCGTAAAAATTACAAAAAATATTACAAAAAATAGTTCTTGTAGTTGAACTATTTTCTGGGAATGTACCACCCGTGCAGCCAACAGTCCCACTTAAAAAACGATTTTTTCAGATTTTTTAAGCAAGAGTCACAAAGTTTGATAGGAAGACAGCTGGTGAAAGATCCTAAAAGTAAAATCGGAAGTTCAGTTATCTTTCACAGTTTTTGTATCAGAGTATTTCGCAGTCAGTAGCGTCTGACTGCAACGTTTTCACTTTTTTTTTTTTTTTTTTTATCAAAGACGTTGATGCACCGCAGTACAATCAAGTGGCCCTTGTGACACCAGGCATGCGCCTGTTGTATCAACCTCCTTTTCTACTCCCCCCTCGGCCCTGCCGTTAGGCATTACTACACGGAAGGAGTACAGAATACTTATCGGCTCTCTTCAGTATGTTGGGACCTTTCTGCCCTCCTCAGCTCCTTCATGACCGTGCAGGCCATGACCTCTACCGCATCCCAATTGCGCCGGTTTGTCAGCATCAGCTGCACCAGGCTGTCGGGCGTGAGCTCCTCGCCGATGATCGCCTGGACTTCCGCCCGTGCCCCTCTAAACTTCGGGCACGCAAAGAATACATGTTCTGCATCTTCTGTGCATCCAGCTCCACAGGTTGTGCAGAACGGATCCGTGCTGTGTCCAAAGCGGTGTAGATACGCCTTGAAGCAGCCGTGCCCGCTAAGCAGATGAGTCAGGTAAAAGTTGGTCTGTCCGTGCGTCCTAAGCACCCACAGGTCCACCTTCCACTGGTGGAACTATCCCACTTCCTTTGCCAGCGCTGCAGCAAATTTCCTCCGCGGTCCACCACCTTCGCCTCTATGTGCAGTTCAAAGGGTGGTATTCCTGCGATGACATGTGCAGCTTCTCCTGCCGTCAAAGTAGCTCTCGATTATCTTTACCAGGTATGGGTTAATTTGAGTTAATTTGAGCCCCTATCATCCCTGCTCCTTGAAATTGGAAACGCCTATAGTTTTCACTTTTTTTGGGCTAGAGCCACCAAATTTTGTGCCAAGATAGATATTGGCGTTCCCCAAAAAGGGCATCAAAATTTTGGATGTCACGCCCCCTGATTCCGCCCCCATCCCCCCTTCACCATGAAATTGGAAACGCCTATAGTTTTTAAATTTTTTGGGCTAGAGCCACCAAATTTTGTGTCAAGATAGGTACTGACGTTCCCCATCAAAACTTGGATGCCACGCCCCCTGATTCCGCCCCCATCCCCCTTCTCCTTGAAATTGGAAACGGCTATAGTTTTCACATTTTTTGGGCTAGAGCCACCAAATTTTGTGTGAAGATAGATATGGACGTTCCCCAAAAAATTCATCAAAATTTTGGATGCCACGCCCCCTGATTCCGCCCCCATCCCCCTTCTATTTGAAATTGGAAACGCCTATAGTTTTTACATTTTTCGAGCTAGAGTCACCGAGTTTGGTAGGAAGATATATGGCGACATCTACAAAAGATCTGCATCAAAAGTTAGGATGCCACGCCCACCTCTGCCGCCCACCATTTAAAATCGGAAATTTCGATATCTCTTACAGTTTTTAAGCTAGAACCCGTAAATTCGGTAAAAAGATAGAAGGCAACATATACCAAAGATCTGCATCAACAATTTGGATGCCACGCCCACTCAGGCCACCCACCGTGTAAAATCGGAATTGTCTATATCTTTAACAGTTTTTGAGCTAGAGCCACCAAACCTGCTAGGAAGATAGATGGTGACAGCTCTAAAAGTTGGATGCCACGACTACCCATGCCGACCGCTTTTAAAAATTGAAAATATGTATTAATTCCACAGTTTTTTCTAGAGTCACCAAAAGTGGTTTCAATTCAGCTAATGACATCTCCCAAAGATACGTATGGGGCACTCCCACTCCCAAAGAAAATAAAGATTTACTAACCTACAATTATGAAGATTAGCTACAATTGGTTTTAACTAAATATGTACAGGTATGCAAATGTCTACAATAATAAAGATTATCTAACCTACAATAAGTTTTAATAAATTAACTCAAACTGTGTGTGTGTGTGTGTGTGTGTGTGTGTGTGTGTGTGTGTGTGTGTGTGTGTGTGTGTGTGTGTGTGTGTGTGTGTGTGTGTGTGTGTGTGTGTGTGTGTGTGTGTGTGTGTGTGTGTGTGTGTGTGTGTGTGTGTGTGTGTGTGTGTGTGTGTGTGTGTGTGTGTGTGTGTGTGTGTGTGTCTGTGTTGTGTGTGTGTGTCTGTGTGTGTGTGTGTGTCTGTGTTTTTTTTTTGTTTATTTTTTACTCTAAATAAATAACATTATTCTATATGTAACTATTCTATATATAACAAAAGGTGTTTTGAGCAAAGATTTGGAGAAACATGAAATTTGCGGAACGGCCGTTAGGTATTGCGTCGCCAACGCCATTGTTCCTCCTACTCCCGGTGCCCGTTACGCTCGCGCTCAGCCTTCCGCAATTTGGTCATGACGGCCACCGCGAAAGCGCTAAATGATTCCCAGTTGACGTTACTGGCTATTGACAGTGTTACAAGGTTTCCAACCTCGATGGCACACCCAAAAGTCCTCACCATTTCGGCGCGAAGCCCTGTAAAGCGTACACAGTGGAACAGCACATGCTCCGCATCCTCGATGAAGCCGCTTCCGCAGTGGGTGCAGAAGGGAGCATCCTCGTGTCCGAATCGGTAGAGATAACCGCGGAAGCAGCCATGCCCGCTGAGTAGTTGGGTGATGTAGAAGTTCACCTGACCATGTCTTCTGCCCAGCCACTCCGATAAGCTTGGGATTAGGCGGTGTGTCCATCGCCCTTTGGAGGAGGAATCCCATCGCCTCTGCCAGTTGGCCATAGTGCGCGATTTGGCCGCGGCGCGCGCTGTTTTCTTGTGGGCCACTGAAAGGTCTCTGCCATGAGTCTCCTCGTGCACCTCTGCATTTTCTCTGGCTAGTTCGGCTATGGGGGCAACTCCGGATAGCACCAGACACGCATCGTCCGAGATGGTTCGGAAGCCGCTACACACCCTGTATGTGTGTGTGTGTGTGTGTGTGTGTGTGTGTGTGTGTGCGTGTGTGTGTGTGTGAGTGTGTGTGTTTATTTTTTTTTTTTATCAAAGACGTTGATGCACCGCAGTACAATTAAGTGGCCCTTGTGACACCAGGCATGCGCCTGTTGTATCAACCTCCTTTTCTACTCCCCCCCTCGGCCCTGCCGTTAGGCATTACTACACGGAAGGAGTGCAGCCTACTTATCGGCTCTCTTCAGCATGTTGGGACATTTCTGCCCTCCTCAGGTCCTTCATGACCGTGCCGGCCATGACCTCTACCGCATCCCAATTGCGCCGGTTTGTCAGCATCAGCTGCACCAGGCTGTCGGGCGTGAGCTCCTCGCCGATGATCGCCTGGACTTCCGCCCGTACCCCTCTAAACTTCGGGCACGCAAAGAATACATTTTCTGCATCTTCTGTGCATCCAGCTCCACAGGTTGTGCAGAACGGATCCGTGCTGTGTCCAAAGCGGAGTAGATACGCCTTGAAGCAGCCGTGCCCGCTAAGCAGATGAGTCAGGTAAAAGTTGGTCTGTCCGTGCGTCCTAAGCACCCACAGGTCCACCTTCCACTGGTGGAACTATCCCACTTCCTTTGCCAGCGCTGCAGCAAATATCCTCCGCGGTCCACCACCTTCGCCTCTATGTGCAGTTCAAAGGGTGGTATTCCTGCGATGACATGCGCAGCTTCTCCTGTTGTCGAAGTAGCTCTCGATTATCTTTACCAGGTATGGGTTAATCCCCTTGCTGGTTAGGCAGTCCAATATTTGTCTCCAACTGGCGGAGTTGAACGCGTTCTTGACGTATAGGGTTACCACTAAGCAGTACTGTTTGGTGCCCCACTGCCATCTTTTGCCCTCGATAGCGTCCTCTGCCAGGCTCGTGACGACTTGTATGGCCTGTGTGGTGGATTGTGAC